>JABYQJ010000021.1:0-493390 GCA_022606055.1 Trametes gibbosa
GAATATAGCATATACTGGAGTTCAGTGATATCAACATGAAATGACGTTGCTGATCTCAGTGCCCCGATGGCATCAGCGCGGTCATGTATCCGGCATGATAACCGAGTGAATTGTAGGCTGATTTGGTGTTAGTTGCTGACTATAGTCATCAAGAGAGAACACTTACAAATTATTGAGGGATGCTGTAGTTGAGAGCTTCCGGACCTTGCTCGAATCTGCGTTGTTCTCGTCTTGCATGGTACAGAGAGTCAGTACAGTATTTTATTACCTCTGCTATGCTTCTTCTGAAAGCACTGAGCCACCGGAGAGTGAAGAAAGCGAGGACGAGAGGAAGATGTGTGCGCCACCGACGCGACGCGCCGAGCTCATTTATTCGCGTGACGAGACGCGCCTAGATCACGTGTGCTGTCTGCGTCACACCTCGGGGTCACGGCACGCGGAAACTTTCCAGCGCGAGTCTCAGTCTGCCACGGCCCAAGCACAGTCGGACTTGCCCTTGACACGCTCTCGGCCACAGCACCTTCGTTCCCTTTCTCCTTTTCTTTCTCCCCGCTTTCACCATGTCCGACCTCGATTCCACACTCCCGACGAACAATGCTGATGAGTCTGTCATCGACAACGCGGACGAGGACGATCCAGTACGTCATGGTCAATGTGGACGCGTGTGGGACGTTATGCTAAAGCTGGTTTGTATCTCTAGGAAATTCTGCTCATGAAGCAGCGTGTAGAAGAGATGGAACGGGAGGCAAACAAACTTAGGGAGCTGCAAGCCGCAGCAGAAAAGGCCGAACGGAGTACACCGTCTGGAGACCAAGTACCAATGGAGACCGAGGAGGAGAAAGCAGCTGCAGACAGCCGGAGTGTATACGTTGGGAATGTACGCTTCTTCTCGCGTGTAATATCTTTTCCAAAGGTTACTGAACAAAGGTCCAGGTAGACTACTCCGCAACCCCTGAAGAGATCCAACAGCACTTCCAAGCGTGCGGTACCATCAACCGAGTGACCATACTCTGCGACAAGTTCACTGGCCATCCTAAGGGGTCAGTCGCTATGCTAAAACTATACGTGGTTTCATGCTAACGCCGCGTAGTTACGCATATGTCGAGTTTGCGGAAGCAGAGCACATAGATGCCGCCCTGGCGATGGACAACTCACTCTTCCGTGGGCGTCTTATCAAGGTTGGTTCGATACTGCGGCTCCGGTAGACCTACGGCTAATTTCCGTCCCTATACAGGTTACCGCGAAGCGGACGAACATACCCGGATTCAATGGTCGTGGGCGAGGCAGGGGTGGTTACAGAGGGGGCTACCGGGGAGGCTACCGAGGGGGTTCATTTGGCTACACCCCATACCGTGCGCGTGGCAGGTGAGTACGCATCCGATCCTTTGTCATCCTACACCTCACCGAAACCCATCCGCAGGGGCAGAGGCAGAGGCTTCTGAGTGACTCGAAACGGACCGGCTGCGTATTCTTGCTCTGCTTTGTACTTATTATCTATGATTGTACCTTTGGGCGGCAAGCCTTCGTATTTCCACTCTTGCTGTCTATGTCTAACTCCTGCAGAAACGAGGTGACGACACGGTGAGCAAAGCGATCTCTACAACAAAGATACTGCGCATATGTCTGTTGCACAGCTTCACCTTGAACTCATGCGAAATGTGACTGGCTGCGTAGACAGCAACGGTACACGGCGACCTAAGCTTTGTAGGACGTCTAAAGCACCCTTGAGTCTAACCTCCATACGTATGTGCATGCACATTATGAGAGGGTCTGGTAACGACAGGATACAGGGGTCAAGCGTACGATGAAGGCCCGATTATCGGGCAAGGATGAGAGACATGTTCTCGTCTTGCTCGTGGTTCAAGCAAAATGAATCCCCCTCCCAACCCGTGCTAAGTCGGGGATGACAATGTTAAAGTGGGGGCAGCTAAAGGAATTCACAGAAAATATAGCTAGCGCTGTGTTGCGAATGGACGAGAATCCGAAGGGCTAGCTGCAGTAGCACTTCGAGTTTTTTCGGGATGAAAGAGTGGATGAAAGAGAGCTGCGTCGTGGTATGACGGTGTCAAAGGATCGGGACAAGTTCGATCGCACAGCCCGATCAAGATCTGTAACGTGGACAGGACGCGTCCAATATTTGTTCTGGCTGCTTCAGGTTCTTGCTACGCTTGCTCACCGTGCCACGCACCTGTACATCGACTCTGGCTTTCTCACTAGTTCAACGCGGTCTGCGCTGATACTATGCTCAGACAAACTTGCACCTTTGCGGTTCGGCGTGGCGGCACTTCGGTGCTCAGGCAACGATGTGGACATTCGACCACAGTGACTTTAAATCATCTGAAACGGCGTATGTCGTCGCTACATAGCACAACGCCGTCAGTCGATGTGGGCACGAGTGGTGATCGAATTGCACCTGTCGAAACAGCCCATAGCGGTACGCCGTCACTTCGTTCTTAAGCCGAGCTTTCTCAAGTATGAGGATGGCGCACAGCACCTTTTCTAAGGCGTACGCATACTTGCGGGTCTCTATCATTGGAGGATGCAAACAGCAAGGTCGTCTTACAAGGGTGGATTGTTCCGAAAGGGTTTGTCTGCTTTGAATGATTCTGTACGGCACAAATGGACTTTCGCACTACAGGAAAGTGAGCAAGAAATTGTCGTTCTTCGGTATTCGCGACTCCTATGGCACTACGCAATTGGTTGTCGACTCACGAACGTGTGGCCCTGAAATACTCGCGGCTATGCGCGGGGTATCCGAGGAGTCTATAATACTAGTGGAAGGTATCGTGCGACAGCGTCCAGAGGCGCAACGACGTGATGTAAGTGCCCGCTTGCTAAATCATGTTTGTACTTACAAGACGCACAAAGGTTCCCTCGGGCAGCGTGGAAGTGATTGTCACATCATTCACACTGCTGAACCCAGCGGATCGCAATATGCCGTTCATGCCGTTTGACACCCAAAACTTGGTACGCGAGCCTGGGCAGTAGGGATCATCCTTGGTTTCTGCGAGATCATACTGACGTAGCACTCAGGCAAACGAGGATCTGAGGTTGCGCTACCGTTACCTGGATCTCCGCCGCGCGGAGCTGACCTCTAACTTGAAGAAACGGAGCGATGTCGCTTTCCTCGTGAGGTCCACTCTCCACGAGCAAGGTCTGTCTGCCTTTCACGGAAGTACAAAGTGCCATTGTCTAAAGGCACTTTCGCAGGCTTCACGGAGGTGGAGACGCCGATGCTCCTGAACTCGACTCCCGAGGGTGCTCGCGAGTACCTAGTACCTACGCGCGTGAGGCAGACTTCCTCGGACACCGCATCTCAGCCATTGTTCTACGCCCTCTCCCAATCCCCACAGCAGCCGAAGCAGTTACTGGTTGCTTCAGGGGCTGTGGACCGGTACTTCCAGCTCGCGCGCTGCTTCCGTGACGAGGATGGGCGCAAAGACCGGCAACCAGAGTTCACGCAGGTCGACCTGGAGATGGCTTGGGTAAGTTGGGGCAAACAAGAAGCAAGCGGACCTCCGGGGGAGTCTGCTACAACCTCGTGGAGAATCGGTGGTCATGAAGTCCGCGACATTGTCGAGACCATAATCCGAAACATATGGAAGAAGGTTGAGAATGTCGACCTAGAAGACCGCTTCAGGGTGATGACCTACAACGAGGCCATGGCGAAATATGGGTCCGATAAACCCGACCTGAGGTTCGGGCTTGAAGTAGGCAAAATCCGTACCTGTGCCTAGCATCGACTCACGCTTCTTTCAGATCCGAGATATAACTTCCCTACTACCATTGCTTCTACAGGATGCTTTGGAGGCTAAGGGCGAGATCATCGAAGCTCTTGTAGTCTCAAGACAGCCAGACCATGCACCGTTCGCTGGTGTGGCACTAGAGACGGACCATGACAACTCGGTCGAGCGCCTGCAAGTTGCGTCGGGTGCCTCCTCGGAGTGGCTGAACAGAAGCCACATAGTGCAGGATCTACTATCGTCTGCTCAGCCTCACCTTGACACGCCCGAGCTTGACGCTGCACTCGGCGTAACTGAAGGAGGCGTCGTCTGGCTAGTCAAGCGGCCCCGCCGCCCCGAAGTATGCCTCCAGTCCCTACAACTTGTTTTTAAGCTAATCAGCGTACTTGAAAAAGGGTGGCTGGACCAGCCTGGGTCGTCTGCGACTGGCACTCTCCGAAGCCGCCCAACGCAAGGGCGACCTAGTCCTTAGCGACGACCCCAAGTTCCTTTGGGTGACGGAGTTCCCCCTCTTCACACGTGCGGACGAGGACAAGGAGTTCTTAGCGCATGGGCGGTGGAGCAGCTCGCACCACCCTTTCACAGCACCCATGTACGAAGATATCGGGAAGATGTACTCAGGAACGGTCGAGGAGGTACGTAGAGCTTGTCCGTCGGCATTCAAGCATGTTGCGTTGAACTAGTTGGTGCGCTAGGTGCGCGGCCAGCACTATGATCTCGTGCTTAACGGCGTCGAGGTCGGGGGCGGTTCGGTCAGGGTGCACGATGCGGCCATGCAAGAATACATCTTCTCCAACATCCTCCAGGTACGCCCCATGCGCTTGTTGCGTTGGCAAATTGACATCTCACACGAGTGTTCTACACATCGCCAGCTCGATGAGAAGGAGAAGTCCTCTTTCAACCACCTCCTACACGCCTTGCGGTGCGGTGCGCCTCCGCACGGCGGCTTCGCTTTCGGTACGCATCCGCCCCTCACGGACCAGTGCAGTGAATCTGAGACGTAGTTCACGTAGGCTTCGATCGCCTCATGGCCATCCTCTGCAAGACCACGTCGATCAGGGACGTCATTGCATTCCCGAAGACCGCTGGGGGTGCAGACCTCCTTTTCAAGAGCCCATCGCCGTCCACCGCTGAAGTGCTAGCGCAGTACGCCTTGCAGCGGTTAGGTCGGTGAAGACAGAGCCTGAATGCTGAGCGTCCGGACGAACGCATAGATTTGTGTGCTTATAATACAGGGTAATACGAGGGTGCACTAAAACGTAGATTATAGCGCAAATATATACACACAGGCTCAGTCCGCGAAGGTGGGTACAAGGCTACCCATAGCTCAGACGTGGCCAAGGAGAAAACAAATGTTCGCGGCATAATCTAGAACCGATTCAAGTCGGACTGCGAGGAGCGACGTAGGAATACATGGCATAACGAAAGCGAAGATGCACGAACAGGTGCCACGCACGTCTATCAGGAGGATATGAATAAGGTATCTCAGGTATTGGGTACGGCTCTCGCCGTATCGTCCGACTGTGGGCTACGACTCCGTTCAGCGTACGGGGTGCCGTCGAATGAAGGTAACGCTGGTGACTGCGCTCGCGCGCGTATGGTGTTGCGCGGCGTCGTGTCTTCCTCGCTGTGAGGCCCGTCCGGCCCAGGGAGACCAAACCGCGCCCCACTCCACACGCTCGCATCGACCTGACCAAGGTCTGGCGTCGTGCTCCTGCCGTTCGTTACGGGCATAGTCCCCGTGCTGGCGGTGGAGTCCGCTGATACGCTGCGGGCGTGCCCGTCGTCAGCGTCGCCGTTCGCCCGCGATCGGCTCTCGTCAATGACAGAGAGTACACTCCTGAGCTTCGACTCTGACTTGCGAGGATGGTGGGAAGAAGAGGACGCCGCGGCAACTGGGTGTGAATGCCGACGGTTGAGGCCGGATGTGGTAGCGGCCTTTCCTACCGCGGGCGGTGAGATCGACCTTGCAGGGGAGGTTAGCCCTGATCCTGGGGCAGAACCTGGAGGCGTGGAATTTGTGGGTAGGTCTGCCCATGCAGCGGTATCGGGGAAGAAGCCACCTGTCGCAGCGGACCATGAGTTCTTCGCTGAGGGTATACCGTCACTACTTTCGAGGTCGGGTGTGGATGTGAGTGGGCTGGGAGTGGAAGAGGGCGCATTGGCGATAACGGAAAGTGGGGGAAGGATACTGAATATCTGGTCCTCCGCAGGGGGTGGGCCGTAGGAATCGAATGGGTCAGGTATTGTTTGAAGCATTGGCTCTATTACTGGGTCTGAACTGTAGTAAGTGGGTTCAGAGCCATATCGTCGCGGGTACACAGAAACTTACGCTTTCGATGTGACTCTGTCAAAGACATCCATAGTAGAGCGCACCAACAGGCAGATCTTCCCCTGGACAAAGTCCCATACTTCCTCCTCGTGTTCGACAATCTCCTGATAGTGTCGTGATTTCAGCTCGTCCAGTTCGTCGACCTGCTTCTGCAGCACCGATAACGCCTCGCGGAATGTTTGAAGATCTTATGAGCATATGAGATGGGCAGACAGAGACGCGCGACAGTAAGCCTTACTTCTGCCCTTTTGCTTCATATTGCCCATCTCCGTCTGACGGATTATCCTGCTCTTCTCACGCAACGCCTTCTCATACGCGTTTGATCGGTCCTGGAGGGTGCGAGTCAGCAAGCATTCTACCGTGGTGATGCCTGCGACGTACGTTGACTACAGTACGATAGTTCTCGAGGTGTTGCCGAAGCGGTTTTTCCACTTGCTTGTCCAAAGTCTCGGCCTATCCATGGGATATCAGGCCGGCGGCTCCAAGAAAGGACAGAGGTGTGAACTCACCATAACATGGAAATGATTGCTCATTAGGTGATGCAACCCCGCAGCAGCTTGCATCCTCGTCCCTGATTCGTACTCCGGTCCCTTGAGCCTTGGAAAGATGAGTTCTTGCAGTTGCGAGACTGTGAGAAATATACGCACCCCGAGCACGCCTCCATAGCATCCGCAAATCCTGCACTCGCTCTTGACATCGTTAGCAAGGCCGCACGGTAAGTTGCACATCGGTTCAGGAGCTGCGATAAGGCGCTAAGTCGCTACTCTGCCTGCGATATTGGTGGTGTACTCACGTCCTCGTATGACTGTAAACTAAGTTTGAGGTTTGCACGGGTGATGATCTTCCGCGGTCCTTCGGGTCCAAAGTTCAATACAGATGCACTGGTCGTTTCCGTGAATGTTGGTGAAGGGGGGCCTGGAGATATATCGCGCTTCGGGGAAAGCGTTTGAGTTCGTAGGGAGCGTACGCGCGGCATTGTGAGCTTGTGAAGTGACCGATGCCGAATAGGGAGAGGTATCGACCGTGCGGCGGACGATGAGGAGATTGGAGGTAAGCGAAAGTGAGGGTTCCGATTCCACATGGAATCGGTTAACAGCCCGTGAATTTCTACCCCTCACGTGACTTTTGTTGGATACCCGATTTCTTCCGTGTTTCTCCGTTCTTTCACGTTGTCCTCCTCTGCGCTCGCTTTTGAACCTCTGCGACTTATGTGCGTTTTTGGTATTTAACTTCTCACCTTGCCTTTGACTGTTTTTGTTGACGTTTCAACCCGCCGCGCCCTCGCGCGGTGCCCACTGGCGCGAGCGCGTGCCTGTCTCGCGCCCTGTCTCTGAACGTTTACGACTGTCTCGTTAGGTTACAGTGATTGCCCGCCCGTCCCCGATGCATGTACCAGACCCGACTGGTCCTTTTATTTGTTTTCTCTTCGTACATATACTCGACGCCTCCCTGTCCGCTCACCTCAGTCCCGCGTAACCCGCGTCTGACTGAGGTGAGTTGCCCCGTTTACTTATCATTCGCTTACTTGTTACTTACCTACGTTCACGTCCTTAGATTCGCGCTCATAGGTATTCAATACACCTCAGTCCCGCGTAACCCGCGTCTGACTGAGATTCGCGCTCATAGTTTTTCCTAGCTGTGTCGTCACCCTGCGTTTACTTTGTTGTCGTTGTCCTCCTCTGCGCTCGCTTTGTTGCTGCTGCGTTTCTGATCTGAACCTCTGCGACTTATGTGCGTTTTTGGCTTTTAACTTCTCACCTTGCCATCGACTTATTTTCCTAGCTGCGTCATCGCCCTGCATTCACTTTGTCTGCCTCCGTCTCTCAATCTCTCTCATGCCATGGTTCAGCCTCATAAGTTTTCCTTCTTTGTGCACTTCTTTATGCTAACCTTCATCCAGTGCTCTATCGTGATTTCTCTTCGTTCCCTGTGGTCGCTGGCGTCCCTCCCGTGCACTCCTCAACGTACCTTGTTCTACTGTCTTTCTGTAGCACTGTCCAGGCACCCACCGTTGTCGCACGTCGGCCCTCCTCCTTTGCTGCTGTCGTTCCTTGTCACGCCGTCTCTCCTTGCGCGTTGTATAAAGTTCTCCAAACTTTGCTGTCCATGCATGCCATTGCTGTTCCGCGTCATTGTCGTTCCATCAGCTGCCACCCCCAGGGAGAGCTCCCTCACTGTACAGTTATTTTGTGGGAAAATGGTCTTCTACTTCTGCACCCTCAGCACAAAAGAATGGCACCAGTTCACCACGGTAGTGATTTTGCGCGAGAACATGTGCCAGTGTGGTTTGTGTCATGAAGATGTATTGCACTAGAGAACATGAGATATGGCTGATGTACCGCTACTGACATTGCGTTGCTCAGGACAAGAATAGCTACGGATTGTCCTGCCGGACCATTGTTGTCTGATCCTCGGTTCAGACAAATCAGTATCATAACTGCCTGCAATGCCCACAGAGACGCTATCAACGCTCGACGCACACGTGAGTTTGCAGCCGATCGTGGGGTCCTACTGCATTCTTTTTTCTCGTATGACCGCTGGGGAAAGGCTGTGAACTCAGACTCCGCTTGACAGGCTCAGAGACTGTACGAGAAGACGATAGACCCTGTGCATGCGGACAATTCCATCTCTTTGAAACTGCAGGAAATGTTGTGGCAAGTTCCTCCTTGCATGTCTGACCATCACACTGGTATTCTAACGCTGTGCATTGGTATGCCAGTTTTGCTTTAGTTCAACGAGGCTACTGAGCTGTGTGCTACCAATGGCGCAGAGGCCGAAGTTGTTAAAATGGTAGCTGGTAAAACACCGTGTGGGAGGCCTTGCCTTGAATCACTTCATGTTCGTTTGACTTCTCCGCCACAAAATGTGCAGGTGCCGGGCTTGCCTATGAACGTCATCCCGCTCGGGCAATCAAAGCGAACAGTGTCTGTTACTTTACCTGTGAGTGACACCGTTGTGGCCATTGCCTGTGAGCAGGTAATGATATTATCAAACTTTGCAATGACTGATTACGCATGTCAAGGGCGCACCCATCCTGACAACGTCGTACACCTCAAGTTCTGCAAAAACCATCAGGCGATGTATACATGCTTCTCCTGCAGCTCCTCTCTATCAGGCACCTTGATTTTGGGTGATTTTTTACGCGGCTAAGATTCAAAGTGGCTGTTCCTCGGCTCTGCGCCAGGAGTTCCGCAAATTAGAGCTCTTAGACAATATGACGTGTCTGCGTTTTGCAGGACAGTTGCCTGACACTGTGTCAGGGTACACTCGTGGTTCGTTACTCGGCAGTTACGTGGCACTTAAAGGCCAGCGCTACATACCTTCTGCGGTTTACCCGCTCTTGAACTGGTCAAATCTTTCCAAGGACGAGCTTCAACCTTGTCTAGATACATCAGAGTCCCATGCCATATTATGTCCCTCTGCAACACCGTTGCTCAACGTACGTGGTGTTTGCAGTACCCCAACCGTGCATAAGCGCCGGAGCATTGGCAACCACTAACCCATGTTCTGAAACATAAGAATAAACAGGTGACTCAAAACCCAGCTGCATACGACCATGTTGCATCCGCATTACTCTTACGTACAGTGGCTGTCGAAAAGTGGAACACACAGGGCGAGGTTGAGGCAAGGGATAGTGGAGATTACAACATTGCCCGAGAGTGGCAGTGGAGGGCGCAAGGGAAAACAGGTTAGGTAAGGTGGAGGACGACAGGAGGTAAGACTGAATCGGGTGGAATCGGGCCTGGCGTGCGAAGCAGCGCCTACAACCTCCAAGTTTGGGACTGAGCGAGTTGGCTCAGGCACCCTGGCAAGCTTCCGTTACTGGCGCAGCAGAGTCACATGCTGTGAGTACTCTGCATTTGGAAGGCGCTCGAGTTCGTACATCGCAACATACTACACCCTAATAGGCATGATCATACAACACGCTGTATTTCTATTATATCATACAGATAGCTTCACGAGAGTCGCAGTCAAGAACTCCTTCGCATCAAATACCCGAAGCCATGCAGGAGATGCCTCCGCTCGCACTTTACACTCAGGAGCAACCTCCTCCCCGACGAACCTGGCGGTAACCCCCACGTAATCCTCAACACTACCACTCCGAAGCGTGTTTTGCAGTTCGAACCGAATAAACTCCCATCCGCGAGCAACCCGACCATCAATGCGCACGACATCGTTTGGAACGTCGTATTCGATACGACTAAAGTCGAACCCCATACCAAGACCAAGTGCCTTCGTGTACGCCTCCTTCAAGGTCCATATGAGGTAAAATCGTCTCAATTCCTCGTGCTTTGATAATGGAGGTGCCGGAGCTGGAGTGATCAAGATCTTGCGCTCTAATTCGGTAAGCTGTGTGGCCAGATATCTTCAGTGAAACGTCGCTGGGGTGATAAACCTCTCCGACCTGATCACTGAATATCTCAACAAACCCGGAAAAGGTATCTCGTTTCGGAAGCTGAAGAAGCATAATATCTATGCCGATCCTATAAGCTGGAGGGTCGGGGTGAAGGTTGGGGACGCTGCTGAACGCCATAGCTATCACACCACTGTCGTGAGTGATGTTGTACCCCACGGGAACGTCAAGTTTGGCACTCTGTAAGATCATTCAGGGTATACCGTGACTATGTTCTGGGTCTTCTTACAATATAAGGCTTTCCAGCTTGGGTCTTGGCAAACCGCATAGAAGTCTCAGGGACGCCTCGCTCTTTGAGAAGAAGGCGGGGCAAGAAACGCCCTATCAAACCACCTGTAGTATGTTTCATGAGTGTGCTTGAACATCCTGAAGTAGACTTACGGACTCTGTCTATGCGATGATAGTATTTCGTCAAATGAAGCCTGGACTCCTCATCAAGTAACAGCAGTCCCTTTTGATATAGCTAAGACAATTTGAGATGGCTGCACACAGATGGAAACAGTTGTTACTCACATCTTCCAGTTGATCAACGGTGGTCGTGTCCAAAGTGACCGCCCACACGTCCATAGTATTGCGAATGGTGTTCGTTGCTATAGGCAGTTGCAGTATATCCCTTTGGTTCAACGGACCTCACAACAGCTTTTGTTCTTGTTGGCAAAAAGACGACAGCGCAGTGTTTGAGGGAGCGTGCTTCAGAACTTCAGAAAGTACTTGACATCATCGACACAGGAACGGAGGGGATCTGATCGGCGCTTGAGCGCGGACACTGCCAGAACGAGCGCCCATCACACCGTGATCTCGCTCCTTCTCATCGCCGGGCATACAGAATTCTCACAACATATATGATGCATAATACCTCGGGGTATGTCATCCAGTTAATCAGCAATTATCATAGCTTTGACCCAGCCCGTGAGTCTCTGTCGTTGTATCGAGAATTGCGATGTACGCTGATAGTCCGAATGTCCGCATGAACTTGGCTCTAGAGATCTGTTGGTAATCCGCCTTCGGAGTTGTTAGATCTTTGGAAAACAATCGTAGTATGCCAGGGCAAAGCCATCAAGACACGCTCTGAGTTGCGCCTGGAATGATCACATCCAAGTTTCGGCGCAGCCTCAGGGGTTCTGGGTGGTCACCCATACGTTCTTGAACAAGTCTTGTTCGTTCCTGTTGTGTCGCCGAAGCATTCGCCGCTATGGAATTTGGTATCCTGGGGCTAGCCATTCTGAGGAAGCCCTTCTAGCCCCTATGGTGCGGGGGTATATAATCGAGTAACACGCTACGAGGTTTCCCAGCTAGTCTCGCAGTGCGGTCAGCTCACCCGGACGTCGAACGTCTAGCTATTCACCGCTACTTGTACGACTTCCAACGCCACTCTCTCATTCATCACCGCTGCGCGGCAGGATTTCTTGCGTCTTATCTATCAACCCTCCTTCAGTTATGTCGCCGTTCACATACATCACCATCGCTCTTGCTGTCCTCGGCGCCACCACCGCGGCCCCTACCCCCGGAGCATCCGAGACGGCTGGCCTTGCCAAACGCGTCACCCATTCTGGACGGGTATGTTTCTCAACGCTCTGTCTGCGTGCGGACATGGCTGATCAGTGTATATCACTACCTAGGGCACTTTCTTCAACGTCGGCTTGGGAGCTTGCGGGAAGCACAACGTCGACAGTGACCACATCGTGGCCCTTTCAAGTTCAGTCTTCGGTAGTGGGGGCAACTGCGACCAGGTTGGCATCGTCGTGCTGCGTGAGAGGTCTCTGACGCTCACTCACTACCTCTCTCCCTCCCAGTTCATGCAGATTACGAACAACAAGAACGGCAAGAAGGCATTTGGTCTCGTGCGAGACCAATGTCTCGGATGCGGCGCAGGCGACATTGGTGCGTTGGTTTTCAGCCGCCACATCCACTGCACCTAACGAGATGCGCTCCAGACATGAGCCCCTCGCTCTTCCAAGCGCTCGGAGCATCTCTCGACGAGGGTGTGATTTCGGTGTCCTGGCACTTCGAAAAGAAGGGTTTCCGACCCTGAATACGCATTATCATTCTGCACGCACGCGCTCGAGTGACATATCCGGGATGTCACACGATCGGTTCACGAGCATACAGATGGGGACGGGTAGTATAGTGTAGGAGTACGACTGATCTGTAGCATAGTGCACGCTGTTCATGCGGTACTGTATAGTGTGAATGCTAGTTGTTTACGACCACACTGCGCGGCAGCCGGACCCTGCGGCGCATATACTGAACCAGTTTACAACATGATCTATTCGTCGGTCTCGGCTCCGCGATTTGCGGGAACGCTATCTTATCGGGTATCCTTCATGAGCGGGCCAGGATTGAGTGCACTCTCTGAGTTTGTGGCTTTGCGCACTAACCAACACAACTCATATATCAGTACAGGCGCACTACCCTTCCGTTTCCTCACCAGACGAAGGGATCATGGCGCTACATCGTAGTCCGCGGGAGTTTGTCTCTCTGGGTATGTTTATTATCGACGAGTTCTCATTCGCGGATGAGCATGGCAACCCTACGGGAAAATGTCTACCACCACAGGTACGTGCATTCAATATAGAACGATAACCACTTTCTGTCACTTGTATTGAGCACGCGGATGCCCAGATCGGCGGTGGAGGTACATACGCTGCGATCGGCGCACGGATATGGTGCCAACCCTGCCCGTTCACTTGTGTACGTTCGCAACAAACTAACGACCACCCCAACCTTAGGCTACCGCCATCAAGTGTGGGCATGATCATCGACAGGGGGGATGACTTCCCTGTACACATTCAAAGCGCCTTGGATACCTACGGAGAGGATCTCTGGCTGTTCAGGGACAATCAGGGACGCGACACAACGAGAGCATTGAACGCCTACCGGGGCGAGCTCCGAGGGTATGAGCAAGCTAGCTTCGAAACCTGTTCCTCTATCGAGCTGACTGTACGCGAACACACGCAATATTACACAGCTTTGAGTACCTCACCCCGAGAATACGCATCACCCCACACGATCTATCAGGGACGAAACTCGCCCGCCCGCGAATACTACACTTCATATGTTCCCCGTCCCGTGCGAGCGAAATCATGGCCGAAGTGAAGCAAGACGATTCCTGGCACCCAACGACGGTGTACGAGCCCATACCCGTACGAGGCGACCTCATAATGTCTAGCGCTGTCGCGGTCCGCTGACGCGTAGAAAAGCTAGGATAGATGCGTGCCCGAAGAGCTCCCCGCGCTTCAAGCAGTATTGCCCGATATCTCTGTGCTTAGGTGGGCGTATTCAAGGCTCATTTCGAGTTGTCTTCTGAAGAGCTGGAACCGATGACCCCGCGTGTAGCCCTAACGCCGAGGAAGCGCTCTCTTTACTCTCAATGTCCCTGTCTCCGACAAAGGCGCTTGTCGAGGAAGCATGCCGCCGGTTCCTCGACATGGGTGTCGGCCCAGAGGGGCGCGGCTCTGTCATCATCCGGAGTGGTGCCATGGGTGCATGCGTCGCTGAGCGAGGGCAGCCTGCCATCTGGGTTGATGCATACTGGGGCGGTCCGGGAAGCGCTGCCAAAGTCGTAGATGTCACAGGTGCTTATGGCAGCGCAACTCGCCGGTCCGCGACACTCGTATACTGACAGCAACGCATATGTCGAACAGGTGCCGGTAACAGCTTCCTCGGAGGGCTTGGTGCCGGGCTGGCCCTGGCGAATGGAGACGTGCGCGAAGGTCAGCCGTGAGATCCTCGAGGCTAAAGGCATGTGCTGACTCTCACCACATTCAGCCACGCTGTATGCCACCATCTCAGCGTCGTTCACCATCGAGCAGGAGGGCCTGCCTCGTCTTACACAAGGGACTAACGAAGACGGCAGGCAGGTCGAGCGTTGGAACGAGGACTCGCCAGAGCGGCGGCTGAAGGAGCTACGGCATCGTCTAGCGACGGCAAAAGGTACAAAGTGAATAAATCATGCACAAATTACACAGGCGTACGAAGAGTAATCGAGAGCTGTATGCGACACACGCGAGCGCACCATATCTTGGTGCCATAATACACGAAGCGGGGGAGCAATCGTCCGACATCGGATATCCCACACAAGATGGGGCGGAACCGGATGGGGGGACCGCATGCTGGCTAGGCACTATGCCGGCGGGACGGGGGGAAGGCACTATGTGAGACCGAGTGTTCACTGTTGGGCGCGGAACTTTTCGCGACTCTGCGCGAAGAGGGCTTCTTGCTGAGCCAACAGCTCTGCCTCCGAGAGTCCGCACTCCACCATCTTGTTGACTTTCCGCTCTCGGTCCTGTGAAACAGATGAGGTGGATGTGCGAACGAAGGCAAATCGTATCCGTACCTTCTGTTGTTGTTTGTGGTCTTTGAGCACGCTTTCCACCTCCTCGGTGAAAGACTCAAAACCCAGACGCTGCATTCGGGTGCAGACGTTGTGTCAGTGGCACACCCGCAGCGAACAGCCTGCACCGACGCACCTTGAGTGCGGAGATGATGTGGTCAGGTGCTATGGTCTTCTTCGAGCCCTGCTCGCATATCTCGTTCGCCTCCGACGATATCAGATGTATAAATTCTGGGGCGAAAGCGGCGCGCTCAACACGGACGCACGCGGGGGAGCACGAGTGGGGCCGCCTTCACCTACACAGCACTCGATGATCAGGTCGCGCGTCTCCTTCGCGCACGTCACGTCGTTCGGTAGCAGCTCTGCGGGCGGTGGGTCAACGAGGTGGTTGCGCACGGGGGGCATTGTGCCATCCGCGCCGAGGCGCACCTGCGATCATTTTCGTGACAGTCGCCTTTGGGAGGGAGAGGTCTTCGTCCGAGGGCATGCCGCCCGTCTCATGGTCGGACATGGTCGTGGTGGACGAACAGCGGGCAGGCGCGGGGACAGCGAGGGGGGCAGGGGAGGCGGACGCGGACGCGGGGCGGACCCCGGCGGAGAGACGCTGCAGGCTTTATATGCGCGTCGATCTGCGAGCCAGTGCGTCCATCGTTTTGGAAGTCCGCACGTGTCCAGCGCCGGGCCCGCGCTCGCTCGCAGGCTTGCGCTCGACCTCCACCCCCTTGTGCCATCATGTCTGCCGTGCGTCGCGCTCGCTGCTTTTTGAACTGGGTCGCGCACTGAACGTGTGTTGCAGGTCAACCCCGTCAACCCCAAGCCTTTCATGCAGGAGCTTACGGGCAAGCCCGTATACGTGCGCCTAAAATGGGGGCTTGAGTACAAGGGTTTCTTGGTGAGCACAGACGGGTACATGAACCTCCAGGTGAGTCTCAGGTTAGTGTGGGGAACGATCGCATGCTGATCGCGCGGGCAGCTCGCGAACACCGAAGAGTTCCAAGATGGCAAGTCGAACGGTGCACTCGGCGAGGTATTCATCCGGTGAGTATTGGTCTAGTCTTTGCGCAATCGATCCTAACGAAATAATCGTCGATGTGCAGCTGTAACAATGTGCTGTATATCATAAGTACCATCTACTTCACTTCCTTCGGGCTAGCAGCTGACACAATTGCGTATATACAGAGAGGCAAAAGACTGATCTCGACACCAGTCTACGACAACTCTTCGCCACCCTCGGGCATCTGAACCTTGCGCCTGCACCGTTGTCTCTGCTGTCCTGCGCTGACGCACTCCTGTATTCTATCTTGCCTCGATCTGTCGCTTTGCGGCACGAAAACGTGTACTTCCAGTTTGCCAGATGATCGACCGTGTGACGGTTCAGGCTGCTGTCGCGTGCGTGGCGCATGCTTCCTCCGCATGTATAAGCACAGGTAAATTAATGCAACACGCCGCCACGACGCGTGAGATGGTGAATAGAGGTGTAAGCGATGATAGATGTGAATGCGCAGAATCAGTCTTCGCCTTGGGGCGTGACGGGCATGTTCAAGCCCACTCGATTAGCGGATTTTGTGACCCGTTCTTCCGTTGATAGTCCCAGCAAAGGGTTGTAGCGTTCCAATAGTGCCTAAACATAAGAAAGAAACAAGACTGTCAGAAAGGATGATTCAAGCAGCAGTAAAGCGACGTACCCGGTGTATCCGTTGCGAGCGCATGAACGTCGCTGTGTTGCGCATGTCATGGTAGAACTGCTGCTCATTGGTGTTTACACCTCGACGCCCCTCAAATACCATTCGTATGTGGGCCGACACTGATTTTGGGCGGGCTGCACGGGCGTAGATGGACTGATGTACGACAGGGACGGTGTCAGCACAATTGGAGGTAAGTCTGACGGGGCGGGCAAACGTACAGCTTGGTTGAGTTCGCGCACAATGGCGCGGTACGTGGAGCGGTGCTGCGCAGCTGCCATGGATTGCATAAAGTAAGGCGTTGTTGCTTTGTGGACTTGGAGCACAGACAGTCCAGATGAGAGCAAGAGCTTGCTGAGCAGTCTGGCTGAGAGGTGGCGGAGCGCCTGCAGTCTACGGCACACCGAAATAACCTCGGGGAGAATTGATCCGGGATCACGTGTGGTGCACAAATTCGGATTGTCCGCCAAGTTCGCTATGCGAGTACGGGCGAGCTCCATTGTCCCCTCCCTCGCGCGGTTCGAAATGAACCGGTCGCCTTGATCACCCAGGAAACGGGCGGCTAGACCCGTGGGCAAATGTGGGGAGCGTTAAAGAGGGACGCGCATCCGCTTGAACGCATGTTGAACTTCTTATAACACCACCACCACCTCCACGGAGCCCGTTCGACACCTTCCCCCCTCAATACTCAAACCCGTCCAAGAGGCCCCAACAGCCGCGGCACACTCAAGACTCCAACACTTTTTCTCGACCTCAACCGCTATCACCATGGCACGATTCCGATGCCCTTCCTCCTCCTCCCTCGGCTCCACTCGTAGTCAAGGCTCGTTAGCCACCATTGTGCCCACCAGACCACCGCCAAAGGTACGCGAGAAGTAATCCATGGGTTTGAATATGTTCCTCACCGTCAAGGACGCGCAGCGGAGGTATCATAAAGCGACCGTCGAGGACGACGAGTCGTTTGTGGCTAGTCCATCTAATGTTCGCACTGCAGCGTACCAAGCTGCCCGTGTCGAAGAAGAGCCCGTCATGAAGCGCAACAAGGGCAAAGGCAAGCTGCGCACGCGGGGTTCGATGGACATTCGCGAGCGGGAGCGCCTCCGCATGGCCATGAAGAAATTGAAGGCGGAAGTGAAGCCGGCCGTCAAGCTTCCCGTCGTCAAGCCCGTTGAGGCCGCGTGGTCGTTTGTCTTCGTCGGAAACGTGAGTTGCGCTTTGAGCTGGATGTGCGAGGGATGCTCACCGCTATGTCTCCAGCTGAGCTCCGAGACTAACGAGGCTGAGCTGAAGGACTATTTCAGCCGGTGCGGACCCATCCGCCGCATAATCATGCGCGCGAGCGGTGGTGTTTGTGTCCCAACTGCCACCCTGAAGGGTGGCTTCCTCGGATTCGGGGGTGTCAAGCCGAGCGTTCACTACGCGACAATCGAGTTCTCAACCGGCGCGGGGGCTCGGGCGGCCATCGACCTCGACAAGACTGAGTTCTATGGCCGGCCAATTGTGGTACGTTTCCTCAGACGGTTCGGTGCGACGGGGTTGATGTTGAGCGTTCATTGTGAGCAGGTCTCGTTCAGTGCCGCCGACCTGCCGGAGGTGAGCGACGTTGTGAAGATGAGCGCTGCCAGAAAGAAGAACCCCAAGATTGCCAAGTTGCCGCTGTGGAAGGAGAAGCTGGGTCAACTGAAGTGAGTTCTCTCGCGAGTGCTACTGCGCGCCGATACTGATGGGGAGCTGGAGGCGTCTGACGATCCAGCGGACGGAGTACGTGCCCGACCCTGCGTCGGACGCTCGGCGGGAGGGCGGGATGACGGCGGTGATGGCGAACGTCGCGGTGCGGGTCGGGCTGTTCGCTGCCGGCGGGAGCACTGCCGCGGGGGCGCATCAGACGGCGGCCAGGCACGGGCAGATCCCATTGCGGCAGACGCTGGTGTGAGAAGAGACGCCGGTGCGGTTCCTTGCGTTTGCTTGTTAGTTTTCAATATGTAAGTCAGTTCTACTACTAGTATCAGTCCTTCCGCCCCTGCTTGTGCTACCTGTCCTACGAGTGCTGCAGCTGGCCTGCTCGCCGTGCCCCACCCTCCTTTCCTCAGCCTGTAGCAGATTGTCATGTATTAGCGTAGTCCCCCGTGCTGTGTTTCCAGAATCAACAATCAGTGTGTTTGATGTTTCGTAAGCGTGGGGGGCCAATCAAACCCAGCCGACGCGCCGCTCCTGCCACTCACGACCTCCTTGGCTGGCATCTTTCCTCTCCTCCAGACCCTGACCCTCTTCCGCTCGCAGCTCCCTGCTGAGCTCGCCGTCTCCCGCCCCGCCCCTCTCGTCTGCTTTCTTTCTTTCGTATGGCATCTTCCTGTTAGTCCCTCTCCAGGCGTCACAGGTGCGATCTCTCTTCCCCACGCCTCCCCCGCCCATGCTCATCACCAGGGCCCCCCGTTCAGTGTCGTCTTGCTTTCTCATCTCTCTCTCCATCTCTTGTAATACTCTACACGTCTCATGGATCCTCCCTCCCGGAGTCCAGCGCTCAACCCCGCCTCCACCCCGTTCTTCCCGGGCACGGTCCGGCTCAACGACGAGGATGGGAACAATGGCCAGGCCTACAGGCAGGCTCTCTCCCGGGAGCAACAGTACAGCACCTCCTCCTCGCTCTCCATCTCCCCGTCAGACTACCGCTCCGTAAGATCCTCCCCCAGCCCGCCGCAGGACGACCGCGACCGGAGGAGCAACGACTCGAGCCTTCAAATTGCGTCCCCGGGCGACCTATCGCGTCACTCCCCCGCCATACGTCAGTCTGAGGTGGACAAGGCCTACGCTGCCTTTCAGAACGCTGCCCGGGACGCGCACGCTCTCCAGAACCCTGAGCACCCTTCGGATGGCGACGAAACCCCAGGACCCCTCTCGGGACCAATTGCGATGAACGGCCAGCTCGCAGCTCCGTCCGCCTTCTACAGTCAAATGTCCGTCCGCAGCCGGGAGCGTTTGAACACTCCGCCGGTCATCCAGGAGTCGAACAGCGTCCGCTCGTCGTCTTTCATGCAACCTCAGTTTGTCTCGTCATCTCCCGTCTCCTCTCTTGACTCCGGTAGCCACTTCGCGCCAAGCTTGGAGTTCTCCACATCCGCGAGTTTTGAGTCGCAACTCAAATCGTCGCCGCTTATGAACGATGTGCTTGAACGTCTTTCCCGCCTGGAGCTTTCGAACAGAGAGATCCGCCGCAACCTAGTTGACATGCACCGTAAAGTCGACATCCTCGTGGACCGCGCTATCAACGCCAACTCCGTCGTGAATGCACCGATCGAGTTCCAGGACCCGTTCGCTCCATCCACTAACCCCCACCAAGGCTTCGGGAACTCTGGATTGAACGGACCGCGCGGATCTATTGCGAATATCGCGCCTAACCAGAGCCCGCCTACGGACGACATCAACACGATTTCTAGCCGATTGAACACGCTGACGTCCTCCGTCGGCCAACTCCTCGCTTTGCAGACACAACAGATTCAAGCGAGCAATGGTGGGCTGCAGAATGCTCAGCTGCTCAGTGGTGCGCTTCCACAGACCGATCTATCGACTGCGCTTCCGCCCATCATGAATTCCTCGGCCGCGCTCGGACATGGCCTACCTGGCCGTCACGACATCAGGCAGAGCCAGAGGATGCCCAACCCGCCCATGCGGACATGGTCTGCTGGGACCTTGGACCTCCCTATGCGCAACACGGATTCCCCTGCGGGATCTATCGGACGACAGGACTCCATCTTCCGAGACAAGCGCCGCTCTGTCAGCGGTCTGCTTCGCCGCGATTCGTTGGGGGTGCGTTCGCTTCTGCTCTCACCCGCCAGCGTTACGGAATGGCTGACATGGACAAAATTTAGGGCGAAAGCCTGTCCGGCAGTCTGTCGCGGGACGGAGGCCCCGTGATTACGAAATGGGAGCAGCTGAACCTCGCTCCAGAGCTCTTGCGGTCGCTGAGCACGTTCGGGTGCGGCCCTCCTGCGAATCTATAGCGCGCCACATGCTGATCAACGACCTTTAGCGTCGGCCCCCCTAACAAAATACAGCAGCGTGCCCTCCCGTTCCTATTGCGCGGCGCGGACATCATCGCGCAAGCGCCTCCAACCCAGGAACGCATCGCAGCATATGTGATTCCGGCAATACACATCGCGGTAACCAACTCTGCCAACACACGCGGAGGACCCCGCGGGCCTCTTGTCGTCATGATCTCAACGACCGTGGATCAGGCTACCCAGGCGCAGCGCATGATTCGCGACTTGGGCGGTCCCATTGGCGTCAAATCGGCTCTCGGTGTCGGCTCCACGTCGGCGAACACCGACCTCAGCCAGGAATTGCGCCTCTTGCAACAGAATGTCCCGCACATTATATGCGGAACGCCGCAGAAGCTTCACGCATTGTTCACAGCGCCCGGGGGACTGTCGGGCGCCGAAGTCCGCTTCTTGGTGCTTGACGAGGTTGACCAGCTTATCGCCCGGAATCTACACGAGTCCGTGTTCGGCATCATTAGGCTGCTTCCGCCACCGCGGTCGCGTGCCGTGGGTACGGGCGCGAACACGCCTGGGACGACCACGCCAGGCTCGACAAACCAGATGCCATTCTCTAACTGGGAAGCGAACGGCAGCTCCTCGTCGCTGCTCGCGCCGACCCAAAGCTTGGCCCGCCGCTTCTCCGGCGTCGGGCTCTCTCCGCCCTCGGACGGACCGCTGAACGGACAGGCGCAGGCCATCGAACGGCAAACCGCGCTATTCTCAAACACGGTCCCGCAGGATGTGCTGAACCTCGCGTCCGCGATCCAGCTGCGCGAGCCGGTGCGCGTGCTCGTGCGGCGGGATGGGAACGTGACGCACGCGGACACGAGCCAGGGTGCGCGGGGCCTGCGTCAGTTCTATCTCTACCTCGCGTTCACGGCGAGCGGACGCTCGGATGCGCCGTTGCCGCAGGCGGGGCTAGGCATCATCGGTTCGGGACGCGGCGCGTCGAACGCGGAAACTGCGCAGGCGCGCGAGTGGAAGCTCGATGCGCTCACGGACTTGTTTGAGGACCTCGAGATCCCGCAGGCAATCATACATGTGGGTGGGATGGCCGCGCTCGACGCGGTAGTGTACAAGCTGTCCAGCCGTGGGCTGGAAGCGGTGCCTCTGGTAAGTCCCTTTTGGCGCAGCTCTTGGGCGACACGCTAACCATGACTTTCTACGCAGCACGGCGACATGAATGCTGGTGTTAAGCTGGCTGCGCTGAATAAGTTTAGGGCTGGACCAGGCATCGTAAGGCCTGTGACCACCAAGGTGTTGGTGGTATACGATGTCCAGGTGAAGACACCAGATGTCTCACAAGTACCTCTGGTTATAAACTACGGTGGGTGTTGCTCCCTTTGCTCAAAGACACAAGGTATCTCATGGTGACTGGCAGATCTACCCAAAGCGGTTGAAGAATATGCACACCGGTAAGCAATGCTTGTTCAGGCTGATGGGTGGTATCTTTATTAACCTTGCTCTTCTAGTGTGGCTCCCGCTATTGCTCCCAGTTATTCTCGTGCTGGCGTGGTAGTCAACTTTGTCACCGCTACTGGCGGCGATGTTGAGATGCTGCGGTCAATAGAATGCTTCTACAAGTACGTCATGCTCTTCGTGCATCCACTTGCCCACTTTGACTGACCATGATGCATAGGATTAAATGCGTAAGTTACCCGATGTCGATAGCACACAGTAACATCTAACACGCATACCCCAAACCAGCCCGAAGTCCCCATGAGCCTGCGCGATATTGTTTGATTTTGAGGCACCCGCCTGCGATGTTTGTGTATCCCTATCACGCCTGCTTTCTCGGTTCCCCCAGCTATCCGTCACTTCATGCTGCCTATACCTATTTAAACTCACCCCCACGTACGCCGCATTCTACTGTGTTATACCCTTCCTACATCCATCCCCCGATTGTCTCGTTACTAGCCAGCTCTTGGGTCTAATCCCGTGCGCCCCCCTACTGTATACTGCATAGCTCTCCCACTCGTCGTAGTTCTACTACATGTCGCAGACGGCTGCTCACTCCGGGTCTACGATATGGACTGTCGATAGCTTCAATGTACCATCTTCCCCGCAGCTCGCCAGTTGGTGCTCGCCCTGTTCGCTGCCGCCCCTCGGACGCCAAGCAAGACGGTGGATGTGATCGATGTGTGCACTGCTGCGATGTGGGTGAGTGGGGATATCATCTATGCTGGCGGGATTGGCTTACCACTTGTCGACGGTTAGCGTGCAGCTCCATTGAGAGGGGTCGTCTCTCGGCGCAGCGTATAGCAGGATCTCTCCCGACTCGAGTCCGATCGCAACCGTCCTTCTTTAAGACGACCTCAACATTACATCAACACGAGCCGGCTCGAAGGAGGTGCTTACGATCGGCTGTCTGATGCAACAGGCGCAAACGCAACCGCGGTCGCCGCTGACTTCATCTGAATCGTTGCAACCGCTGCCCAGGCCTTGCTCTCGACATGCTGCCGCCAGATCTTAACCTGTCCCCCGATATCAATGTCAAGGAACGCGTGCGGGCGAGCGTTGCGAACAGTCAGACGTACTGTCTTGTCGCGAGAAGCGGTGGCGAAGACCGCGCCGTCGGGGGCCCATGCGCAGTCCCAGATGATACGCCCGTGCGACCTGTTGGCGGCGAGCGGTACGTAGCGGTCTGTATCACGCGCAGTGCTCAGCGACACGAACAGATGCGTTCTCGATCCCATGCGTGCAGGCCGACGAACCTTCGCTCTTCTCGAACAGCCGCCATGTGCGGTCGCGCGAGACGGAGAGGATGAGCGTGTCGTCCGGGCTGAAGGCGATCTGCGTGACGGTGAGGTTGTGCCCCGCGAGCGGCTGCCCGATGGGCTGCCATGTCTGCGTCGAGTATACGCGGACGACCGCGTGCTCTGCGGACGTCGCTTTGCATGCGGTGGCGATGTACTTCTTGTTGTTCGATACAGCGAGGGCGATGGACTATTGTAGTTCTTATATTGAGCATTCACTAGGCGAACAAAAGGCATAGACGCACCTCGTAGCCGTGGCCGAAGACCTTTTCGACCTCCGGCCAGAGCGTCGCCGCTGCAAGCTCTCCTTCGAACGGCCGCCGCCGCGTCCGCGAGTCGTCCGCATCGCCGTTCACTTCCGCCACAGCACTTACTGTATCACAAGACGTGCTTTCAGCATCCGCCCAACTACCACCGACCAAAGAAGCGCACCATCTGTCAACGCCTTGTTAGACAACCCCAGCGGGGGCACAGCAGCAGCACGGGGGCGGTTCCCCTATTATATCGGTGCACCATCAGCATGTGCTCCCACTAGGATCAAGCCGCAGAGAGAACGACTGGGCGATGTGAATATCAGAGGCCCACCTCGCCGGGATCCAGGCTGGCGACCCGCAGGTTGCCGACAGCTTCGACAAATTCGCGGGGGGCTTCGAACACCCGCGCGACCTTCTCGTCCGCGATGCTGACGAACCGGAGTGGGTCGAGGAAGGCCGCACCAATGAGGTCGTACCCATGCACTTGTGGCCGCGCGATCTCGTGCCATACCGAGACGGAGGTGCCGTCCGGACGCTCGGTCGGTATCGCACCGTGGATGCGCGTCGTTTGATCCAGGCTAGCATATATTCCACATGTCAGCGAGTCTCCGCCGTAGGGACACGGTGCAGGATCACCTAGCGGATATCAAGTACTCGCCCCCGGGACTCCAGGCCACGCTGCGCACAGGAGCGCGATGGCCCGTGATCGCACCGATTTCAGTCCAATCTTCCAGCGTGGAGGCTTGGTCGCTCTCGGACGACTCGCATCGCCACCGCCTCCAACCGCCATTCCAACCCCAAGCCATGACATCGGAGCCGCCGCGCGCCCAAAGGCCTCCGACGAAGCCACCGAGCCGCTGGCCGCCTATGTCGCCGAAACGTTGTCGGTTAATCCACAATGTGGTACCATCTGTGGACGAGGTGAGGATGGTAGAAGGTGACCAGAGAATAAGTGAAGAGTCGGTGGAAGTTGACAGGAGGGTGGGGAGACTTTCATGCGACTCTTGCGGTCGCCAGGACAGAGAAGTGACACCCGCTTCGTGTCCGATCAAGAGGGCGTCGAAGGTCACAGAGAAGAGCTGTGAGCTGATATAGTCTCAGCGTGTAATACATAGTAACGCGGAAAAGCGGGCGCCAACTTGTTTTGGGAAGATTTTACGGTCATTATATGACGCTTGAGGGAGATCTGGCGTCCTCCGTCCTCAGCGTCTTCCATGTTGACCAGAGAGGCTTCGAATGCGTCCAAGAGCTCATCGGTTACGTTGCTCGTAGAGCTACCAGATGGCGCGAAATTTGGTTTTGTGAATGCCTCGACGTTCCATAGGCGTACAGTCGCATCTTGCGAACCCGAAGCCAGGATCAGGGGCTCGCCGTCGTTTGGTGGGGGGCTAAATGCAAGGCTCTTGACCCAATCTTCGTGGCCAGACAGAATGGCAGCCTGAACAAACTGTGTGATGCTGTGAGAACAGCCGGCTGGTTGTGATTTGTATGCTTTTTACCGTTCCGTCAGAACCCGTCCAAAGGTGGATATTCCTATCGGTACTCCCGATTGCAAGGAGGAGAGCTGCCGCAGAATATTTAGCTAGCTTCTCAAACGATAAATGAATTGTTCCTTACATTCTGTGCCTGACAAGACCGCAAGTGCCAGAGCAATAGGGAACCCTTTTTTGAGTGTTATTGTCTGTAACTCTTTGAAGCCATCTTGATGCAATTATAGCGGATTGGCATATTGAGTCAGTAGCAAATGGCTAGGTGGACATGCCTGACTCCTTTTCCGGGGCCAACCACACTTTGACGGCAGAATCTGACGCGCCCGTAACCGCGTACCGTCCTTGTAAAGCCAAGGTAGAAACGCCGCCCGTGTGAGCTTGTTGCGAAGAAGCTATTCGCCACTGAGAATGAGGCATGTCATTGAAGGTATTGTGGCTAAGTACATGAAGCAAGCATGCCTGTGATCCATCCTTTTTCCACACTTTAAGTATTCCTTTGTCATCGGCGCTCATGAATGTATTGCTATCGGCGAAGCGAACGCAAGTCACGACGCCTTCATGATCGGAGAGTGTTTTATAAACTCCTCGATCGAGGATGTCCTGTTTCAGAGGATATTATTTGTTGATACTATCATTGTAGAGCACAACGTACCTTTGCATCCCATAACGCAACTAATTTTCCAGAGCCGAATGCGACCAGTCCATCGGGGGATATGCTAGCCGCCTGAAAATAGCGATTTGTTGAGGCTGCGGTGTACACGAGCTCAGCTGGAGACATCGTGACGTATACAGGGTAGCCTATCAACCCCTCAAGTATGCCACAGCCTAAGTCAAGATGCAGATTTAATGGGCCCGGGAGCGTCAGGAATATCCCAGAGTCGAGGAAGTGGGTGTGTTCAATGAAGTCAGACTCGAGTTAGGCGTGTAGATCTCGTAGCGAGATCTGACGTAGATCTATTGGACCACTATGATGAGTCACTATGCAGGCACATTCGGCAAGCCTTCCTGTTATCACCGGTACCTCCTCCCAACTTGTTGAGTTCCCTCGGCTGCTGTCAGACGTATTCCGTCTGGATGGGCATAGATAAACAATGGGCATACTCGGGATAGGCGTCGACGTTGCTCACATCCCACGAATAATCAGACTCATAGAGCGGAGGTCTCCAACAAAGCTCGCCCATCGCATCCTCAGCGGTAAAGAACTCGCTGCGTGGAATGTCATTCCTTTCGAGGACGAAGCGAGGCGGACCAGATTCCTCGCAGTCCGGTGGGGAGACTCATTACAACTCTAAGATCAGCATATTGATTACACTGCTTCAGTTGGAGCGTGAAGGAGGCAGCATACAAGGCTGTATACCCGCTCGCTCGGCCGACATGGAAGGACTTCACGTTTTACTCGCTCTCCACCGACGGTCTTCGGAAACCAATGCTAGAGTACCAGTCCAGTGACTGCGTGGCAGCGTCGTGGAAGTTCCATGCCTCCGTGAGCCATGACGGCGACTATGTATTCACCACTGTTCTGTTGGACGGTTCATAGTATCATCAGACCTTTGATTTTCAACGCACCAGTTCGAGTTGCGACAGGCGCGTATATTCAAATGCGTAGCGGTATTCTAAGCACTAAGTAGTGGATTTGTACAGTAATACAGCGATAGAGGGTTACTCAAGCCTTTACATCCTCGCCTCGCTCAGTCTCCGGAGGCGGCTGCGGCCACCAATCTGGCCGATAAGGCGTTACACTCCACTCTTGACCTTCGCCAGTAGTAAGAGAGAATCTTGCACGCCCCTGCTCGACGGCCTCCACCTGCTCTAGACGCAGAAGGGCGAGGCCAACCCCGCGTACTGAGCTAAGCAACTTGCCAGTCCCCCGCGGCCGCGGTCGCGACGCGCTCTCGTCGCCAGCATACAGCGTCTGGGGCCGAATGTCTAGTTGAGTCGGGAAAGGAGGCATATCGTCTGGGAACCTCTGTAGGTTTGTTATTCTGTAGGACGGTGATTAAGGCAAGTATCCTTCGAACCCTCTGAAGGAAACATACGACGTGTCGGGTTTGTGTAGCACGACGGGCAGTATACGCTTGCGGAGCTGGCCAGTATGATACGTGCGCACTGTGAGCTCTTGGCCTACATAGCAGCCTTTCCGGAAGTCAACTACCAACACATTTTAGTGAGGAAGTCTGTTCGAAGATGTGCAAGATACTAACGTCCGCCCATGATGTCCATGTTAGAGTCCATGGGGAAAGCCTGCATGGGAGGTATATCGTCTATACCTTCCGGAACGCCGTGCAGTATACGGTGGAGCATGTAGTCATCGGAAGAGACGACGTCATGCGTCGATGCTGCCTGTGCTGTGGGCCGTTGAGCCTATATTCGAGGCAAACAGAACTCACTGCTTACGACGGTCTCCTTTGCGCACCAGTAGCCTAGCTCCCATTCCCACTGCCCTCCTGTCCCGAAGAAGCCCGGGTGCGGAGCCCCATGGCCATTCGCCAGTTTGGGCCCATACAGGCTCGATCACGCCGCTTTGTGCAAAGTCCCACTGCCGCTCGGTCTCCCAGCTCCTTTCGGCCTCGGAGCCCCAGGTCGCCCACACATCATACTCGTCGCTCACGTCCCGCAACTTCACTTTCGAGCGAAGAACATATCGTTTGAGAGTAGGAAGAACTGGAGGCGCCTCAGACGGCCGAGCGTCGTACTCCACCAAGTATCCCGAACGGCCTGCGGGGTTTGTGTGCGCGTAGATGAAGACGTCATGCAGCACTCTTCCCTGGACAGCCAAAGGTTCAGTGGAATGCGTTCCTGGTAGACGCACAGCGCACCTGTGCATGGAGGAATGCAGAGTAAAAGTGACTATATGGGTGCCTCGGGACGGACGCAGCAGTCAAGCCGTTCAGGAACTCTGCAGCCTGGGATCCGGTGACCGAGATGACGGCTCTGTGAGGCACAGGCGCGACGGAGGGCGTGTTCCGGATGAGCGCACGCAATGCTGGCGGGAGTGGCATGGGTTCCAAGTCGGAGGTGTAGTATGCGAGAGAAAGAGATGTAGGGGAGTGGCCGGGTCAGTGGGTGAGCGAGCTGAAGCCGAAGCCGAAGAACTCGGAGAAGGGGACGCGGCGGGTCGGCGACTTCGGGCCGTAGGCACTCTTGTCCGCTCTCCACGACCACCCGCCCCGAAATGTCCTCCTCCTGCTCCCATCTTCTCTCTGCGCTCAAGGACTGTCTCCTTCATTCTGATTGCGTGATAAAACAGGGGCATCTTCCCTCGGAATGCCTTAAGGAGCACGCAGATGAACTCCCGGAGCAGTGCAAAGCACTCAGACAGGCGACGTTCGAGTGCAAGCGGGGCATGGTGCGTCTCGGTTCTGCCTGCATGCGGCGAAGAAAGTGTTGGACCTACCTCTATATTCCATAGCTCGACATGAGGAAACGTTTTAGGGGCAACAACGTCGACCTCCCACCACCCCCGCCGAAGGTCCAGGAGGACCCAACATCCAGTACTGCATCGACGTAGTGGCGCGTTTCGCTCTCGTGCTCGCGTGCATGGTGCATTCGTGGGATCTATGAACCCCTGCTCTTTGTGAAGGAAGTCTCGTAGAGACTGTTTTTACAGAAAAGTCAGACACAATAATAGGTATTGGTACCTGTGAGTTTCGTGCCTCAGTCCGTACGCGCACCGTATTTACCCCCATACTGGGCTTCTAGGTAATAATACATCAGTATTCGCTCACTCACCAGTCTGGCGTGTGGTATGTTCAAGGCTTAAGTTCTGCTCAAGAACATCATGACCGCGTCTCAACTACAAATACGTCACTGTAATAAGCGGTTGGCGCAGGCCCAGAGTGTACGCACTTTTGTCCTCACTCTATCAACGACTTTGGCCCCCATCGCCCAGTGCTAAGAAACGCCCAGCCTCGTGTAGGCATGCTCCACCAAATGCTGTACGCAACCCACGCTCTTCCCACAACGCTCCACAATCATCGTGGTACAAAGGTCGCCACCAGACCCGCGACTGAACTAACACCCCTCACTTCTGTGCTTCTAGCGACGAACTTCATGCCTTCGCGAACTGCTGTACTATTCATTCTTCTCACCCTATTTCTACACCGTGCCGCAGGCGTCGCCAAAGAAGCCGTCACGAATAGCAGCAAGGCTGGTCTGGCCTGGCCGAACGCCAACTACGATGACATCAATCAATACCTTAGTACCGGCAAGGTCCAATGGTGAGTAAGATCCATTGAATAGCGGGTCGCACCCCCTCGCACGCTATATTCACTGTTGGGTTAGGTACTACAATTGGAGCCCCGACCCAATTCGGACAGACATCGAGTTCGTGCCCATGCTCTGGGGAACGCGGCAGACATCCGACTGGGACAACAACATCAACCGCACCATCCAGCAATACCATGTCACGCACCTCCTTGGGTTCAACGAGCCTGAGATTGTTGGGCAGTCGAACATCTCGCCCACCGACGCCGCGACGGAGTGGAAGGCGCATATCGAGCCACTGAAGGGTCTTGGCGTCTTGCTGGGCGCCCCTGCGCCGAGTGGTGCGCCGCAGGGTAAACAGTGGCTGGTCAATTGGATGAATGCATGCCAGGGCGGGTGCACGGTCGATTTCATGCCGTTGCATTGGTACGATACCAACTCCACGGCATTCATGGGGTATTTGCAGGACTATCACGACACGTTCCAGAAGCCGCTGTGGGTCACTGAGTGGGCTTGTCAGGTCAGTGAACGAAAATGTGAATGGACCTGTGGATTGAGTGAGCTGACTTACTTGAATAGAACTTCAACCAGCCGGACCAGCAGTGCTCGTTGCAGGATATCGTGAACTTCATGAACGCCACGCAGAAATTCATGGATGATACCGATTGGATAGAACGGTACGCCTGGTTTGGTGCGATGGAAAACCTCCAGGGGGTAAACCAGGTATGGACTGCATCAATACTCAGAGGCGCTTGGACCCGGTCGTTCATGCACCACAGGAAAATGCCTTGATGTCATCCGACGGACATATAACCACCCTAGGCCAACAGTATATTGGCGCTATCACGCCGAACGTTAGTTCGGACTACCAGCCCGGTGTTGTTCACGGTGGCTCTGGTGTCAGCCCACCTGCGCAAAGTCCGAGCTCGTCGGGTATCCTTCGAGCGACAACGCCAGTGTCTATCGCCCTCGTTGTATCATCGGCAATGTTACTCTCGTGCTTACGGTGAGGGTTTAGGCTTGCTATAGTAGTTTTCTGTTATGCATCCGCATACCCGATCTATACCGGGAGTCGTTCCGCTGAGGTTTGTAGCCACCCAGGCATCTGACTAAACGCAGCGAGACACGGTGCGTTTCGGCCTTATAAGCGTGGTAAATACGCGCCATATCCATCTGTTGACACCACAATCAACGATACTGGCAAAGAATTACTCAGCTGTTGCGCACGACATTGCTCAGGAGTCAGCATCATCAGCGGGTGTCTGAGGCAGGACAGCGTGAGTCAGCAGCCAGGGCCCATGTGTTCGTTTAGACTGCGGGAATGCAAGGAATAGATTTGGGATAGAGCGTAAATCCGCTGCTTATTAGCAAGCCGGGACTACTCCAAGAAGGATGACGTGCTCATCGTCGCCTACTCACCGGCCTGTGGCGCACACACCCACAATACTCTGCTGTAGTCGCGTATGCATATTTAAGGCGCGCAGGTGGAGGTGGACCTCGTCTCCATTCCCACATCTCACGTCCATTCCAGTAGCCTAACAGCCATGCCTGCAGATTTCCTGCTCTACACCTCGCCCACCCCTAACGGTCACAAGGTCTCCGTCTTCCTCGAGGAGCTCAAGGCTGTGTACGGCAACACATACGAGTACGCGGGCTCCTACACGCGCTTGCTAGACATCAAATGCTGATACGCTGTGGATAGTGTTGAGAGGATCGACCTCTCGAAGAACACGCAGAAGGAGCCGTGGTTCATCAAGCTGAACCCGAACGGGCGCATCCCAGTGCTCGTCGACCACAGGCGCAACGACTTTGCTGTCTTTGAGACCGCTGCGATCCTGCTCTACCTCCAGCAACACTACGACAAGGAGGGCAAGTTTGGATTCAACCCCACCACGGACCCCGACCACTACAGCGAGGAGCTGCAGTGGATCTTCTTCGCGGTACGTACTAGCGACGCTCTGCGTGAAATCTGAGGCGAGGTGTTGATGCGCATTTTGTACAGCACGGCGGTGTGGGTCCCATGCAGGGCCAGGCGAACCACTTTAACAAGTACGCGCCCGAGAGCATCCCCTACGCCAAGAAGCGTAAGTATCACAACTTTGCGAGGACACAGCATAGTCTCAAAACTTACCTGATCGCCACGCAGGTTATACTGAGGAGACCAAGCGTCTTTACGGCGTGCTCGAAATCCGCCTCCAGGACCGCGACTATCTCGTCGGGCCTGGCCGCGGAACCTATGGCATTGCGGACATCAACGTCCTCGCGTGGATCCGGTTCCACAAGACTGCGGGCGTTGAGAGTCTCGATGAGTGGCCGCGCTTGAAGGTTGGTCTCTGGACGTCCGAATGCCTGCTGTGAAAAGAGGCTGATAGTTGCGATTGCTCTCCTTCAGGACTGGTTCGAGCGTGCCACCACCCGTCCGGCTTTCCAGGCAGGCATCGCTGTACCTTAGGTGTATTTTGGGGGTTGTGTATTGTTATAGCACTACAGAACGTGTAACATGATTCTGCTGGAAAGAACGGATTGTCATGTCAGCGCGCGTTGCATGTGCAGCATGGCTTCGATATTATGATCGAGGCCAGGAACATTTGCGTCGAGATAGGCGCATGAATAACGTTCCTTCGCGTAAAGCTGAAGCTGCGCTGCTGGAGGTTTAGAGAAGGAAAAAGAAGAAGATTCCCCGCGAAGGGGACGGAAACTCCGAGGGAGTTATAGTCGGAAAAATTCGTAAGGCGGCATTGATGTGGAGGCAGAACACGGAACCCCCTAGTAAAAGGCGAGGGGGTTGTCTGATTGTACTACCTCCTGCCGCTGATGATACGTTCGGTACATCGCAGCTGTGAGATTCACTCTTGTGTTTGGCTCAATTCGCGGGTCAATTCAGGCACGATATTATCACGGGCAGCTGTGGCAGTTACGCCTCGCGAGCGCCTATCCTCACAGTCTCTTGTACTGTTCCTTCTCATCCGTACTCCATGTCATGTCGGTCGAGGATAAACTTGGGTTAGTCGCGTCTGCCGCAATCCACTCCATCTTCTCCAAGGAGTCAATAGCTACACCAATATCGTCCTTCGACCTTCTCACCCGTATCGTCGCGTCTGGTCCTCCCCCATCCGGTCTTCTACCCGACGGAGTCCCCGCTCCTAGGCTTCGGCTCACCGACTTGTCGCGCTTTGAGCGCATTATTGAACGCCTGTCCGAAAGTTGGGACCAGGGGAGAATCACGCTCTCGAGGGAGGAAGCCGATGGCGAGCTTACGGTGATGGACGTGCAGCTCGGTGCGCCGCGCGAGGGCCCGTCTCCGCGCGTCCAGACGTCCCCTGTGCGCCGCAAGCGGAAACGCGTGGTGGACGAGGACGATGACTCCGCGGTCGGGCGCGTGGAGGAGGAGGAGACCCCGGAGCGGATAGATGCGTGGAAGCCGCCGCCGAGCACTCTCGAGAGTCTGAGCAAGACCATGAAGGAGGTGTACAACCTCATGCAGCAGCCTACCGCCAAGGGTCGTCTCCTCGCCGAGCAGGTGCGTTCACACATCCGTTTGAAGCCGATTTCGTCTGATACAGTGGTCCCTCAGTTCCATTCGCTCAGCGGGAGGTTTGAGCCCATATGTGCGCACATCACCAAGGACGAGTGCGCAAAGGCACGGCGCGCGTCGCTCTCAAACTCAACTCCCGCGAGCGGCATGTCTGCCATCTGCGACCGCATCCACTTCCGCCCTCTCCTGCGGGCACATACAGACCCTGGGCTGGGACACTGCTCATACCTCAACACATGCTACTCCGAGCCGACATACGCGCAGTCGCCTTCAATACCGCCGCTGCCCTCGCACCGGCAAAATCAGTACAATGCACAAGGGCAGGGCCCTGTGAGCTTACCGAGCGGGCTTGGTGCGGGCGGACGAGGAAAGGAGAAGGCGCCCTGTCGGTATCTACATTTCGAGGTCGACTGGGACGTGAACGACGGCCAAGGTATGACAGAGCACAGGCTTGTGGCGAGGAAGAGGCCTTATAGGATCCCAATTGGTTTGGGGCCCCAGGGCAAACCGACAACACCCGTATGTTTGAATCTGATAGTTGCTGCGGTCGATATCACTGATACGTGCATTGCCAGCTTCCTCCCCAGTGGATCAACTGCGACTTGCGCAGGTTCGACTACTCGGTGCTGGGCAAGTTCCATGTGATCATGGCTGACCCGCCGTGGGATATTCACATGAGTGTATGTCCTTTCGGTTGTTCGTGTCTCCTATACCGACCCATTTGTTGTGATAGCTACCCTACGGAACCATGACAGACGACGAGATGCGCGCAATGCCGATTCCGGCACTCCAAGACGAAGGCCTGCTCTTCCTCTGGGTCACCGGGCGCGCCATGGAGGTCGGACGCGAGTGCATGCGACACTGGGGCTACACGCGGGTCGACGAGGTCGTGTGGGTGAAGACGAACCAGCTCCAGCGCGTGATCCGCACAGGGCGCACCGGACATTGGCTCAACCACACCAAGGAGCACATGCTCGTCGGCGTGAAGACCGTTGCAGACGCGGAGGGCCGTCTGAAGTTCCCGGATTGGGTCAATCGCGGACTCGACACGGACGTGGTCGTGTCCGAGGTGCGCGAGACGAGCAGGAAGCCGGACGAGGTGTATGGGATGATTGAGCGCATGTGTCCTGGCGGGCGGAAGATCGAAATCTTTGGCAGGAAGCATAACACGAGGCCTGGGTGAGTATAGCAAGGCTGTGGCACTTCGGAGGATCCGGTTTGTTGATTGCGTTTCGGGCTAGGTGGCTGACGCTAGGAAACCAGTTGGGGGTGGATCAGATATACGAGGAAGACTTGAGGGTGAGGATCAAAGCAAGGTAAGTGACCTATAGCTTGTCGCTGAGGAGAATGCGGCTGCTTACTGCTGTCGTGCAGGTATCCGGAAAGGCTCCTCAATCCTCCTCCGGACTTGTGAGGAGATTGAGAGATTGGATCATACAGGGACTCTTTGTCCGCGGACTAGGACTCTAGCTTTGTCGTTTATTGCTCTCGATTTCCTGTTGTACTGATGTGTGAAATGTACCCGTAAGCAAGGTATGCGTGAACAGTGCTCTGCGGAGTAAAACGATATTGTGGTCGTTGTGCGAATCAGCGCCATCCTGGACGCTCCCCACCCTCGGCTTCGCATAGTTGTGCTTCAATCGAGCGCACTGTCGGTGAATTCTTGGCATGTCCGTGACGTTTCTCTTCATCCCCCTTTAGAGCGCCATAGCGGCATCGGGGGTGAGTGAGCGTATTCGCCGTGACTTCGAATGGAGTGCAGCGACCTGATCGAGGTCTGGATGCAAAAGATGATTTTTGCTATTTACTCGTATCGTGCGCTGAAGAAGCCGTGTATGGATGTGTCGATTAGAGTATTGACAACAACGCGTAACAATCGTTCGTTCAAGAAGCAACAAGAAGCCACAAAAATCGAAATGGTCAGGCGTCGACAAAGTCGCCTTCTTCTTCATCCCAACCCAACGTCACCGGGTCAATGCCCAGGTGGCGGAGCATAGTGCCCAGCGTGTGCTGTACCACAGGTGGCACGTCCTCATCTACTTCCGCTTTGGCTTCTAGACCCTCGTCCAGCCTAGGCTTCTTCGCCTGGTGCCCATCGTCGTATCCCCAGCCAGCTTCGAAGCCTCTCTTCTCCCCGCACTTGACGCCCCAAGGCCCATCTCCATCTGCGAACCATCCATCCTTCTTGGGTTCACCAGCGGCCCCAATGCCAGGGTCGAGGTCCTTGACGTAGTCCCACACCGCCCAAGCGACCTCCCGCCCGGCGGTCGTCCACTTCGACACAAGGCGCTCGAGCTCGTCCTCCTCATCACCGTTGACAGAGCTCTTGATCTTGATCGCCTGCTTGAGCATCTGAAGTTTGCCCTGCAGGGCCTGGATGGTCGGCGCCGCCTTAGTGGTCGAGAAGAGAGTGCCGCCCCCGGAGACAGCTGTCGAGGGGCCGGCGGGGCCGCTCGAGGATACGAGTGGGGACTTGAATTGCTTCGCAGCGTTGGCCGTGCGGTCCTTGTTGGCCAGCGACGGGTCGGGCTTGATGAGTGTCAGGTCGGGTTTGACGTCCACGAGTCTCTGCGCCGGTTCTATGGCACCATCCTCACTTGCGGGTTTGCGCAACGGGGACGAAGTGAATGGGCGCCCAGTTGCGTATACGGCGTGCAGGCCGCCCTGCACCAGAGGACCTTTGACGACGGGTGAGCGAAAGGGTGCTGCAAGCTTCTTGTGCTGCTTCGCCACGGATGCCTGAGTGAGGCGCTTTGGTTGCGGGGGATCCGACGGCGCAAAGTGTGGTTCCAGTTTCTGACAGTATGGTGAACCTGCTGGTCGACTTGTACGATCGCAAAGATGACGTACCCTCCGTTTCACTATTCTATCATTCTCGTCCGCTTCGCTTTCGGATCCTTCCACTGTGGTAGCAGGACGTTTGACGCATCCATTAGCCTCATAGCAGGCGGACTGTTTGTTGGATATGGTCTCGTCCAAGTCGGGAAGCGGTGGGGATGACGAAGGAGGCGTTCCAAATGGGTCTCTCGGCGGTGATGATGAGAATATATGAGGAGGGCTTGATAAAGGGGGTGATGAGGGAGGCAAGTCGAGTTCGACGCCATAATCCGGGATATCGACAGTCATACCTATGTTCTCGAAGTGGCTATCATCAGAAAAGTCTACCTGCATCTTCTCGTCTTGAGCGGGCAGGAGAGGGTGTGGTGTAGGTTCAACGAGTGTCGTCAGAGTAGCCTTTTCTGTTGTGATTCTAGCATGTTCTTCAGGGGGAGGTGAACAAGGACAAGACAGCACTAGATAATGCGGCATAGCGTCGGTCTCGTCAGGAACAACGAGCTCAACAATGTTGTGAGAGTGTTGGCGCGTCGGCGGGTGGGGCGGAGGCAAATCATTGCAGAATGTCTGAGCTTGCACATCAAGCGTGGGCAGAACACTGTCGTCTATGCTGGGTGATTCCACCTCTGGATCTGGAAAGGCAAGTGCATTTGAGCGGTCGTCCGGAACAGCAGACACGTCCGTGGTGAGATCCTCTTTCATGGTGCTCTTGACGATGTCGACACACAGGGAAGCCACAGGCTCCCTAACAAGAGTGTGGGAAAGCGGTATGTCGTCAAGTGAGGCAGGGAGATGCTCGACAGTGAGATACACGCCTTTGTCATCAGAGCGAGCAGAACACTGAGCCAGAGCAGTAGGATCCACGATGCCGTCTAGGTTAGATGGACACGAAAGGGGGTCTCCCAAGGACATATAAGTGTCAAGGACGGCAGTTGGGATAGTATCGTTCTGGGTATGAAGTGGAGCGCCTAGAGCATCATCAACAGGCCCAGACTTTTGTACTGGAGAAGAGCGTGAGCAAGATAGCAAAGATAGCGGAGACAGCGTAGTGTGAGCGGCGTCTCCAGCAGCAGGGTTTTCTACCGTTACAGAGTGGACGGTAGGAACGGCGGAAGATATCTGAGTGTCAGAACAATCAGGAAAGACAGGTGAATGACTAGTATAGGTGGCCAATGACACGATATCTCCCAGAGTCTCCGACACCGAGGTAGGTGTTGCGGACGTAGTGAGCCCTAGGCCTTCAGCAGCAACGAGGGGGACAGTATCGAGCGTCGCAACAGGAGCATCGGTAGCTCTCTCTAGGCATTGGAGGAACGATTCTTGAGCGTCGTCGAGAGATTTTTCTTTCCGGTCGCTTATTAGAATTACATCTTGCACAGCAGTCGTTCCGGGGATGGTCTGACAGAGTGCTTCCGTGTCAATGACCTGTTGTGCCAGGTGCACACCGGAATTCACGTTCTCCGGCAGGGTAGGCCCGATTGACTCTGATTGAAGGGATACACCACGCGTGAGAGGTGTCAGAGCGGGCGGCGGAGTGTTTTCCGGCGTTCGCGGTAAGATTAAAGGAGGTGGAGGGGATTTCGTAGCCCCTTGTAACTCGAAGTCAAACTCACGAGGCGGGGACTGCGTGTATGCGACGTAAAACAATGAGCGTGCGATTTAGTTGTCCATTATGAACTGACCGGTGCGGTTGTTGACAAACGAGATGAATATAAGCTCGAACGCTTGAGGAGGAAAGGCTTATCCAGAGTGTCGTCGTTTGAACGGGGCTTCATAGGCAAGCCATCAGGATATAGTTGCAAATCAGCTAGGGCATGTTGTGGACATTACCTCCGCAGTACAATCCAAAGGTGCCGTGAGCGAGCGACAGATCGAACTATCGTGCAGGGCGTTGACAGTATCATCTGGGCATGTGGTCTAGGGCAGGGAGCGGGATGAGTGTCATTCTCATGCACGGTGAGAAGCTACCTGTGATAGATCCTCGCTTTCGACTGCCTCCATTCTCTGCCCAACAAGACTGAGCGTGTTGCTTTCATCGAAAACCTGCAGCTCAAGGTCAACAAGCTATAAAAATAACGCGCTGGAACTACTCACTACCAGGCGCACAAGATCAGCCTCTTCTTCGACTGCTGCGGCATTCGTGGGAGGCGAGATGACTGGCATATATGCTTCACTGTCATTCGTCGTGACAATCGCCTCCGCAGCATGATGGGTGGGCTGTCCGTCATGGAGCTCTGGATATGTGGGGGAAGGCAGCTGCACACTCGTTGGACACGACCATCGCGAGAATCTGATGGATGCACTGACCATACTGCGAGAGAGCGGGGGTGAGAGGAGAAAGAGGAAGAGCGACTGGACGCGTTGTTGACGCGTTGTTTGTACCAGGGAGAATCGGGCTTACGTGATCCACGGTGGCTGAGCCTTGCCGGATAAGGGGAGGATGGTTTGACAGATTGACAGGTCGCCACCACGCCTCAAGTTCATCGGCACCCGCGCGCAAGACCGACCTGTCGCGCTTGTCCCGATGAGAGATAATATATAATATAGAGAGAGGCACGAGGGTCCCGCTCCGGCGAGTGCGGCTCTTGGCAAACCACCGTCCTCCTACGAGTCCGAGTCCAACTCTCCCCGTGCCCTCCTCCGCACCTCCACTCGCTGGCTCACGCCCACCACCCAGGCGGCCAGTGCCTCTCATTCCTCCAACATGATCGCGCTATCTCTTTTTGTATTGGCCGTACAATTTGCGGCGCGACCGGTGGAGGTCGTCGGCCAAGCAACGACCGCGATTTGCCAAACGGGCTTCAGTTGGGTACGTTCCGAGTCTTCAATATCAACGTCTGTGAGGACCTTACCTACCTCGTCATTGTCCTTGTAGATGTTTAATTCATTGAACCAAAGCCCATGCCTGTTATCGTCGTATCTCCTTTTGCCGTGCACCTCTGCATCGAGTGAGTCCAGGGCCATCTCAGTCAGCCTTACGTTCGTCAACTCAGACATATGCAGCCGCCTTCGTCTTTCCTCTGACCGCTGGAGAACACTACAATCTGCCCACGAACTCCTCCATCAGTGCAACACCTTGCCGATGTAACACGGTGTTTTACTCCACCATCTCTGCCTGCGCGACTTGTCAAGGACAAGAAATATACCTCCCCACGTTAGTCAGAGGCTTCTCATGTGTACCCAGGCGCACTCACAGCCTGACAACAGATGGTCTGATTATTCCGAGTTTTGTCCTGACCCGGATATATCGGCGTAAGTACTCTACTTCCTGTGCATTGTCTAGCCGTCCAAGTTGAAATGCGTCCAGCTATCCCGAGGACATCTCTACTGGCACCGCTGTCCCCGCATGGGCGTATATTGATGTCAGGGTCGGTGTTCTTTCCATATCTCGTGATCTATGCATCATTCAAGTCCCTGTACACAGACTCTGGACAAGTTTACCTCCATCCAGGCTCAGGCCGTCGCTAATGAAGGTAAGACACCGGTCACGAAAGTTCTTCTCGATAGTCTTTCTTATATATACTTTCTAGGGCTACCTGAGTCGACGGCGCCATCTTCCGGCCCTACGGCAACAGGTGGAACTACATCCGCACATGTCTCGGGATCGGCGATTGGCGCGCCGCAGAGTACTACTACCAGCAACGGTAATGGAAACAACAACGGCAACGACTCAGGGAACAACAACACGGCTACCAAGAAGTCCAACAACATCGGGCCCATCGTAGGAGGTGTCGTAGGAGGTGTCGTAGGCCTCCTCGCCATCACACTCGCAATATGGTATTGTGTGCGACGCCAACGCAACGCGGCGCGCAATGCCCCGACGGGTCCTCTTGATCTCACCGCCGGCGAGTACGGACAGTACGCTGAGAAGTCCGGGGACTTCAGCCAAGGAGGTCAGGGCATTCCTATGCCTATTGCTAGCCCTCTTGCCAGTCCCAAGGTCTATGTAAGTGATTGCGCCGTACAAGCTTGAGTCTACCGCTAACACGATTACAGAACCCCGATGACCCCACAACTTTCCCTAACACCTCGGACGCACAGGCTGCCTCTTCTCGAGGCTCTGCGGCTTATTCTAGCCCTGTGCAGGCGAACTACAACGAGGTGCCTTATTCCTACCCGTCGCCCACAGGGAGCCCTTACTCCCCCGTGACCGTCACGGGGTCGGGCACCAACCCGACGTATAAAGGAGTTCCAGAGTTATGAGAGTGAGGGCACGATCTTCCCAGCGGTTGCGGATTCTCGCACCTGCCCATAGTGCGAGCCATCTGCATCTACCCGATATCCCATGTCTCTGCGTAGCATAGGAACTATCCGCCTTGATCATCTAATCTACCGCTTTCTTGATTACAGTACTGAGACATCGCAATATGGGCATCATCTACATCACTCGGTGAACCCTTCGCGCCACGAACATATGGCACGCAGGTCAGTCATGCGGAATGCAAAGTAATCGCGTACATTTCCAGAGTAGATAAGATACAACGGCAAGCAAGGCCTCTGGCTACCGCGTTTGCATGCGGACGCGCGGGTCTCCCCGCTCGGAGCGTTTTCGCAGCTTCTCTTGTCGTTTGCTTGTCGGCTCCTTGGCCTCCGCCTCTGCCTCGGGCGCAGCTGACGCAGCGGAGCGACCAAAAAACATTGGGGAGATGACGGAGCTCCATAGCTTGAAGATAGCGTAGAGCGGGATCTACACGCGTTTGAAATCCCGTCAAGCGACGAATTTCATGGTAACGCAGACGGCACTCACGATGAGATACAGCCACCATACCCACTGCCCAAACGCCCCGCTCCCAATCTGGCACGCCCCTGCACCCCAAACGTCCTATGTCACCGCCAGCATCCGCCGCACAGAAAAAGCGCACTCACAGGTGACATAAATCACATCGAAGCACCACTCGATGATCCCGGGCCGGCTGAGGTCTTCGCCAGCGGAGATGAGCGTGCCCGTGGTGGGGTCGCGCCGCGGCGAGCCGATGCGCTCGAGGTAGCGCGCGAGGAAGACGGAGGGCCCGAGCGAGAACAGGTATATCCAGAATGAGAACTGCGTCGGCGAGAGCGTGCGCCGGCGGAAGAGCAGGCGGAGGAGGATCGAGAGCGCGCCAGAGACGAGCAGCCCGAGCCGCAGGTTCTTTATGGACTCCGCATTTTGTTGCGCTGGACGTCGGGCGGGAAGCGTGAGCACGAGCAGGTCGATGGCGAGCGGCGGGGAGGGGCGCGGACGTACCTGTGCGTTTGGCCGAGGCGTTTGCCATGGCGGGATGTGGTGGAGAAGAGACTTGCGAACGTAGCCGCGCGTGTCTTGCAGCAACTTTTGGGCGTCTGCCGCTTCCTTCTATCCTCCGTGCGGCTTGATCACACAAACTCGACTGTCTCGTTGCCCACAGATATCCGGACATCGTGGAGCGCCAGAAGGATATCCGTATAGTACATGATGCAGGCGGGCACGTCTACCAGTGCAAAACCACTCGTGCAACCTGCTGTGCAAGCTAACAAAGAACATCAATATGCCCTCAAGGTCTACACGGAACGTCTGGAAGCGGAACTTGAGCACCTGGATAGATTGCTTGTGAGTATCCTCATATACGCTCACGAATCAACGCTGAATATTGAAACAGACCGCTGCGGGGGTTTCTGACAACGAGGAAGACGATATCACTAACGCGGGCGGAAGCGTGACCATTCCCGGGGCAGCCAGGCCCAAGAGTATACTTCCTCCCAGTGACCTCATTAGCGAGGTAAACTAGTCGTTCTATCACGGGTGCTTTGCTCTGACCATGATGCAGACTTCTCCGTTTTACCATGATGCTTTCAGAAAACAGTGTTACGAAGAGTTCACAGTAGTGCACCCAAGTAGGTACGCTTCGTAGCGTGAATTTCTTCAGATATTCACCGTATCCCGCAGTGAAAGCCGCAGAGTTGGAAGCTCTGGCTGATGCGGTGCGCTCTGAGAATTACCGCCTGTATGCCTTGCAGAGCCAAGCCCAGTAAGTTCTGCAAGCATCCTCAACGCGAAGCGTACTCACTCAATCACGCAGGGGCCTCCCGTCCTTCACTGGCCTGAGCGACCCGCCCGCAGGGTTTATCAATGCAAACAAGCACGGCATTGACTGGGAACGCGTTGCGCAAAAGGTTGGCATCCCTCCACACGTTTGCTGCATCATCATCTCGCTGAAAGTGATTCGAGGTCTCCTCCGCCAGCCCCTCCGTCCAACGAACGGCTAGAGAATGTGAGATCCGCTGGTTAGGCGACCGCCATCCGCAATTCAGTGACGCTCAATGGACGCAGGCAGAGATCGCCAGGGTCAAAGAGCTAGTGGGCGGCGATGCTCGCGAGGGCCAGGTAGACTGGGTCGCGATCTCTGAGAAGCTGGGGGTATGAAGTCGCGCACCATTCAGCTGAGCAGACGCATGCTGACGGGATACAACAGACCGGGCGGACACCCGTGGATTGCATGCGGCACGCGATCATGAGGAGAACACATTCGTGGACGCCCGATACGGACCAGCGGCTGCTCGAAGCTGTAGACATCTACGGAACTGACTGTTGGGCTCTCGGTACAGAAATTTTTACCCATCAGCCTGATATATCTGCTCATACCGATTATACAGTTGCACGGTATGTCTCTGAGGATGCGACGGCCACGCAGTGCCAAAGCCGCTATTTGCGGACCCTTGACCCAACGCTGAAAAGAGGCCCGTGGACGCCAGACGAGGACGAACGGCTGAAGCAGGCCGTCGCGGTATTCGGACACGTCTGGATTGACGTGGCGACCTTCGTGGAGGGCCGCAATAACGAGCAGTGTCGGGATAGGTACCAAGAGTATCTCAGCCCGACAGTGACGAAGGGCAAGTGGACAGAAGAGCAGGACGCTGCGCTTTTTAGGGCCGTCGAGCAGGTTGGGCTGGGTAAATGGAAGGAAGTCAGTAAGGTGTTGAATATCGGCCGCACAGACAACATGGTGAGGCATCTCGATATGCTGCAACGGATGCTCTGCTTTGCTAACATACAGCCATCTCGTCCAGTGTCGACTCCGCTATGGTGTTCTCACAAAGCCTAAAAAACTGGGCAAAACCGCGGTCCGAGCATCCACAGAAACGCAATGGGTTCACGAGGAACCGTCGCAAAGCACCCCTAGAGCTCCGTCGCGGGCCCGCACCAAGCAGTCTTCCAACCACTCGACACCCGTGGAACAATCGACATCGGACAACTTTGCGCAGCCCCAGTCCCAGTTCCTGATTCTCCACCCAGAAACTTACATTCCTCAGTCGAGTAGCAGCACACCCACACCAGAAACCGTACCCAAACCCAAACCTCGACCACGAAAGAAGAAACCTCCTGCGGCAGCTGAAATTGTCGAACCAGGGGTGGCACAAGTCGAACAGTCGACTGACACCCCGCCGTCCGCATCCGCTCCCAACGATCCCACAACTGCAAACGTAATTCCTCCTTCTGAGGGTGTATCCACAGATACCACACAGAAAAGACCCAGATCAGAGACGGAAGACGAGACAGAGACACAGCCAAACAAGAAAAGGCGGACCAAGAACCCGAGCCCTGCCTCAAATGCGCCTCAACCAGACGCCACGAATAGGGAGACCATTGGTGGAGGGCGCTCCACTCTCCGCTCCTCGGCTGCGCTGCCCGTGGATTCCCCTGCTACCGGTACTCGCTGTAGGGGTGAGACTCCCCACCCACAAGATGTACAGATTCTTCCCGCCGCTGCTCCTGAAACGCTCGAACCATCGAAAATACCCGATACGACGACAGAAGGAGGCGATCTCGTCGATTCTCTTCCTCCGAGCAGGGGGCGCGGACGAGGGAGAGGAAGGCCAAGGGGCCGGGGCCGGGGCCGTGGTCGAGGGCGCAGGCGCGGACGTGGGGGAGAGACACCGAACGACCCTCCAGTGGGGTCTGAAACTAACTCTGGTGAAGGGACCGCTGAATATGCGGACAAAAATAGAGACGAAGGCAACAGCACGCCGCACACGGTCGGGCAATGTACGGAGATGAGCCCACAGGAGAATAGGCCCGAGGCACCTCAAACGCCGTCTCGTCCGCGCAAGAAAGCGGGCACTTCTCCCGCGGCCGCCCCCACAAGACGACAGCCTGCCAGGGCGGCGAATAGGTCCTCGCGCCCGTCCCTCCCTGCTTCTGATCATGATATGGAACCGTGATTGTTGGATATGAGCACTCTGTACAGCATAGCATTTTACAACGACAGCGAGAAACCCTACGATACAAACAAAACAGACGCCGTTCATGACAACTTCCACCGCTTGCGGGGATGGGTTGTCGATTCCCAATTGACAGTTGCACCGAGAAGTTCCGCATCTTCCTGAGTATTATCTTCGGTCGCCAATAGGAGATTCTTGAGAGAATCCTGCACTAGCGCAGCATTTTGGAGTTTCTTCTCCAGCGAAGGGAGAGCAGCTTTCTTTGTAGGTGATATCTGAAAGTTTGGACTGCGATCAGTATCCAAAATCTAGGTCGTGCGAAGATGACGCGATGTTCACCGGTGTACGAAGATAAGTGTGTTTAGGAGGTAGTGGCGGTACATAATGAGGCAGAGGCCGCAATGTCATGGGTACAGTCGGGGGAGCATTCTCGTCATCAGAACTTAGAAGTTCTGGGGACGGCGAACGAGATGGGGGTGCCAATAGTTCCACCTGTGTAAGTGATTCATCTACATCGCAAAGGACGCCGTTAACGATGAAGGGCGCTTAATGTATGTGGAACAACACGCCTTTCTTCTGCTTGCGGGACTTCTTGGTGAGATGGAGCATCGCACTCGATTCGAGCCCATAGTCATCCGATGCTGCCAGAAGATCTTTCGCTATGGGAGTTGCGCGCTGCGCAAGGTTGGCATACTCATGCGCGCGTTCATAGAGCTCCTGAACAACTGGAAAACAGCAGTCAATATGAGAAAAAGTTCGGCGAGGCAACGAGACACACATTCGGCCACCTCGCGCTCGAGTCGCCTCATCGCGCTTGCTTCTGCAGAGTCAAAGCCGGCATCACGAAGCTCTGATGACAGCAGTCGCTGCATTGCGTGGGAGGCGAGTTGCGGAGATACGCCCGGGAGCTCTGGCGCGGAATGTGGTCCCACCTGAGATTGGGCGGAGGTGCCTGCAGTGGCGGGGTCGAACGTGTACCCAGCGCCTGGACGCGGCGGATACCCCGGATAATATCCAGGAGCAGAGTATGCATAGGCAGCGGCGTTAGGGTATGGCTGATAGGCCTGATTCTGGGTGTGTGCAGGATAGTGGTGGGCCATGGTGGCGGGAGGCAAGTCGCGCGCGGGCGTCTGAAGACTCGCGATGGTTCCGGTAAGCTCGGCAGCGACGTCTGCGGACTCGGAGACATGGCCGCCGCGGCTCTCACTCGCTCTAGTCATCTTCCCCGTCTCCGCTTACAATATAGCCTCGCGATACCCAACCATCCTGTAGCACCCCGCACGCCTGTATCCCCACCTAAGTTATACATCTAGACGACAGACATGGGTCTCGAAGACAGAGCAGCCGCACCTGTGCGCACGGAGTCTTTTCGCGCGTCCCGCCCCCAGATCGTTGGCCCCGAGGTCCCTCAGACGCCCTTTCCGATCCACCTCTCTGGCGCGGTACAGCGAGGTTTTGGCCGAGGGGGGAAGGACCTGGGATGTCCAACAGGTGATTAATTTCTCAAGCCTGCGATCGCTCAAGTCACTCATCTTGTCCCAGCGAATCTTCCGGACGATTCGATTCTGCCCATGAGCTCCGTTACGGAGAGTGGCGTATATTACGGCTACGCGCAAGTGTCAAGAGAGAAGGACGGGAAGACCGTACTCTCCGAGGAGGAAGGGCAGGTGCTGCCAATGGTCATGAGCCTCGGCTGGAACCCATTCTACAAGAACGAGAGAATGACGGCGGTAAGTTACAGTTCAGATAGACGTTCGAGGGCAGATCTTGATATCCTTGTCAGGAAATCCACATCATGCATGACTTCAAATCCGACTTTTACGGCCACAGTATGAAAGCGATCGTGCTGGGTTACATCCGACCTGAGTTGGATTACACATCGAGAGGTAGGTGTCCCGACGGGGTACATATGCACAAAGTGCTCATGCCGTACATTTCAGAGGGCTTGATTGATGATATAGAAACGGATAAGCGGGTGGCCATCAACTCACTGGCTCGGCCAGCATACAAGGGGTATCGGTCGGACCCATTTTTCGACTTGACTGGTAACCACCCCAAGTTGTGAAGTACGTGCATAATGGGGATTTTCGGATTAGAGGTGCATGGGACAATTAGACGTATTATGGTCCCGGAAGGCCCTTAACTCTATCTTTCAGCGTGCTTGGCGTACAACTTCGAACATTAAACTCAGGGTTGACAGAGAGAAAAGCATCTAATCTCCAATTTACAAAAAATCTGGCGTTTGGTATGACATTCGGAGAGACGGGCGCCTATAACACGGATATTGCCGAAGCGGCTATTGGAGAGCGCTTGAGTGGTCGAACACACTTGGCTAGTCCCTCCACCTGTCTGCAACATGTACAACGGTATTGGTCTTACGACTCCGCGTGGAAGGTACATTTACTTGATATACCGCACCAAAGATGCATACTGACGGGCGTATAGCGGCACAAATGGCTATGTCGTGAGAAACTTGTCCGCCATCCGGTCGCACTCGAGCGTACAAGATCGCGCTGGCGCATGGGACGTGGCACCGCCCAAGCACAGAGAACCGGACGCAGAGATTCTGGAGCACGAGCGCAAGCGCAAGGTGGAAGTAAAATGCTTGGAATTGCAGCTGCAGTTGGAAGATGATGGGTGCGTTACTCGTGATGAGTCGTTCATTGTTTTGTTGATTGACGCGACGACCCAGTGTGGATGAGGAGAAGATTGAGGAGCAAGTCAACGAACTGAGGGCGAAACTACTTGCCGAAGCCGCCTCGTTCTCTCAGAATGTCAAAAACCTAAAACCTTCAGACACACACGGCATTGCAGCGGCAAAAAAGGAGGAACTCACCAAAATGGCCAGGGCATTCGGCACTCGAAGTGACTATCACGAAGGAGACGCGTTTGACAGGGAGAAGCAGGATGAACAACGGATCCGTAGGCTCGCTGAGAGAGAGGAAAGAGACCGTCAACGGGACGAAGAACGTGCGAAAATGCAGGCGCAGAAGGATCGATGGGAAGCTGAACGCAAGGAGAAAGATCGTCTTCGTAGGCGGGAGGAGGACAGGAAACGGAAGGAGAGGGAGGAGGATGGAAAGCGCAGAGAGCGAATGCCTCCTCCTCCGCTTCCTCCTTCTCGAGACCGTGACCGTGGTCGGGATTATCGCGACCGGCGCAGCAGGAGCAAGAGCAGGAGTCCCGTTCGCCGTCGTGACTACTCGCCAGTTGACCGTAACCCTCACGGAAGGAGGCCCCGCTCACCTTCTCCCCCTCCTCGCCGTCGTCCCTCGTCACGATCGCCCTCGCCCCCTCGACGACGGGTTCTATCTCGCTCGCGCTCGCCCCCCCGACGACGGGCTGCGTCTCGCTCGCCCTCTTCTCCACCTGCTCGTGTGAGGCGTAGGTTCGAATCTCGCTCTCCCATGCGGTCCCCTCCTCCTCGCTACCGTCGTTCGGGCTCTGTCGAGCCCCCATCGAGGGGTGAGCGTGGCCGGACAATCTCTCCTCGTCCGCAACCTCCCCGTAACGACATCCCGGGGCGCCGGGATGAGCGATCAAGGTCTCCCCCGCCCCGCTATGGCAGGGATCGCCCGTCACCACGTCGTCGTTCACCCTCTCGGTCCCCCTCGCGGTCGAAATCACCGGCAGTTCGCGGAAGATCGCTCACGCGTTCGCCCTCGCCGCCACCTGCTGGAGAGCGCGGTCCACGTCGTCGTGCATCGTCCGCTTCGAGCGACTCCTCCATGTCCGTCAGTTCTGGATCAAGCCGGAGCAGGGATTAGGTTGGGTGTCATTTGCTGTTGCTGCTGTCCCTGTCCTTTCTATGTTACTCTGTATAATATTGAGGCCGCGAGGCTGCATGTGTTTCAGATATCGATATGTATCGTCCTATGTGCACGAAGCGGACACGTTGGCTTCCTTACAGTTCCCTGCAACTGCATATCGTAATTCTGTGCAGAATTGAGGGGATACGTAGTAGACGATCCAGTAGGAATGGTATATCGTATCAGATAAGATCGGTACGGTCACCGGCGGTCAGTGCCTTGGCGCCGGAAGAAAGCAATTCTTCAAGCATTCGCACTGCAGCCATGACTCCGCCGATTCTTGCGGACCGTGCGCCGTGGTCTACTCTTAAACTTCCACCGTCCAGTGCCACCTCACAGACTACATCACCCTAGACAAGCCAAAACGCAAACTATCCGGTGAAAAATGCGTGCAGTCGCTCGTCAAGCACGTCGGACGCTCGTTCGGCCTACCCAACACGGTCTGGGAGTGCGATGCATGGGAAGTGAGGTGCGCTCATCCAGACTACAAGCCGGTGCTGGCTCACACATGGTCTATCGCCTCTTTACGACTGCAGGCCTCTTCTCGGAGTGGCTTGCCGCTGCCTAGTGCACCGAGTAAACTGTACACGGCGGTCACACACCCCGAAGACGCAGCGTCGATTACACCTCAAGTGAAGGAGCTCCTCGACCGCTCCAGCGCGTACATTTTACCTGTGTACGCCCGGCCGCCCATCGTCATGGCTAAGGGCAAGGGCGCGTACATATGGGACGTGCAAGGCCGACAGTACTTGGATTTTAGCGCGGGCATTGCCGTCAACGCGCTTGGCCACGGGGATGAAGGCGTCGTGGAGGTGAGTCACCCGTTTTATAGCACCACCTTCCATACCCCTGGTACGGGTGCGGGAAGCACGATTTGCAACAGCGCACGGTGTGCTGTGCAAAGCATGCTGATGCGAACGCACCCGCCCCGCGGGGGCGTTCCCCCACCCTTCCCTGCGATCTGGTGCATTACCCTCGTCGCATTTGTCGAATGGCCGGCTTGCGATTGGTGCTTACTCCGCATCCTTGAATTGTGCGTAGGTCATGAGGACGACGGCGTCGACGCTTTTGCATACGAGCAATGTCTACCACCACGAGCACGCGGGGAAGCTCGCAGAGCTTCTCATCCAGCTGACGCAGGCCGAGGGCGGACTTGGATGGGCGCCCGGTAGCGCACACCCGGTGACGAACGGCACGAGCGGCGCAAAAGTCTTCTTCTCGAACTCGGGCACAGAGGCGAACGAAGGTGCGCTCAAGGTTGCGCGCAAGGTGGGCAAGGAACGATGGGCAAAGGCCACCGGGAAGGCGTGGGACGATCCGGCCTGCGACAAAGTCGAGATCGTGTGCTTTGAGCGGGGCTTCCACGGGCGATCCATGGGCGCGCTCAGCGTTACCACGAATCCCAAGTACCAGAAACCGTTCATGCCCCTGATCCCAGGGGTGCGGGTCGGCCAGCTCAATGACACCGCGGCCCTGGAGGGCCTGGTGGGAGACAAGACGTGCGCAGTCATCGTAGAGCCTATTCAGGGAGAGGGTGGCATCAACACTGCCGAAGTGGACTGGCTACGCGCGCTCCGCAAGCGGTGCGACGAGGTCGGCGCAGTGTTGATTTATGATGAAATTCAGGTGAGTTGGATATGTCCGAACCGGCTTCAGTCCTCGCCGCAGGATAGATGCTGTCACCCGGACGCCATGACACTGGGGAACACTAAGAGCTGACTGAAACGCGATGTGTACCAGTGTGGTCTGTACCGAACGGGCAACCTGTGGGCACATTCGAGCCTTCCAGCAGACGCACACCCGGACATTGTGACGACTGCGAAGCCGCTCGCCAATGGGTATCCAATCGGAGCGGTGCTCCTGCGGGACGACGTTGCGGGAGTTATGACCGCCGGTGAGTAAATTCTCAGCGAAGTGCATAGGATGCTGCGAAGCTCATACACGACGGTGGGATCTGACAGGCACACACGGCACTACATTTGGTGGCTCGCCTCTTGCATGTGCACTGGGCTACCATGTCCTGTCGCGCCTGTCGGAGAGGACGTTCGTGGCGAGCATCAAGGAGACAAGCGACTACCTAGGGGAGCGTCTTGCGCTGCTGACGAAGTGGTTCCCGAACATTCTGGAGGAGCGGGTGCGGGGAAGAGGGCTGATTCGAGGGCTTGGGTTCAAAAACGGCGCGCATCCTGGGCGTGTGGTGGAGCTTGCGCGGGAGCGAGGAGTGCTATTGCTGACGGCGGGGGCAGACGCTGTGCGACTTGTGCCGAGTCTGAACATTGGTGCGGGAGAGGTGGGACATGCGATGGATGTGGTAGAGGGCTGCCTGAGTGTACTTGGGTCCGAGTGAGGACAAAGTTGGTGTCAGTCGTGTACGGTCATGAGAGCGTTCCCTGGCCCGCGCATACCCGGGCATCGGGTGAGGACGAATCTGCACGGGTGGTGAGAGTCCCTGTGGGCGTCTCGAGGACCAATCACCGCCCATGAATTATTCCGGGCCAGAGCGGAGGCCTGCGAGGGGCCATGCCCATAAGAGGCAGGCGTATCCATCCCCCGTCTGCCTTCACCTCTTCCCCCCTTTCCGCTCATCCCCTCCCCCGACCTTTGCTCGCCATGGACAAGCTCGCGAACCTCGCAAAGTTCAAGGCTACCTGCCCCTACCTCGGCCGCACCAAGACCTCCACCCTGCGCACCCTCTGCACCTCGGCGTCCCCCCGCTTCCCTGCGGTCTCCAAGCTCACAGAGAAGGCCACGAAATGCCCCGTCATGGGGCCCGCCCTCCACATCCGCTCGAACCAGATGGTTGCCGGCTATGCGAGCCTCGCTGGCTCTGCCGACTTTGCAAAGATCCCCGAGCACCAGGGCATTAGCAAGCCGTCCCCTGCCGACGCGCAGAAGTGCCCTCACGCTTCCAAGGCCCTCGCTGCCGCACGCATGGCCGAGGACCTCGCTCACGCAAAGAAGGCCAAGGCTGCCGCGAAGCCCGCTGCTGCCTCCGCTGGTTGTCCCTTCCACGCTGCCTCCACGTCAGAGGTCAAGCCGAAGGCCGCAGTCACCGGTGGGTTCGACTATGAGAAGTTTTACGCCGACGAGCTCGAGAAGAAGCACAAGGATGCGTCTTACCGCTACTTCAACAACATCAACCGTCTTGCGAGCAAGTTCCCCATCGCTCACACCGGGAACGTCCAAGACGAGGTCGAGGTTTGGTGTGCCAACGACTACCTCGGGATGGGCAATAACCCCGTGGTTCTCGAGACGATGCAGTGCGTAGTCTCGCTTCTGTCACTTCTATTCATCGTGATTGACGTGGAACTTCTTTCCGTCCGTAGTCGCACTCTGGATCAGTACGGCCACGGCGCGGGAGGTACCCGGAACATCGCCGGAAATACCGGAATGCATCTTTCCCTCGAGGAGGAGCTCGCATCCCTCCACCGCAAGCCTGCAGCGCTCGTCTTTTCGTCCTGCTACGTCGCCAACGATGCGACACTCGCGACGCTGGGCACGAAGCTCCCCGGCTGCGTGTATTTCTCCGACACTATGAATCATGCGTCCATGATCCAGGGTATGCGCCATTCGACTGCTAAGCGCGTCCTCTTCAAGCACAACGACTTGCAAGACCTAGAGATGAAACTTGCGCAGTACCCGAAGGAGACCCCGAAGATCATCGCATTTGAGAGCGTCTACTCGATGTGTGGCAGTGTTGGTCCCATCAAGGAGATTTGTGACCTGGCGGAGCAGTACGGCGCGTTGACCTTCCTTGACGAAGTCCACGCTGTCGGTCTGTATGGACCCCGCGGCGCTGGTGTCGCTGAGCATCTCGATTATGAACTTCACAAGGCGGCGGGCCAAAATCCGAACGCCATTCCTGGCTCCATCATGGACCGCATTGATATCATCACTGGTGAGCACGCCTCGATTTCCTCAGCCGAGCTCATGCTTACGGCGTCCTGCAGGCACACTCGGCAAGGCTTACGGAGCTGTCGGAGGTTACATTGCTGGCTCGAACGATTTCGTCGACATGATCAGGTCTTACGCGTCTGGTTTCATCTTCACGACCTCCCTACCCCCGGCGAACATGGCTGGCGCCCGCGCGAGCATCTCGTACCAGAAGGAATACAACGGCGACCGTCAGCTCAAGCAGATCAACGTCCGCGACCTCAAATCCCGTTTCGAGGCTCTGGACATCCCTGTCATCCCCGGCCCTTCGCACATTGTCCCCGTCCTTGTCGGCGACCCCACTCTCACGCGCCTCGCGTCCGACACACTCCTTGCCAAGCACAACGTCTACGTCCAGGCCATCAATTACCCGACCGTCGCTCGCGGCGAGGAGCGCCTGCGGTTCACTGTCACCCCCGGTCACAACGTCGAGCAGATTGCACGCCTTTCCCGCGCCGTCGACCAGACATTCACGGAGCTCGGTATCAAGCGCACCTCGGACTGGCGCAAGCTCGGCGGCCACGCCGGTGTCGGTCTCGAGGACGCCAAGGCGGTCGAACCCATCTGGTCTGACGGACAGCTTGGTCTGTTGGACGGCACTGCTCCTGCGGTCCTCCATCCCGGCCAACAGCGTTTCGTCGACCAACGCGCGATTCGCGTCACTCGCGAGAAGTTCGACGACCTGCTGGGCCCGTACGTCGAGCCGGCCGTCGCTGTCGAGTCTCTGGGCGCAGATCTCTCGCTCTCAACCCCGTCGCTGGCTACGTCCCTCCCCGCGGGCGTTGCGACCTCTGCTTGAGTAAATGCTACCCATGTCTATTCAGTCGAGCTGCGTCAGTTTTTGCTGTCATGCCTTCGTCGTATCGTGCATGTGCGTAGTCGTCATAGCCTGTTGTTTGTGTTGGTGTCCGGAGTGTACTGCAGGCAGAGTAGGATGAATGATGATGAAAGTGAGGATGTCGTACTACATGCATTGTCTGGATCAGGGTGCGAGATAGTTGGCAAGTTGTTATGACTTGGAACTACCGTTTGAAGTAAGAAGGGCGAGTAACGTCGTGGCGCGTTGGCTTTTACTACTGGTGGAAGGTGCATCCTTGCCATGCTGAACCTCCGGCGCAGCGAATTTCACTGTCCGCTGTGCAGGCATGTCATGGGATTCCGAGTCTTCGGGTTTGCTCTCCGCGGCCGTGGCCTCAGTCGTCGATTGAGCGGGTTCCAAGGCTTCCTGACACGACTTAATGAGGGCCTAGCAAACCAATCAGAACGGATCACAATCATTACATGGAGGGTTGCAGACCTCGCGCGCGCCGCCTTGCACACCCTCAAGATACTTCGTCGCGGTCGGTAGGTATTTGTCAGGGATCTGTGCGCACGCCATGAGGTTTGGCAAATCCTGGATAGAACAAGAATCCTACCGCTTCGTCGGACCACACGTTGCGGATGAGCCAGTTCTGCCGCGCCTTGTTAAATTTCCACTCGTCGGGCTCTTCAAACTGCGTATACGCATACAGTAACGCTTGTACGCACGTCGCGATCAGATAAACGGTGGGCTGTGGTGGTAGAGAAAGCAGACCTTTCTGCGCCTGGCCACTCAATGTTTCGTCATCTGTTGGGTCGGGAAGGTCGGTGTTTCGTGGACGACGTTTGGGCTTCTTCGCCGCTTTCTTTTTCGCCGCGACGTCGTGCTTGCTCTGCGCGTCCTTAGCCGCGCCGTCATTGTCGCGCGCGTCCTTCTTGCGCTTCTGCTTGTCTTTCCTCTTCTGCATTTTGGGGGTCCGCGACTCGGGCTGCGCAGCAGGATCGACGATGCCTCCTTCATCTACCTCCATTTCCCCGGCCGCGCTCAAATCTTCCTCGCCCTTGCCCTTCCGCTCTTTACCCCCCGGCTTCTTAGCGGCTTTTTCCCTTGTCGACGGCTCTGCTACTGCTTCTGCATCGCTAGTAATCATTGCGTGCTCAGCTTCCCGGTGTTTCTTCTTTTTCTGCTTCGGCTCGAAGTCTACGATAGGGGCTGGCATTTCTGTTTCCTCGGCATGCTTGCGCTTCTTGTGTTTCTTCTCCTTTTTCGATTCTTCGACCTCATCCGTTACTTTGGCGACCTCGACGGCCTCATCCGCCGCGGCCTCGTCCGTATGTGCCCTCTTGGACTTTTTGGGCTTCTTCACTTTTTCACTGATTGCGTCGCCATCGGACGCGACGGCGTCCTGCGCCTTGGCCTTCTTGTGCTTTCTCGAGGGCTTTTCTAGCGCCTCAGCAGACATCGTGGACATAAGGAGGGGAGAGGTGAATCTTAACGCAGCGCACAGGCGCCACCGACGCGCCCTCGACGGCGCGCACGCGGGCGAAAAGCCAAAACGCAAAACTCCGGCCGGCCACGTGGGTGGATGTGTTCGGCGCGGTGGGGAGTAGCGCCGTGGCGAAGCGCTGGATGTGTAAAGTGGTTCTCGTCGGCTCTCAGGCTGACGGGATTCTCTCAGCTCAGCTTGGATCCTACCCCTCAACCTCAACCCCCTCCAGCTTCTCGCGCTCTCTCCCTGGGCAACTCGGTATGGGCCTCTCCTTGTCTTCGCTATTTTCCTCGCTCTCGTCCCTGGTGCACTGGAGTAAGGACCAGGATGTGCGGATACTGATGCTCGGTCTGGACGCCGCGGGCAAGGTGCGTGTCAGGCTGGCGCGGAGTGCACCTCCCGTCGTATGCTGACGATGCCGTGCGCAGACCACGATACTGTACCGACTACAGGTGAGGCGCATGTGCCGTTGCATGCGTGCTTGACCGCTGAACGAAGCCATGACGTCCGCCAGATCGGCGAAGTCGTACCAACCATCCCGAGTACGCATGATTCGTCTCGCCGTTCCCGCACCGTCGTGTGAAGCTGACACGCGTCCCGCCCAGCCATCGGCTTCAATGTAGAGACTGTACAGGTGCGTCGTTCTTTGTATGCCTGCATGTTCCAGACGCCTGACGCACGCGACACAGTACAAGAACATCAAGTTCCAGGTCTGGGATCTTGGTGGCCAATCCAGCATTCGGTGCGCACCTCGCCTCTTCTCCATCCGCCTCTGCCCCGCTCACCCGCATGCCCCTTCCTTGCAGACCATACTGGCGTTGCTACTTCCCAAACACGTCGGCAATCATCTACGTCATCGATGCGTCCGACACCGACCGCCTCGACACGTCCCGCTCAGAGCTCCTGACGATGCTCTCCGAGGAGGAGCTCGCGGGCGTCCCTCTCCTTGTCTTCTGCAACAAGCAGGACGTCACCGGGGCACTTCCCCCTGAGACAATCAGCGAGAAGCTCGGGCTCGCTGGTGGGGAGAAGGAGCGGCAGTGGAGCGTCCGCGGGAGCTGTGCGACGAAGGGCGAGGGTCTCGAGGACGGTCTCGACTGGTGCGTTCTCCTTCCGTAACTCACGTCGGAATGGCGGGCGCCGCCGCGTGCTAATATTGGATCGGCATTTGACAGGCTGGTCAATGCAATACAGAAAAAATAGGCGTGGCTGCGTGCCGGACGGCCTTCTGTTTGCTTGTCTCCTTTGGGGCTCGCTGGGTGCCTCGCTGCATGGACACGACGCTACCGTACTTACATACCCGCTGTACATCATAATTATTGCGCATCTTTCTCGCTGTCTATACTCCGTGGACATGTCTCTGCATGTGTTCTAGATTCACTATCATGTCACGCTAGAGGTTTTAGACGGCCAATGCTTGCAAAATGAGACTATGCTACAGGTGGTGACATGCACAAGCAGGGGCTTGCAATATATATATACCCCCTACGCATCCGTAGACCACGCCCAGTTCCATCCCATCTCGCCCGGGTCCTCCTTGCACCGTCGCGAAACGTCGACGTCCGGTCTCCACACTCGCACCGTCCCGTCGTCCGCACACGTCGCGAGCATCCCATCTGCCCAGTCCACCGCGCCGACTTCGCCCTTCTGCCCGCGCAGCTCCACCCCGGCGCCCCAGCCCGCGGACCCGATCCCTCCGACACGCCCAGCGGCAGAGACGTCGTATAGGTACGCGCGCCCCTCGCCACCGCCTCCCGTGGCGAGCCACCGCCCGCAGGGAGACGCCGCCATCCGTACGTAGAACGAGCTCGTCTTCATCCGCGGATCTGCGTACGCATGCGGGTCGTCCAGCACGGACGAGGACAGGGACGCAACCGCAGCATGCCCGGAGAGCGGCACCAGCGTGGGCAGTGTGTACGTGTGCACGCGCGAGTCGACGCCGAGCGCGAAGACGAGCGCGGCGGAGGGCCCGCTCCCGAGCGCGAGCGTGGTGATCCCGCGCCCGCGCCGTGCGCCGGCGTAGGTCGTTGGGTCCCCGGAGGTGAACAATGGCTTGGGGCGCTGCTGCTTGGGCGGTTTCTTCGCCTTCGAGCGCGTGTTGAGCGCGTCGGAGGGGAGGCGGACGTCCCACAGGTTGAGGATCCTTGGGTGACGTTATCAGTATACGAGGGTAATTTGTAGGAGAGGACTACGTACCCCTCGGATGAGCTGCTGCTTATCACGCCGTATGGATGCGTATCCGTGTACAAGAGATGCGTAATGCTCTGCAGCGGGACACCCGGCACGAGCTTCCCTCTAGGCACCTTCGGCTTGGTCGGTTTCCCTTGCAAATCGTGCGCCCGGGGGATAGATAGTACGGGGGAGACCTGGCCGGCCTCACTGCGTTCGCCCACTCGAAGGTCCCAAAGGCATATGCCGCCATCTCGTCCACCAGAGCACAGTACGGCGCCGTCGTGTGCTGGATCCCAAGCGATGGATTTCACAGTACCTTCATGTCCGCGGAGGACGTGCAGGGTACGGTCCTGCTCGCAGACGGAAGGTGCGAGAGTGGAGATTCGCACGCTGTGGTCGCCTGAGGCGGTAGCGATGAGCGTATCGGAGGGTGACCATTTCACGTCGAAGACTCCGTTTGCATGGGGCTGCAAAGTCACACGTTGCGGTTCTGTTCAGGCAGTCTCAGAAAATCAGAGTGCTGCGCTAAGTCGGTCGGAGTGGCACTGTGAATGACATACCGACATCCCAGTCGTCACGCTTAGAGGTGGTCAAGATGTCGACAGTGCCTTGCTCAGTGGCGACCGCTAAATGCGTGGCGGCACCCCGCCGTGCAGCTGTACAACATCAATATTGAGAAGAGGATGTACGCATCAGTCGGTCAAATTCACCATTTGAGTAAGAACACGCATAGGGTATGTTCACTAGCACGCTATCGTGAATAGACTGGCACCTGAAAATGTCAGATTTGTTGGATGAGACAAATGACTGCAAGACAGATCGCGTCGGAACTGCATATACAATCAGAGAGGCCCAAGTTATACCAGATAATACTCACGATCCACTCTTCGCGGCGCACATGAAAGCCCGCCTTGCGCAGCTCGGCTTTGCAGGCCGTACACGGAGAACCGCGACGCGCTGTGACCCATCCTTGCACCACCACTTTCGCATTCACTATCGCTGTCTGTAGAGGCGTCTGCGTCATCATTCTCTTTCCCCGTCTGTGGCCATGCGAGCTTGACGCGTTTCTTGTCCGGGCCCTTGAGCTCGAGCTGGCTAACACGTTTGCGTTCCGAGGGCGGGGTAAGGAGCCCAACAAAGAGAGCCCGAGAGGGCGTGGCGCAGACATTGGTGCGGTCGACCAAGCTCGGGTCTATGTCCATGAGGTACGAGACAGCAGAGAACGATTATGGTGCAGAGTTGCAGAAGAGCAAAGCGGCGCGTCGTACAAGCGCCGATGAGCGGTGCCACCCATCATTTCATCACGTGATCGTGCTGGGGGCCCAAATTGACCCCGTATATCCTCAGCCTCATTGCTTTCTTCCCACCGCGGTGCAGGTTGCAGCGGGGAAATTCTCTCTATCCATCCATAACTTGCATGCGATACACACATCAGAACGCTCAGATGACATCGAAACTCTCTCCGTTCTTCTCCATGCCCATAAAGGACTATGAGGGCTACGCGAGCTCGCAGTCCCAGAAGTGGGCGGACCTGATCAAGAGCGATCCCCGCAGAGCGAGCCGTGCCCTACTCCTCAATACCCCCAGGGCAGAATCGATTGAAGGGGATACGTTTGATGACCTACCCATGCTTTTCCAGGTGCTCAAAAAGGCCTCGAGTGATGCGGCGAGCAAGACCTGGAAGGGACTGGTAGAAGGCGGGATAATCACGTCGTTGTAAGTAGACTCGTACCGCTCCCCTCTAGCATCTAGGAGGATTGACATGTTCAGATGCAAGTGGGCAATAAATAACGAAGTGACCCTTGCCTTTGCGCATGCGATTATTGACGATCACGGCACTGCTGAGCTTTCGCGGGAGGGTCTGGATATTGCACAAGAGAACGTATGCCCGTATTGGAGTGTATGTATAACCGCTTCTACTGAACCTGTGGTGAACAGGCTCCCGCCCCTTACAGCCCGGCCTTGGAAGTGCTATGCAACGCTATCGTCTCTTGTCCCACACCCCCCACCGCGACGGAGCTGAAGACGGTCGGGGAGATCAAGAAACACTGGTCTACGATCATGCAACGGGTGATGAGACTATGCAAGGCCTGCCGACCAACATTGCTGATATTACCTTTAGCTCTGGTCGGAACCGGTCAAAACACTCGAACCTAACCCACGGCCATCACCACGAGTACAAGAACGAGCTGTCGTGGGGCAAATGATACATTGCCTTACCCGGATCGACCCTACATTCCTTGAGTATGCAAAATCGTCTCTCCCATGCCCAGTCGACTCATTGCCTGCCCTGCAGAGTGATTCTGAAGCCATCTGACCTGACGCTGGCCGTCTGTTTCCGCTACTGGATGTACTCCACTGAGGATTACGACTGCTCAATCAACATCACAATCATCGCCCCTCTTTTGGGTGCAGAGATGGGTCCAAGTAATTGGAAGCTGTACTTTGTGGACCATCCACTGCCTGATCCTCACGCACTGCTGCCTCGCATCCTACTCGGCGCATCACGCGGGACGGCAAAGAAGAAACGTACCCCGAACCAATCTGCAGAACTCATCGTGAAGGCGTTTGCGGACCACTTCCGACATCTGCCTGGCCGACAGCTCAACGAGGAGATCGTTTGGTTTGTCGCGCTACACAGTGCAGCGATTAAGGAATATCCGCTCTTCTGTCGTGCGCTGTACAGATCCGAGGCGTTCTGGTCTGCGACGGCGCATGTTATCACCCAATATGCGACATTTGGACCGGATGCCCCCAAGCAAGGGCCTGTCCCGGATGGTATGGCCATGGATGTGTTCGGTTTGTACTTTGAGGTGCTGCGCAACCCGGATTCCGACGACCACACGGATGGTTTGGTTTACAATTGGTTCGCTGGTGGCCTCTTCAATGCGCTCGAAGCCGCGATCGATATTATCACCCGCAGTATGCGGGGCCCAAGTATGTGCCAGGTCCATGTGAACTCCAGCGGAAGCTGACTTGCGCTCTCCCTCGCCAGTGTTCCTCTGCACACTGTTGTCGATGCTGGATGCGAAACTCCCAAAGCTCAGCGTGCGCACGCGCGCGAAACTGCGCTCAGAGTTACCACGATGTGGAATCATGCTCTCTCTGATTTTGCTTGCGACAAAGGGCAAGGAGGAGGTCAAACAACTGCTCGCGGTCCTCGCGGAGAGCCAGCGGCCGAGGCGCACCACGGTGCCCCTCTACGACCCGCGCCACCCGATGTGGACAGCATCGGGATGGCAACTACTGCTGAGGGTGACAAACTCTCTCCGCCCATGGCGCGGAACGTGCTCACGCCGGGGTTGTGAGAAACCTGCGTACACCGGTGGGTGTAGGAGGTGCAAGATCTCTGCGTACTGCGGCCAAGAGTGCTTGACGCTGTAAGTACACATACTACACATACTACCAAGTATTGTGCCACCGGCTGATGGGAGCCTTGTAGTGACGAGGATCATGCTTTGATCTGCAGGTGGGTGCCCACGCTGATGATTGTGGACATGTACCAGAGGCGAAGCAAGGAGGAAATCGAGGCGCTTCTTGCGGGTATCGCGCCCGACCCTCCTGCGGACTTGTTGTCTTTGGAGGAGCGGCTGAAAAGGGCGCGCGAGTCTGGTGAAATGACCGAAGACGATATCGAGGAGATGCTGAAGATGCAACAAGAGGCCAATGCCAAAGCCGCAAAGACGGACGACCCGATTCCGGGGGTGACAGATGTGCAGAAGACGCTCGAGACGTTGCGACTCGCGAGTGCATAGGGTATCCAGCCTCGTCGCACCCGTCCGCGCCCTCACGGTTTGCGGGACAGCCGAGCCCATCGATGGAGATACCGCCGTATACTCACCATACCTTTGATAAGAAGTCAGGGAGGTAAACAAAGACTCTTATGAAGTGTAGTCCAAACTTGTCGATGTTGGGGCTGGTGTTTCAGTGGTCCTCACGGATATACTTTCCGCACTGACGACTCGTCTATCAACACTAAGCATCGAGACGTGTGGGCCCTTCGCACTCAGCTCCCACGTCCACTGATCGTGAAGCGGCTCATTCTGCCTAGTTCGGCCACACCGGATGCTCCCGACGCGGAGGCTCGCGGCCGGAAGATGATGCGTGGCCAGCTCGACATTTTTTGCGGTCGATACCCTGAAGGCAGATATTCGCGTCACTTTTGTCTACGGAGGATCTGGATGCATGCGCACGACGGGGATGCGATAGACGGGCGGACATCCAACCCGGCTCCAAATGTGCCTTCATGTGCAAAAGAGTACTGTTCAAAGACAGTGTATATCACTATATACACGTGACCGTGATGAGGCATGCTATATCACCCAGAGGTTCCCCCAGTTCCGCGTCGTCCCGCTTTATCGTCGTGTATATCCAAGAGATGTCATCTAGGCTGCTCAACACCAGATCCGATTTCTTCGCCGGGCATGGGGAGCGAGCCGCTTGCTGGAAGAGCCTCATAAGGACCGACCCTCGCCGCGCTGTACGCGCCCTCAGCCTCACCGGGTACAGTGCAGAGTCTGTGGAGGGAGATACCGCGTTGGACACACCGTTGATTCTGGATGCATTCGAAAATGTTTCACAGAATGTGCAGGGTAAGGTGTGGAGGCATCTTGTGAATGCAGGCCTCATCGGCGCATCGTGAGTCCTACAAATACTTCCATGCTATCTCCTGTTATTGGATGTCAAGGTATTGGGCCATGCTCACCCTACAAAAATTTAAAACTATTGCAAGTGAGCTCATGCACAATGGCATATAGCTCCCTTCTCCATGGTACACTCCACTCACGGTCATCTGTGCCGGACTCAATAGTGCTTCAAAAGCGCCCTCTGCCACAGAGCAATGGCTTGTGGATGACCTCAAGGAGCATTGGCATGAGGTTACAGAAAAAGAAGTGTCCCAAGATCCTCCTGGACATCGGTTTACATATCCCCCACAATCTCCCCTACTTGATATAGATCTGGATTGACCCATCCAATAGTCTCAAGGTACACACACTGTTCGAGCATGCAATCCTCCCTCAGATGGTCATCAGGAAAGTGGGAAATTTCTGTACGGATATAGGTTTCCGGGCGCTCCGGCAGGACCCAAAGGGAGATGTTGTCTCCGTCCGGAGGGTGCATCTCCGTGGGCCTCCCTCAACGGTTTGTCCGGACTCCACTGTTGGCTCAACGTTGTCGGTGCACATGCGTCAGCTTGCGGGGGCCGTACCGCACCCAAATACCAAAAACCCGCATGAGCTAGGTCAATCTCGCGAGCCCGGCTGGTCTCCGACGCACGCTGGATGGAGACCGGCATTTCCATCCGGAGATGCACGGAGCCAGATCTCTGCAGCTCCATCGGCTCCGTCTGGTGCCTCACGGGCCGGCTGGAGATATTTGCGTTTCCTGATGGTCTGTGTTGCGCTGCTCGTTGATCCATCTTTCATCAAGTGGGTCCTTTTCCCTCATGCTCCCTTTTTATTTTTTATTTCCCTTGACATCAAATCACAGAGTCCTTGAACACACAAAAGACTGTACACTCACCATATGCATGTGGAACTGGCTGCACATGGAGGGGTGCTTGGATTGCAACCTCAACTTGAGTGTGCTCATGCCATTCCTGAACCAAGGCTCCCCTCTCTACACTTCACCATCATTGAGTGCATGTGTTGTCAAACACCCTAAGCTCCCTGCTGAAATGTTACTTCCCCACATCATTGAGAGCACAAGCCACTATTCTAGCAGGGGAACATTGATGAAGAAACACAATCCAGAACTGACTGCCACCACTGTTGTTGCTGCCAGCATGACACACCTTTTCCTCCCCAAGAGCCAGTTGACAATTTTGTATGTGTCACTTGAGCTTAACTTTATTACTGCATTGCTTGATGCTGCAGAGATCACACATCACACATGCTGTTGCTTGCAGCGTACAAGTCTGAGCTGCTCTGGGAACAGGTTGTGTGTGGGATGAGGAGGGGGCAGCAGGACTTCAACGTGATCATGATGGAACTGTTGATGTGCAGAAAAGCAGCTCTGCAGGTGCAGGAAGAGGGCACAAAGGGTGTAGACAAGATAATCTACATGTGGATGACAGCAGGTGTGCTTGATGTGCTTGAGGAGACTCTGGACCTGTACTTGGGGCAGACAAGCAGTGGTTGTGAGTGCCACATTTGCTCAGCATTGCTCCGCTGAACATGCACACTAATTCACCCACCACAGTCTGCCTTCTGACAATCCTCAGCAGATTCAAATAAAGCATCCTGAAGCTGGTGCAAGGACCGCCACTGTCCTTTGTGCTCAGTTCCCCCGTGCATGCCTGCATCCAGGGCTGGAGGATGTGATTGGAGATTTTGAGGGTGACCCAATGCTGGTTTATCAGAATGAGGTCAGGCAGGTCGACTTGGGACAACATGTGCTGGGCCCGGGGCAGATCAAACTCTGGAAGCATGGCTCGCTGGTGATGCTGGAGATGCTCACCAAAGAGCTTCACGGCTCTAGTCAGTGCACCCGACGCGGCTGCACAAAAGCTGGGACAGGTCCGTCGTGTCAAATGGTGAAGTGCAAGGGCACAAGGTACCACTCTTTGTTGTGTTTGGAAAGGTGCATTGTTCTTGATGAGATAATCTGGCAGGAGGATGTTTGGGAGAAAAAAGGTCCATGTAGGGATGATGTACATTGGGAAGTCGGCTGCAACAGCAATGTCAAGCGGGAAGTCAAGCAGCACCCGTGTGTGTAAGCTCAAAGGTGATCACCTATAATTGTTGCAGGTGGATCACTCACTGACTTGTATCTTTGTAGAAAAACACATGCACAGAGAAGGAAGGTGCCCTGGCTCTCACCCTTCCTATCGCTGCTTATATTGCATCTATGTACTTACAGGGCAGGGTATAATGGCACATCAGTCACTGTACTATCTGACAGTGTCCACATCTTCTGTAGTTGTTTGTATTGTGTACTTGTATATTTACCACCGGGATTTGAAAGTGATGCTGTAGCTTAGTGTTAGGCGGCCAGACAGATCATGCGAATTCTCAATCTCACACACGCGTCAAGGACGCGAGCTGCACATGATCGCGTGTGAGTCACGCGCGAGGAAAGACGCAAGCTTTTGCGAATATTTCGGCAAGCATTAATATTAACATTGACCCTTCTTCTGCTCCTCCACCCATATCTACTCTCCGTCCTGCCCTCTCTCCCTCACATTGGGACGACCGCCTACCTCTCGCACAAGACATACTCCATCAAGATGTTCCGCGCACCAATTCGCCGGATGGCTACTGCAGCGCGCCAGTCACTCAAAATTGGCCTCATCCCCGCGGATGGTATCGGGAAGGAAGTCATCCCCGCTGCGCGCACAGTACTTGAGGCTATCGGATCGGACATTCCCAAGCCCGAGTTCATTCCCCTTCTTGCAGGGTGGGAGGTCTTCACCCGGACGGGGACGGCCTTGCCCGAGGAGACGGTCGAGTGAGCCCTATTACTTTCATGCGGCGTCCTGCGGTTTATGACTGACAGCGGGACTGGCCGCCGTGAAGGGCTATGCGGGAGTGCGACGGTGCTCTGTTTGGTGCTGTCAGGTGTGTTGGCATCTATAACACATGGACTGCGTTGCATTGACTGTGCCATTATGCAGCTCTCCGTCTCGGAGAGTGACCGGCTACTCCTCCCCCATAGTGGCCCTCCGCAAGGAGCTTGATCTTTACGCCAACGTTCGCCCGGTCATCTCTGTACGTGACCCGTAATGGGCGTTTTTTGTCTCATCTTTGTCTCATCAATGACGATGGTTGTAGGTAGCTCCCAATCCTGGAGAGAAGCCCGCAGTGGACCTGGTAGTTGTCCGCGAGAACACGGAGTGCTTGGTCCGTGCACGGTAGGGTGATGAACAGGACAGTATACTCACACAATTGGTGTACAGTACGTCAAACAAGAGCAACTCACTCACACCGAGCATGGGAAGGAAGCCAGGGCAACACGCCTCATCACGGAGCGGGCGAGTCGCAGGATAGGCAAGATGGCATTCGAGATTGCTCTTGGCCGCCCTCGTAAGGTATTTAAGTCCCTCTCAGGGATGTTGTAATGGAATATTCACCCAGTGTCCAGCAAGTCACTATCATTCACAAGTCGAACGTCCTGTCGGTCACCGATGGTCTCTTCAGAGAGACTATTCACCGCATACCGGCAGAGTCGCACGGTCGTTACGACAGTGTGAAGGTGGAGGAACAGATCGTTGACAGTGCCGTGTACCGGTGAGTTTCCTATTCATCGTTCTTCTCCTCAGCCCGTACTAAGATGGTCATTGTCCAGGCTCTTCCGGGAAGCCGAGTGAGACGCATGTAGTGTTCCTTCCAGAAGTATTGTCTGAACCTCGAGTCTCCAGGATCTACGACGTTATGGTCGCACCCAACCTTTACGGCGACATCATCTCCGACGGTGCCGCCGCTCTCGTCGGCTCACTGGGTCTGGTTCCGTCCGTCAACGCTGGTGACAAGTTCGTCATGGGCGAGCCGTACGTATCAACACCGACCTCTGGTCTCGTACCTTCTACTGATGACTCTCGGCCGTAGGGTGCACGGCTCGGCGCCCGATATCGAGGGCAAGGGTATCGCGAACCCCATTGCGGCCATCCGCTCTGCGGCACTGATGATCCGCCACCTGGGTTATGCGGGCGGTGCTGACCGCATTGAGCAGGCAGTCGAGCAGGTCATTCGCGAAGGCGACGTGCTGACGCCTGATTTGGGCGGTGGGAGCAGCACGGAGGACGTACTCAACGCGGTGCTCAAGAAGCTCTGAACAGGGTCGGCTCTTAAGCCGTCAGGTCAGATGGGTTGAGACGGTGATCCCGGTGCGACACAACCGTGTAGCACTCCACCAGTAGCACATATTTGTATATTCCCAAACTGACCAGTGTAGCATGACTCTGGGTCTGAGACCTCTACAAGCTCGACATATACGGTATACTGTGCTTCAGTGTTAAGAGCCCCAAGTGAACTGTAGTGGCCGATTGATCGCGCTGTTTTCTAGCGGGTTAAAGTACTTGCTGGTGATCAATCAATTACCCATGTCGATGACGCTGCCCAGACCGTATGTATGCCAGCAATTTCTCCGCATATGATGGTGGTCAGGGCCGACGGTCTCCTGAGGCTTGGGCCGCGGACACATCGTTATTTTCGGCCCCTCCAGCTCCCAAGGGTTCAGCTCATAAAATTGCAGCTCAAGATCCGGAGGCAGGCGCTCGGTAGTAGCGGGATTGCGATCAGTATGTCCAAAAGAAGCAAGTGTTGTAGAATGAGACTCGGAGCTTAGCCTTGGGTCAAAATGCGAACATCAGCCGCCAACACGGACGGAACAGGCGGCAAGTTCACGCGGCACATCGATCGCTCTGTTCGCCGAGCGCGTATTATTTCGGTGCGTATAAAGCTATCCCAGACAATGACGGGCGTTGACTCGTAGCTGCAGTGAGTGTTCTCTGCCCCCGCTCAAATAGGTCTCCATCCATCGGACCAAAGGTCGCTGCTGGAAGCCGACATTGAACATAGCTTGCCACTGTCGTTATGGACACTCCGAAGCCTCGCCCGCAAAATGAGCAGTATGAGCTGTCCATCGTGCAGCCTAGTTCGGGGCAGCAAACTCCTTCTGGACCAGGGGGCCCAGGTAGCGTCTACTCTACACAATCGTCGCAGGCCGCTTTGCAGGCTGCACTCGACGAGGGTGTGACGGTGCATGAGCTTGCACCCATGGACCGCGGTGTGCGCGCGTGGACGTTCTGCTTCTCCGCATTCATGTTGGAGATGGTGATTTGGGGGTTCTGCTTCAGGTGTGTGCGCGGCATGCAGTCCTTATTAATGTGTCTATCCGGTTCCTAACAGACGCTTACCTGTCACCTTTCAGTTATGGCATCTTCCAAGGTATATGCAAATCCCAGAATGGCTTCGCTTGCAGAATCGCCTGACCATCTTTCAAACGGTGTTAGATTACTACACAACACACGCACCGTTTGACAAGTCATCGGGCGTCGCGATCGCCGCGGTGGGCACCGTTTCCATCGCATTACAATACTGTGAGGTAGGCCCAACCGCATTCAAGTGATACACGGATGGCTGAGAGTGGACCCGACAGGCACTTACATTCTGCCTGACACTCGATCGGTACCCCGAGTACATGAAAGTCGGAATGTGGGGCGGTCTCGCGTTGTACTTCATCTCTATCTTCTGCTGCAGCTTTGCTACACAAGTAAGTCATCAGAAATGACGCTTCGTCTCTGGGTTGACCAACGGATAGGACTTACCGTTCTCTACAGGTGTGGCAGCTCATCTTGTTGCAAGGCGTTGGCTTTGGTGTCAGCGGTGGACTTTTATACGTACCTGTGATCAAGTTGTTGAGCGAGTGGTTTTCTGAGCGGAGAGGTCTAGCTGGCGGCATCATCTTCGCCGGAGGAGGGGTAGGAGGTTCGTACTCAGTGAACACTCATCCAAGTCGCCATATCTAACTCGCGCGCCAAATAGGTTTCGTCTTTCCCTTCGCCTTGAACGCGTTGCTGGACAAGGTAGGCCTGCAGTGGACCCTGCGCATCTGGGCCATTGGCTCGACGCTTTGTGCAGGGATCGCTTTATTGGGAATGCGTCCCCGTCTGCCCGTGCCAAAGTTCACCGCGAACCAGCGTCGGCCGCGCTTCATCCCCCCACAGCTCGGTTTCATGAGGAACCCAATCTACTGGAGCGTCGTAAGTGTAAATCCCCTCCTCTAGCGTTCCAGCCACTCAAGTGGCTCTCGCAGTGTCTCACGACCCTTCTGCAAGGGCTCTCCTACTTCCCCGTATCGCTCTATATCGCGAGTTTCGCGCGCGCACTGTCCACGCCGCTCACAGCCACAGTCGTACTTTCCCTCTTCAACTCCTCAGCCGTCGTGGGTCAGATCGTGCTCGGCCACCTGAGCGACAAGTTCCCATACCCGTGGATCATGTGCGCGAGCGCGATCGGCAGCGGCCTCGTCGCCTTCCTCCTCTGGGGCCTCGCGACCGCGGCCACCCAACTCTACTTTTTCGCGATCATCTTTGGCGCTCTCGTGAGTGGCCCTTCCTATCACGGCTGTGTTTTCACCGAATGCTGACAACGTCCCTCAACAATACAGAGCGGTGGGTTCTCCTCAACATGGCCTCGCGCAGCGTCCGACTGCGCACGCGGCAAACCCGAGTACGCGGGGCTCGCGCTCGCAAGCACGGCCTTTTTCAAGGGCGTGTCTGCTGTGGTCGGTCCCGCGATCTCTGGCGTGCTGCTCGAAGCCGGAAGGGGGTCATCGTTCGGTGGTGTGTTTGGGCGTGGAGGGTATGGGGCTGTCGAGATCTTCGTGGGCACATGCGCGCTCGCGACTGGGGCGGGGAGCTTCCTGGTCGCGCAAGCGAGTCGGCGAGCGCGTGTCTGAGGTCTGATTGAGACTGAAGAGAAGCGTAGACGAGCATATAAAAGTGACACGGACACTTGCTAGAACACTGACATAGTGGACAAAGACAAATACAGTACTGGTGACATACGCCCTCACGCTATATGGTTCGGGTAGATTCAGTAATTGCTTTCGCTCTTGAACCGCTTTCGATCTACAGCACTCTATTGGTCAATAACACTGGGCTGTGAAGAATTGACGACACTAACTAGGGCGATCGCCGATGTCCCCCTCTTTTACTCGCTTCGAGGCTGTGCCAGAGAGAACGTGGTAGGGTGGGTATATTTACAAACACTTGTTAGTGAACGTCACTATACCTGGTCTAGGCGCTTCTGGAAGCGTTGCCTGCACCATATAGTCGTGCTCTGATCTTAGTGTAGAATCGAGGCTTTCTACATTTGCAGTTTGAACCCCTCGCAACCTTTCAAACGCAGCGCGGAAAGCCTCTTGGGGAGTAGGGGCAGGCTCTTCCGGGAAGTCTTGCTTGATGTGCGGGGCTTGTAGTAGATGAGGGTCATGAAGATCGCGGGTCGTCGTGAGAAGTAGCATACCTTCCTGCGACTGGAATTGACTGCCGCGAATCCGCTGGAAAGCGGCCACAAATTCTTCCGATGGTGCACTGAGCTGCTCGGCCTTGACCGCCGGTCTTGTAGGGACCACAGAGTCACTGGACTCTTCCCGTCCTGTGGCAGCAGAACGAGCATGCTGCAATCGCTCAACGGCGGTCCTAAACACCTTTGAAGGCCCGTAAAGCTCCGGCTCGTCCTTGACCGGATCCACTTTGACGCGAGGATCCATACCATCGTGCGGTGGATTGGCTGGTGCAACATCTCCTCCCGCACGCGCCTGTTGCAACCGTTCAACTGCATTTCTGAACGTCTTCGAAGGGCCGTAGAGCTCGGGCTCTGGCTTTACCGCCCGCACATCCGGGTCAGACTTGGGGCGATTGTTTGACGACTCATGCTTGACGGGAGGCTGCCCGCCCTGTACTTCTTGCTTCAGCGAGCGAAGGTTATGTGTTTCTACGATATCGTGGTATGCTGTTACCGCTCTTCAGCACTATTTGGAATATCTTAACTAACCTTCATCATACGGATCCATCTTGCCGAGCTTCCCCGTCACGGAAGGCGCTATCGAGCAGGTCAGATCAGAACCACAAAGAGCGTGTTCTAGCGGCGCATACCATTAGGAGGGGTTGGCGCAGGCCGAGGGTCCTCTCGTGGCCTGGCGTGCGCACCCTCGACCGTCCTCGAGGATATCTGGGATGGATGCTCGTACGGCTCGAACAGACTCTGGGTAAATGTCAGCACAGGTCACTCTCGTGTGCGTCTCCAAACGGACCGTGTCTGGAATCGGTGTGGGCTGGCGCGTGGGCGGAAGCGGAAGCGCCAGGTCTGCGCAGTTCTTGCCCTTCGGCGAGGCATAGCTCGCGCGCGGGTATGGATATATCACCGGAAACTTGAGGTGGGGTGGCGGGTCCCCGCTCACCGTCGGATACGTCTCGAGCCAGTTGTCTGCCCCGTTCCCAGCGTCAGCATGGTGCCACTGCGGGACGGTCAGGGGAGGGTCCGTACGGTTACCGGGCTCGCCCCTGTTGCGGTAGTTGTACTCGAAGACGTACGAGACGCGGTCTTTGTCCTGCGCATTCCCGCGGGAGAGGCATTTGCGCCAGGCGTGTGCGCCGAGGATCGGGGTGAGGTCCACGTCCTGGGGAAGCTGCACAATGACTTCTCCTCGCTACATGCACGAGGGAGCAGTAGCAGCACAAAGCATAATGAGGCACAGCGTTACCGTGACATAGGCGGACGTTCAGGAAGGCGATCTCGCGAGTTCATTCGGGTGCACCTGCGGCGAAGGTCATGCATGCGACATACCGTATTGACAGAATACACGGCCTCGGGTTGGTGTTCCTTCCCGAGCATGAAGTACACCCACGTGCAGAGGTGGTTGTAGAACACCTGCGTGCGGGCCTTGCCCGTCGCGTTCCCCGGCCATGGGTCCTCAATCACGACGTACTTGCAGCCGGGGTCATCGGTGTACGGAGGACCTTTCTTCTTTGGCGGCATCCTGCACACATGAGAAAATGGTGATGAAGGTAGGATGGGCGGTTGGTAAGAAGGAGTCGTCACAGTAGCTATCGAAGACGGGGAAAGTAGAAACAAGGACTCCCTTCCAGGGCCGCTGCAGCATGGCTCGGACTTCGCAATGATGCTCCGACGAGAAGCTCAGGATCCGGCAACTCCAAGCATCAGACGTTGTCAGAGTTCAAGACATCACCAGATCTCGATAGGCTTGTACAGCAAGCGCAATGGACAGCGGTGGAATATCAGTGGTGGTATATGGACATTGAGAAAGACATGTCGGTATTTAGCGCTCGTCCTCCGTCCCCCCTTGAGTGAGTCTCAAGATTCGAGGATTCATTCGGTCTAGACTCGTCATGTTTGCCATCGTTAAAAAAAGCCGGCTCATTCAGTGATTCTGAGCTCAGATGCAAATTGCATACATTACAGTCCGTACGATTACTACACTAGTGAAGGTAACGAATCCTTAACCCAATCTATCAATAATGAAAGCAACAAGAAACAATGCTGTACAACAAGTCCTGGGCAATGTTCTTCTATGCAGCGTAAGATGTGCGGCTCGAACCGGCAGGGCGGTCGAGTTCTTTCACGAGGAGGTCATTGATGGCTTTGGGGTTGTCGAGGTAAACTACAGGCAAACCGTAAGCGGATGACAGCTACACGCTCGTGAAAGTAACGCACCATGATGACCCGCGTGGGGAATCATGTACATCCTCCCGAGACCGTTACCGGCTTGGCGAAGCCGTTCAACAGATTCTTTGCCACCCTCGGGGTCCATCCAATCATGGTCGCCATCTGAACGTCTTAGTGAGCATACGTAAAGAGGAGAATGAGGTGGGGCACTCACAGACAAACGTGACCGGAATCTTCAGTGGTGCTATCCGATCAACCATCGGCCGCCTCGCATGCGCTCCGGGAGCGAGCAGGTGAGCTGGAAGCAGACCCATGAGCGCAAGTTCCGGAGCATTCATGATCCAAGTATGGCACCCACATATACAGTATTCGCCCGACCCCTTCGCCAGCGTGATGTTCAAGATGTAATCATGCATGGCACGGGTCTCGTCCTCGTTCAACCCGATGAACCGCCGTGTCGAGTACTTGCCGATGAGCATGGGTCCCCAGAAGAGCGTCGAGCGCACGACCTGGAAGGGACTCCAGCCCTTCTCCCAGAGATATGTGAAAACCTTCCGGCTGTTTGACTCCTCGCGCTGTGCTGTCTGCTGGGTAGACTTCAAGTCCTCTACCCGCTTCGGGTCAGCGGGCTCCGGATGATCTTGGTCTGTCGCCCCAGTAGTCTGTGGGTCAGTGAGCTCGCGCGAGGGTACGGTGCTGTTCGGGTCTCGTGGAATGCCAGCCGGCGAGAGCAGGATAAGCTTGTGGACGCGCGTGGGATGACGGAGGGCGTATGCGATGCTCAGGTAGCCGCCAAGGGAGTGCCCGATGAGCGTCATGGTCTCGAGACCCATTTTGCGCCGCCATTGCTCAAGGGAATCGACGAAGAAAGACTCGGCTTCGTTCACACGACCGTCGATGTCTTCGCGCTTTGCCTTTACATGAAAGGGCACGCGGGCAGAACGGCCCATTCCGAGCCAATCGATGGCGAATACTGAGCTGCCGCGTTTACCTGCCCAGCTGCCCAAGGCAGGGAAGTTCTGAAAGAAGAACCCGAGGCCCGCGCCGTAGCCGTGCAAGACGACTGCGGGGGGTGGCGCGTCTGGAGATGGAGATGTGGCTGTTATCGCGAGGGTGTTGAGATGGTACTTGGGGTCATCGAGCTCGACGCGGGAGCTTTGCGCTACGACGGGAGCAGCTGCATCTGGTGTAGCGGGTGGGGAGCCAGCTGGCCGGAAGTAGGGGAGTTTCCTGCCGGAGGGGTCGGTCGGAGGCTGTGAAACCGAGGTGGCTGAACATACCTGAGCAGGCGTTCCTCACTGGCAGCAGACTCTTTCTCTCCTGCTGCCCACCTAGCGCAAAGCCAGTTCAGTATATACCGCGGAGGCAAAGGCGCTCTGAAAGGATTCACCAGCTTCTGACACTGGCAACAAATGTTGATGGGATCTCTCTTGCCGGTGGCAGGGAGAGTGTGTCTGTAAGGGAAGCACTGGAGCCGCTCATGTGCGTTATGTGAGGGTATCTGATGCGTGCTAAGAGGAGTCTAGAGGACGAAGCGGCCAGGACGAAGGCGAGCGAAGGTGGGAGGAGGAAGAGAAGGTTGAATGGAGGCAAGTGCGGGCACGGCGAGTAAATGTAATGCAGGCGGGCGGATGCCGATCGTACGCGTGCACACTCCCACCTCCTCCTCGTGCATGACATAAGCCCTCTCTCAGCTTCCGCCGGCTCGATGCTGCGCATGCCCCGGCGTGCTACATACCCTTCGCATGTGTAACGTACACTTACGCGTTGCTCACCCGGTCGGGTGTTGTCGTACACGTTCACGGGCGCAGACATCCTGGGAACTTGCACACATCCTATGTATTCTCTAGCAACCCAGCACTAGCCTTCTCTATTAGTCCGGTCAATACTGTATAATGGATTGCACCATCCGCCGCGCCGTCGACGGGGAACAGTTGCATGGAGCACCTCTTGCGACAGAATCGCCTTGCAGCGTGGGCGCGGGCTGGGCGTGGAAGGATCGGGTCGAAGGAGGTCCAGGACAACCGCGCAGGGTCGGAGGGCACATCCACCGCGGGGAAGCAGCGTTAGCAGCAGCACCTGCAACGGCAGTCAGCGCACGCTCCGCGAGAGAGCGACGGAGCACGACACTCACCCAACGCTCTATATCCGCCTAGTCTTCTTCCCCCGCGTCCCACCGACCTTCAACGGCGTCCTGTCCGTCACCCGCGCCAACCGCATCTTCACGTTGGCCCCCACGGAGGTCGTGATCGCGGTAAGGATTGCGTCGCGGCCCTGCCCAAAGCCCTTGAGGAAGAGCTGCCACTCAAAGTCCGTCCGCGCCAGCTCCTTCTCCATCGCGCCAATGATGCCCACCGCACACTGGTACCCCGCCTCGTATCCGTTCCGGTTGCTCTTCTTGAACCCGAGCTTCCCGCCTGAGAGCGTCACGAACTGCCTGCCGTCCTGGTCTGCGAACGTCGCGATCGTGTTGTTCCGCGTCGCCTTCACGGACACGTTGAACATCGGCTTCTGCGACACGAGGCTCTTTCGCTGCGCCTGGTTCGCGATACCCACCGGGTTCACCCCAGGCGGGTAGCTGTCTGCAGGGGGCAATGGCGGCCCTTCTTCGGGGACGGGGTCTTCCGCGGACGCGACGATTGGTGCGAAGAAACTTTGGATGTTGGCGGCGCTGCTGTCGGTGCTGGGGGCAGCGGGGGCGGCATTCAGAGTTTCGAAGAGGTCGGGAGGCGGAGGAGCGTCGGTCGCGCTCGCAGACGTAGACGCAGACGAAGAGAACGAAGCTGCCCAGATGCGGTGCGAGGCTCTTGACCTGAGAGAGGGGAGTGCTCTAATCAAAGACATGGCGCAAACGTGCCCGACGGCGAGTGCAGCTACAAGGACAGCGAGCACAACAGACTAGAGCACGGCGTGGACTGGCCAAACGCACGAAAACGCACTGGACGTGCATGGGCGTCTATTCTAGGAATCCAAACTCCGCCTGAGTGAGAGACACGGCGCCTGTCCCGCCTTCCCGATCTACCACGAACCCTCCCGACCACCAGCCATGTCTGTGAGTGCGCGCTGGCCCTAGTGCCCCCTCGTCGTCGCTGACCGCCACACGTAGCTGGCCAACACGTTCTACAACACTATTGTCCGGCGCAACAGTGAGTGTTTTCGCAAAAACAGAGATCCTGGAGCTGAACGTCATGTCCTCTCCCCTTTCCCCCTCTCCGCCCAGGTGTCTTCGTGCCGACCATCTTCGCCGGCGCGTTCGCCTTCAGCATCGGCTTCGATGTCGGAATCACGACGTTCTGGGACACCTGGAACAAGGGGGTACGTGCTCTTGCACCCACCCGCTGTCTTCAAGCCCCGCTGACGACCCCCCGCAGAAGCAGTGGAAGGACATCCGTGGAAAATACGTCGAGGACGCATAGAGACGACTCACTCCCCCGTTTGCGTCGCGCCCTTGTACCCGCCAGCACCTCTACCGTAACATAATCGTACTGCTATTCCGCGGACCGCAGCCTCGTTTCGTTTTGCCTCGACGCCCGGCTCCTGCCGGCAATACTTGCCGATCGTGGGGCGTCGCCACGAAAGCGGAATCCTGTGTGCCTCCCCCGCAGTGTTGTTGAAATTTCGGTGGCATTGGACATCTAAGTCGGTGCGCTCTATCCTGACATCAGAGACTTGAACCCGGGGCCATAAGTAAAGATAGAAACGTGCGAGGATCGAGGAGACACATTATGTACGTGGCCATAAGCTAGGTACTGCGGTCTGATACGTATACATTGCAGGCGAGAGCGCACAAGAACGGAACAGGAACAGAAAGTTGCGAGAGAGGAATGGGAGAGGGAGACGAGAGTGGGAGAGGTCTAGGGTCGTGAACGTTCACGGATGATGCATGCGTGCAGAGACAACGGCAACAACAATGATACGAGGTCGGCTCAAGCATAACACGGAGCATGTCGATGGGGGGTCATAATATGGACAGAGAAAAGGAATAAGAGTGTGACGAGAGGAAAACTGCACAGGTGCACAAGAACGTACAAGAAACAATAAAAAATAAGATGAGGGCACACCGACAAGCCAGCAACCGGCCAAAAGGCAACCGCATGCCTCAGGTCGAGATCATACCCAGGTCCTCCCCGCCTTCCTCCGTCCTGAAGATCTCCTCAAAGATCTCCTTCCCATCCGTGCTCAGCGGCGGGAGCTGGTCCGCGACCGCCGCGGGGTCGTCCCGCGAGCACTTGATGCGCCTCAACCGCTCCTCGTTCCATATCTTCTCCAGCGTCTCCCCGAGATTCATCAGTCCGAACAGAAACCCGCGGTCGGGAGTGTCGGGGTAGTGCGGCGGGAAGCGCGCGTAGATTAAGCCCGTCTCCGGGTCGACCTCCGCCTGGTAGCCCTTCCCGCTCGTCACCTCCTCCACGGTGGAGAGCCCGCTGGGCATGCACGGGAGCCAGTCGCGCCCCGTCGTCGTGTGTGCAAAGTCGACGAGCCGGATCTGCACCTCCCCCCGCTTCCGCCGGCGACTGCTGCGATCCGCGACGGGCCCAATGAGCAGATCCTCGCTATGCGAGCGGCGCAACGTCGTCGGGCGCGGGGTGGCGCTACCGTCGGGCCCATTTGCATTGGCAGTGGTGCTCGTGCTGCGTGCGTCGAGCTGACGTTCGAGCGACTCGCCGCGCTTGCTCCGCGCGGACGGGTTCTCGAGCACGGACGCGCGCAGCGCCTCTTGCGCGTCGCGGTCGCCGTCGTAAATCATAAGGAGGGAGCAGCCGTAGAAGCGATAGCCCTTGAGCCGGTTGACAATCCGCGCGAGCGCATACACCTTGCGGAGGATGACGGGAATCTGGTACACGAGCACCCGCTCGCCGTCGTGCAAAAAGGACGCGAGCACCGAGGGGAAGTCCTCCGCACGCACCTCGCGCCCCTTGTACTTGTCCTGCGTCACGTACGACTGCGTGACGTGGTTCCACACCTTGAGACAACGAGCGACCGCGTCAGCGATCCGGATACACAGCGCATCACACCGAGTCTATTTCGTCACATTGCCAGCGAGGTACGCCGTGCCCGGCCCTGCGAACGCAGCCGAGCGCAAGCGCACGGCCAAAGACTCTTATATTCGAAGCGGCAAAAATGAACGATGCTCACCTGCATCCCGCACACGCGCACACCGAGCGTCCTGCTCGTCGTCCGGTCGCACTTCTTCCGTTGGCTCTTCTTCTTCGCCGGCGTCGCGTCCATCCCGTACTGACGCGTGCCCATCTTCAGATCGAGCACGCACGAATACTTGAGTCGCCCCGTCAGGTCTTCCATCAGGATGAAGTGGTTCTGGCGCGTCACCGCGCGGTCCGCATCGCGGCACTGCGCGGACACGTACGGCTCGACGAGCGGGAATGGTGAGGGCGAGTTTGACGCGGGTTGTTGAGGCGGTGTGGTCGCGTAACTGGATAGAGAGGGCTCGTGCGAGCGGGAGCGGCTCCGACGATACGAACGTGCGGCGAACGATTGGCTCTCTCCGCCACCGCCCCGTTGTGAAGACGGGGAGCGCATCGGAGGCAAGGCGCTGCTATCCTGCGCGGATTCGAACTCAAACATCTCCCCAGGAACGGGATCGTCGTTGCGCTGCTTCGGGTGCGTAGGGTATTGGCCCAGGTTGCTGATCTGCCGCTCGCTCTGAACGCGACGCAGTGGCTGGCCTAAGATACTGCATTCCTCTTGACGGAGACGCTCGACTCTACTGAGCTTCTTCCGATGTCGCCACGGGTGGTGCATGACTTCTTGTGGGGACGATGGCCCATCACCCTCTACATCTGCGACGTCGCCGTCATCCTCCGCAGGTGCATTCGCGGTCATGCTGCCACTGCCACGAACAGAAACCCGGCGCGAGAGGCGTTTGAGGAGCGTGCTGAAAACATGATCCTTGAACCTGGTGTTCACGACCGTCGAGCCCGTGCCGCCGAAGAATCCGTTCTGAAACGAAACACCGGGGGTCATAGACCCTTGCGCAGAGACGCTTCGTGCCACAGAGCTATAAGACTGGCGCGGAGAATTCGTGGGCGTACGTCCATCAAGATCTTCTGCTGTTGCGGAATATGCAAGTTTGCTGGTGGGCGGACGCTGGGAAGAACTACTGCAAGGGAACTGGCGTGAGCGGAAGGTGGAGAGCCCCAAGTCGGGGCTGGAAGCGGTCATCGCGGTGAGGCGAGGACGCCCCAGTGGGCGGTCAATGGGACGCCCAGGATGAGAGGCGAAGGAATGCGACATAGATCGATGTCGGGACCCACGCAATAACCACTGCGGTATGATATGCCGGTTGAAGTCTAGCGCGACCTCCGGAAGCTCTGCCTCTTCAACATCGGTGTCATGATCTGGCGAATCGTCTTGCGGACCAGTGCCCTTCAGGCCTTCGCTCGCGGCTTTCGGTATGACAGGACGACGTGGCTTTGTGTCATCAGTGGGCGATCGAGTATCCCCCACAGTCGACATCTTGGGTGACACACTTGAGCTCTTGGGCACTCTGCGATAACTTACAAGCATGACACCCAAGTAACGAGGGATGAACTCGAGCAGCGGGGGTGCTTCACGCTCTACGGCCTCGTAAAACAAGTTCTCGCGAGACACAAGAGGCTACATTACAAGTGTAAGCGGAAATCAGATGCAAACAGTCATTCCAACGGACCTTGCAGACGGCGCGCTTAGTAAACTTGTAGATGGCGCTGTGCCCGCCCACCTGATTCCGAAATGGCCGTAGGGGGATGTGTGGCAAACTTTCCTGAGAAACTCCAAACAGTTCAAGGTTATTGGCGATGTCGCCGCTAGGGGAGGAATCCACGTTATCCGAGCCAAAAGTCATCTCTTCAAAAGGCGACAAGAGTGCTCGATGGTGACGTTCTTCGTCTTCATCGCTGCCGTGATGGACATGAGGCTGAGGATGAGGACTACTCCGTGATGGTGAAAGGGGGAAGGGGGATGATGCGGATGTCGTCGACGTGGTAGTCGTGACCGAACCAGTTTCCCATGCTGATTCGTCGTCCGTAGACCAGGGAGAATCGAAGGGGTGTGGATACTGCGGGATAGTTTGGACTGCAAATGGCGTCTCTCCGGGCGCCTCAGGGGAACGTGACCGTGTCGGGCCGCGACGTACAGGTGGAGGAACTTCGTGAAGATCAAGCGGCGAGACCGCTCGTTGAGCGGGCGGATGTGAATGCAGATGAGACTCACGGGTAGGCGAGAAAGGGGTGGGGGAATGCGGGAAATGTAAATGACTCGGAGAGTGGGTGTAGCGATTTTCTGTGTGACAAGTGGAGGCAGAAGAGGCGGTAGAATCAGAGCCTGGAGAGCCGACGGCTGGATCGGGGGTCGTATGCTCGCTCCAAAGATTCCGTTCTCGTGGCCTGCCGCGACCATCCTCGTCGCGCCCGGCCTGAACTGCGGCTCGCCACTGTACAAGATCATTGAGTACCGTGTCCCGTCGAGATAATGTCCGCTCCTTTCTTCTCCGGACATCCGGATCCCTAAAGCTTGCGAGGGAGCTTGTGCTCTCGCGCGTTCGCACTCGCTCCAAGCCGTTCGTACTCTTCTCCCTACGGACGGCGGCAATCTCGCGGTCTGGCCAATCCGACCGCTTGACGAACTCGAATTGGGCCTCGCTGACTGCGTCCACGCCACCCCTGCGCTTTGTGCGGGGAGAGTCTGGCCGGGGTAGATTGAACGCTTCGACCTCGTCCTTTTCGACTGTCGGGCTAGGTGCGGTCTCTTTGAAGAGATCAAGAGAGGCGGCGACCTTGCGACCTATGCCTGAGGCAGAGCTAGACGAGGGGACACGGATCGGACTAGCAGAGGAGCTGGAGTATGCGGGTGAAGGAGATCTCCGAGATGGGGCGCGAACAGGGGGCCTAGCTGGAGATGGAGGGTGAAAATGACCAGACTTTTTGGACATACGTGATGAAGGCATGGTCAGGGCACGCTCCGAGGCGCGGCGGAAAGCTTTCTTGTACGCCGCGCGAAGGGACGCGGACCCTGGGGAAGCATGTTGTGTCTCAGTGCCGGAGCCATCGGATGCGCTGTTGGGATCGTTGTGCCAGCCGCGCTTGCGGTTGATTCTGTGAGAGAGGGTGCGAGCAGGCGGCGGCGGAAGGGTGAATATGCGGGCCTTGCGGGAGGAGGGAGGAGACGGGTTGGGAGAGGGAGCAGCGGTGACAGTGGCCGAGCTTGGAGGAGAGGCGAGATAGGAGCGAGAAAGCCTCTCGGAGCGTGAGCTCTCGGAGGCGGGAGGCATTCACGTTTGGCGACGAGAGCGAGGGGGGTGCGGATGGAAAGGGCGAGAGGTGTGGTGGAAAGGGGTGTAAAAAGGAAAAGGCGGGAGGGTGAAAGGAGGGAGATATAGTGGGCGGGGTCGAACGTTCCTGGAGCGCAGATCGCGCTGTGTCCGAAAGGGAGGGGGGAGGGACGAGGAGGAAGGGGAGCGGGGGTTGGTGGACGTCGAGGCAAGAGTCTGAGCGAGTCGTACCTTTTCCCTTCGCCTCTGCGACGCCCACTGGTGACGATATCCGCCCAGTCCATGCGCACGTGGGCAGCCCTCCCCGCCTGCTGACAAAGCCCCGCCCGTCCTTTTCCGGCTCTGCGCCCGCCCCTGCCCCGCCTTTCTTTGTCCAACGCTTTCTTTCGCTCGGCCCATCCGACACAACGTGCTCTCGCCCGCAACCAGTCGCTCGCTCGCACACCCGCTCGCCCGCCGACCGCCAGCCTCCCCGCTCTCCGACGCTCGTCTCTCCGCTTCTCCTCCCTGCGCTCGTGCAGCACGCACGTTCGCTTCGCTTCCCTGTCGGACAAGCCCGGCCACAGTCTGAGCAGGGTCTAAATCACAACCTCCTGTAGTCATCTGCCAGACGAACACCGTTGCGCTCGCACGATCCTCCGTGCTTGCACCGTGGAAACCACGCTTCCCCAGCGAATGGGCTCGAGCACGGTGATCACGCTCTCTCGCTCTCGACGCCTATCTGGCTCACCGTCAATCCCCTCCATCACGCTCTCAACTATTCTTCGTTCCTCAGCCGCTCATCCCGCTTACTCGAGCTCGCGCTGCTATCGCTCGTCCAACTTCGCCACTCGCCCTTCTGGCACCTTCGGCCTCTGCTCGTCGCCTCGATATGGCTATCAGATAGTCTCCCCCATCCATGCGACAAGGCCAGTATCTCGCGGTGCGTGCACCGATATGGTCCTTGCCCCACCGGAGTCGTTCCGCGTTCTACGTAAACATTACAGTTTGCCTCGCCGCACCCAATCACCGTCCTTGGCATGGGTGCCTATTAGTATAGCATCCGCAGACCTCGACCCGCTTTGCGCGCCCCGATACTGCCTCGTGTGCGCTTTGGCAACCGCCGATACTGCTCACCGCGCAGCGGTCGCTACTCCAGTCACTGCTCAGTCCTTGGCAAACATTGATAAACTCCAAAACCGCTTTTGATCACCTTAGGTGCTTTTCACAAGGAAATCAACAGCCCCCAAACGGATTCAATTCATCCTACCTTGGGCAATTAACTCACCGCAAGGCTGGTTCTCGCCGACCATGCGAGCACGTTCTTGTCCGACTGAGGCTGGCGCTCTCCGAGCATGGCGATCTGCTGCCACTCGAGGCAATTCGGGCAGCAGCGCGCTGTGTCTGCTGACTTCGGACCTAGAGGCACCCGCGCGCATGAGACCGCGTTACCGTCATCCGGTGATACTTGCTCCGTTCAGTCCGTTCACCCATGTGTTATCTTGCTGCACATGAGTTGTATATGTACGTTCTATTACGCGGAGGCTGTGCTGCTGCCTTGCGGAGTTCGCTGCAGTCGCGGAGTCGGGGCGGAGTATATATTCAAGTATACGACGAACGAAGGCCGGCTGCCGTCGACAAAGGCAGTCGACATCGGTGGGCTACCTAGTGGTTTACTGCAACATCTAGTCTTTTGTAAGCCGCTTTACACGCGAGCGAATGCATTGGGTCGTTGCGGGCCAAGTCTTTAGGCTTCATTTGCCGTTTTACGCTCGTACGGTTCACAACATCTCAAGAAGCTTTACTTCGCATCTCATATAAATTGCATGTTCACCCAAACAAAATATTTCACCTGTCGATTGCGAACGACCCCGTCTGGACTTTCTGATACCTTTAGGCTGCCAGTCATCTGCACATGGCCTACTCTAACCTAGCATCACATCCGCTTCAGCGGGAATACACGCTAGTAAGTGAATTCATTTCCTTCACAGTCTCCCATCATATAAGATTATATATCTAAACCGAAATTTTGCTTCACAGCAATCCCCCCTTCACCTCAATTCCGCGCTCATTACATGGCACCGCACGACCGCACACATAGATACCCAGATTTATTCCGCTTGCCGTCTGTGCAGCGTCGTGCACACAGCCTGGGTCACGTTCTGCCTAGGCGAGTACCCCCTACTCTCTTCATCGACACTGCGAGCACGCGCGCGCACTTGAGATCCTAACAACTGACCGCTCTCGAGGCATTCTTGGGGGTCACACAGAAGGCACGCCCGTTCTCGCGATCCACGACCTCCCCCCCTGGGCATTCCACGCGCGCCAGAGCGTGCCCCCCGAAGCCATCGCGGCCCAAACGCACATCGTGTGCATCCAGGGGCACATCCAAGACGTCATCGACTACTCTCCACAGGTTGCGTGGACGATCCCCCGGCCGCCCTTCGCGGCGCTCACCGCCGCGCCCCAGCCTCCACGCCTGAGCCTGCCGCCCCCGTCCCAAGGGTATCGCTTGGGCATGGTGTTCCTGGGGCCGACGCAGGCACCGTGGCACCCGGCGTCGGAGGGCGGGATGCCGACGGGCCAGCAGCCTGGCGTTGCGGCTGTTCGGCCGCTGCCGCCAGTGCCTGTGCTCACCGCGGTGCAGCAGATGGGCACTGGGGTGTATGGGCCCGGGGCACCGAGCGTGGCGAGCGCATATCAGGGCTTTCAGGGCTTCCGACTTCCAATTGCTGGACCGTCCAATGTGGCTGCGGGCCCCTCGACGGCTGGTGGTACGTCGCTAACGGTACAGCCTGCCCACGCCGGTCGCGGCTCGAAGGAGGGAGACGAGGAAGCTGGCACAAAGGAGGGACAGGTGAGCGTCAGAACGCCTTCCTCGCTCATGGACCCTGCAGATCATCCGCTCCCGGGCCAAAACCGCGCGCGCAAACCCGAAGAGACAAGGAAGGACAAGGGCAAGGCGAGGCCACCACAGGAGCGGGAGCATGGGCAAGAGCGTCAGAGGTTCGGCACCCCGCGGTTGTTGTTGGGTCCTGCAGATCCCCCGGACGACCCACGGCAGGCTCGCAGATCGCAAGATCTCAGACGAACTGGCACCCCTGCGGCTTCAGGGTCAGGCTCTGACAGTGCGCAGGGGCGTGTCCAGGGACCATCGCACGGTGAGAGCACGCCACCTGCTCCAGTGCGAGAGCGGGCGCATCCGTACCCGTACCCGTCTCAAGACACTGCGCGCGCCCAACGGGGAGAGCTGCGTCGGAAGTAGGACGAGTACTGATGGCGATGAAGATCGGTCCGTTGTGGTATGCCTTCCGGATGCTCTCTTTTCAAGTTCATCGTGGGCACGTCGTCGGGTGCAGATGGCGAATGCCAGCTACAGGGTAAGTGACAGGGGCTGCTCACGCTAAACATCGGATATGCATACCGCTGGGCTGATGTGCAACATATAGACTCGCCTTTGCCTTTCGAGCTTGGACGGCACAATATGACGATCTTCCACGACGCGCCCCTGCAATGCCAATGTTTTCCCCTTCCATCCACTCGTTAAGTTTCGGATCTCGCCCGGCAGCTTTATCGTCCCCCAAAATTACGCATCCCAAACCTCAAACGTCGCCTATTGAACACCAACCTGAAGTTCGGCGCTCAGCCGTCACGTCTCTATACGCAAGTTTATGCCGCTGGCACAGTCCATGACATTATGACATCCTTATGATACCACAGCGGGAAGAGAGCCAGAGACGGAGAGAATATAGCGATGTATCGTATGCGCACCTAAGCTGTACAACGTGCCACGACGCCTCTGGACGGAGAGTGGCCGACGTGATGTGCGTGCCGTGTGATAATATACAGATGAACGTGAAGAGCGCAAGTCTATGTCGAGGTCGATTCGGACCACCGCCGTCATGCGACGTCGAATTCAGGAATGTAAGGTACCTGTGAGGAAGGCGCGGATCGAAGAACGTGCGCGCGTGCAGAGAGAGAATGCGCATGTGCTATGGACCCGTGAGGTCGATGACTGGCTCGTCCAATCTCCGGCGCTTCGCAGCAGGCTCCTGCTGCTCCGGCACATCGTCCTCGTCGTCGATGACGACAATCGGTGAGGGGGCGTCCGCAGGCGGCTGCGAAGAGGTCGCGGGCGACGCGCGCATGCCGTCGAAGGCGGCTGATGCAGCGTCAGGTGGCGAGACGGTGGACTTCGGAACGCGAGCGGGTAGAGGCGCAGTGGTGAATGGTCCGGAGTTGGGCGCGTCCGCTCGCGACGCCGGGCCGGCGTGTGTGGGTCCCCGTCCTGTTGTACCACCACGGCCGCGTCGTGGACGTCCCCTTCCCCTTCCCCGTCCGCCGTCAGCCTTGAGCTTCTCCTTGTAGTAGCGCACGATGTACGCCTGGAGAATCTCCAGTGCCTTCTGAGCTCCGAGCGCCTCAAGATCCTGCAGGTGCTGGGTAGAAAGGTGGGAGAAGATATCGGGGTTCAGGATGAGCGTGTTCTCATGCAGTACAATGGGCTTCGGCGGGGGAGGGGGACCGCCTGCGAGGTTAGAAGAAGGGACTGGGCCGACAATGATGGGTATTCGCACAGAAGCCGGGATAGTCGGAAACGGTGTGGTGGTGGCCGAGGCAGAACTAGGCGCAGGGTATGTCTGCGGGGCAGTCGCATTGCTGGTGGCATGAGCGAGAGGGGAGGCGCCATTGAGACGAGGTAGAGATACGGCCGGCGTAGTGGCAATAGGCACTTGTGGGTGTGAAGACGGTGGCTGAACATGTGTAGCAGTAGCAGGCTCGGCCTTCACCTGGACAGGTGGCACAGCTGAGGGGAGGGGTGGTGAAGTAGATGGAGCAGGGAGGACTGCAGGGTGGTGGGTTGACTTCGGAGCGAGGGGAGTAGACGTGAGTGGAGGTGGTAGAGGCACACCCTTCGTATCACCCTTTACACTTCGTCTGAGTGGAGGCTCGAGAGGGACGACCGCCTTGCCCTTCTTTCCGCCCACCTTGCCATCCTTACCCACCAAGCTGCCCGTCATGGCGCTCTGCTTTCGAGCATCAAGCTCTTCAAACGCATGTTCGTGGGCATCATCTACCATCCAGAGTGCGCCCTTTCCCTTCTCCTCCTTGCTGCGTAGAAGCTTCTTAAAGCCCACATTGGACGACAGGTTATGTCGGACAGAACTCTGTTGCTATATGTCAGTACCACCATCACCACGGGACGCAGTGTTGTCGACCCACCTCCCAGTCTTTACTGCAATATTTGTACCAGTCGTGTGTATCCTTGATCCACTGACAAATCTCCTGCAATGACGCCTTACCCCCGAGAGCCTTGATAGCGCGATAGCATAGTTGTGCATAGGTTAGGGGAGGCTTCGCAGGCATAACCTCGGGCGGTGGTAACGGTGGTGTGAGGACATCAGGCTTCTTGCGCTTCTTCGAGTTCGACTTGAGGTGAGGTATGGCATTGGAGTTCGGGAGAGCTGATTCGGGGAGGGGTGGAATCTTGACCGCTGCGACAAGGGCGCTCGCTGGCGGAGGCGATTCCGAGGGGAGGGAGGAGGGTGGAGAGTAAGAGGTAATATCAACTGAGGGGGAACGTGCTCGGTTGCCGGATGATTGTGAGCTAGGCGAGGGTGAGTCTTCTGGAGGGGGGGTCGGTGGCAGAACGAAGAAAAATGTCCTGGATGCAATCTGGATTTGTGCTCTGCACATATCGTGAGATGTGCCAGTGGACTGTTGCGATTGAGTGAACATACCGGTCGTTCAGGGGAACCTTACTACCACTGCCAGACCAGACACCGTCCACCCAAGCGCCATTCCTTCCGACGACGATGAGGACAAAGCGCTCTTCGTCTTCGTCATACTCTATCTTGGCATGAAGACGCGAAACGCTCTTGAGCAGGCCAAGGTCGACATCGACCTGGGGGTTGTCTGAACCCGACGCGGTGTTTGCTGGGACACAGCGGCGGCCGATAGTGACGGTGAGAGTCTGGAGATAGTAGACAAAGTTGGGAAAGACGAGGCTGTAATACGCGCTGATCTTGTCTTGGGGGGAGTCGTGGTGGTCAGGTAGGGGAAGCGCGGGGTCGGGGTGTGTATCGTGTTGGACGGCGGGAACAGCGGTAGCCATGATGGCGAGGGGGCGGGGGCGGGGCGGACGATGGAGAACGTTCGGGTCAAGACCGACTGCAATGTGGATAGACGCCCATGCCACGCCCCCCTCCGCTCCGTTCTCCCTCGGCGCTCCCCGGCATGCTCTCGATCACGGCCTTGTCTGCTCTCCTGCCGCCCTCCGACCTCGCACGTTCTCCTCCTCCTTTCGCTCTCGTCTCTCAGCTGACTTGCCCCAGTCATGACCGAGCCCCTCAAGGATAAGGCCGAGCAGAAGCTAGACAACCTCGCAGATCGCGATGTCGACTCCACCGACTCCGACCTTCGCTACATGGCCTACGGTGCGCGTCTGAGGACTGCCCTCCGCGCCGGAAGCAGGTACATCGCCTATGTAAGTCTCTCCAGACACTCGCCGTCGTACCTGCGATAGATTTACCACAGACCAGTGACGTTGGCGAGGCCTTCCGCCCTGTCGTCCACCCGGCTGTGGTCACCGCAGCATACGGTGTCTCATGGCTTTATCTCGCTGGGTGAGTGCAGCATGTGCTTGTGGACGCATCGTATCGCCCAGTCCTGATATAGCGTTCTTACCTCCAGAGACGTCGGGTATGAGACGTACAAGGCACACCGACGGGGCCCTTCCGCTCTTGAGGTCGCTAATTTCTCGGAGCCAACCCGTCTTTCGATGGTCGCCGTCAAACGCGCCGTATTCCAGTCGGTTGCTTCGATGTATGTTCATTCGGTGGATCGTCGTTGGTCTTTGACGCTGACTCACATGCTGGACAACAGGGCTCTCCCTGCCTTTACTATCCATACGGCCGTGAAGCAGGCGAAAAAGGCTTTTGTGAACGTGCAGAATCCTCGTGTGAAGACATGGGGGCCCACCGTGACCGGCCTGGCCATAGTTCCGGTATTGCCATACCTCTTCGATAAGCCTGTGGAGCATGTTACCGATTTGGCATTCGAGTGGGTCGAGCGGCAGATGATTCGTTCGCAGAAGACCGGTATCAGTGAGGGCAAGTCGGAACTTTGAACGCACATACTATTGCAAAGAATAATGGGTAGTTACAATATAATATAATTTCTCCAGCTCTTAACCGCCTTGTGGAGTCAAAAGCAGGGGTTACTGCAATGTCTGATATTACAAGGATGCTACAGGCTCTTCTTCGCTACGTAACAAATTCTGTCCACTAGTATACCTAAGCTATGCGTAGTAAGCGAGGAAGCAGGGGAGTCAAAGGGGGCGCAGAGTAGGAACGGGGCAGATAATTCAACACGGATGGATGTGCGGACACCGATGCAGCTGAGATGCGATACAACGCAAGTGGGACGCATGCTAGGTCAATGGGCGAGAGTACAAGGAGACGGACGGCGACGAAAGCGACACGACGAGCAAAAATTCCAGGCAACCAAGGACTGATCACAAAAGACGACCGAGGGCGACGGGTATTGAGCTGATCGAGTTGGGGGGGATAACACCGACTTCGGTGACGACGGCGGTGACGAATGTAGGAGGCGTGAGGTCATAGAGGGGATTCAGAATCTCCAGGTTTGACGCGTTCTCGAGTGTCAGGGACTCCCGGGGTTTGGTGTTGGGGAACGAGGAAAAGAGATCTCCAAGTGGTGCTAGAAGGCCCGCTATGAGCTAGGGAAAACAGCCAGTTCCACAGGCGTACTCACCAAGCTCGTTCTTCGTAAAGCTGTCTAATTGGATGGTCTCTGAGAACTTGTAGGTCTCACAGCATACGACCACAGGCACAGAATGACGTTTCGCCGTCATAGCTACCAATGCGGTGCCGGCGCGGGAGTATACGGCACCGTTTGTGTGGATGGAATGTGCGCCGACGAAGACAGTAGACACCTCACTGATGACGGAGCCAAGAGCAGGGAGTAGGAGATACGTGCACTGAATTCCAGCCTCAGAAAGGATAGCGGCTAGCCGTTTGCCTGACATGACACATGCCCATTAGACGGATTTTGACCGTGTTGAGATCTCGACTTACCTTCAAGCATCGGCCTTGAATCAACGATGATGACGGAGAAATTACGGCCAGACGCATGCGCTTCAAGCAGTACCTTCTCCACAACGGACGACCTGCGTCATTCATGAGTCGTCTATTTTGAGACCGGAAGGTGCCAGACCCACCTCGCATATGTGAGGATTACGTCTCCGTCCTTGATCTTGCTGCTGGCCGTCTCCTGAATGACCTGGTCAGCGATGATGATACGCTCGCGAATGTAGGTGTCTATTTGGCGACAGAGCGCATCCTTAGCCTGGAGGGAACCGAAGTCAGAATCTTGTACATCACTAGTAGCTATGACTCGGTCTTACGTCCTGCTCGGGGAGGTCGAAGTCCGTCCCGCTAATTTCGAGCTTGAGCTGACGAATGGCATTGCCCATGGTCACCGACATCGGCCGGGCAGCAACCAAATGGCTAATTTGAGGTGACAGGTAAGTCATGAGGTGGCGGGAGAGTGTATGATTGGGTGGCGTAACGTAGTCCTGGATGACCTGTACATTGTTAGCAACATCCCCACACAGCAGTCCAGCGGAGGGGTACCGTTTTAAACGCGGTCAGCGTCGCTATACACCGTGCGTTGGCGCCGGTGATCTTGAACGTCGAGAATTGTAGAGCAAGACGGGCAATAGCAGGGTGGATATCACCCTTCGCCGCACTCACGGGTTTCGGAAGGCCGAAGTGCGAGAAAATGAGGAGGCCACGGGCCTGACTGTTCGCCATGGGATCGGTAGTTGTGGGGGCTTGTCCAGCCTTCGCCTTTTCCGCAGCTCTCGTTGCGGCCGGTGCAGTAGCCTTTGGTTGTGACTCCGGTGTGCGAGTAGGTTTTAGTTTCGCAGCGCCTCCTGCCGGCGCCGCCTGGTCTTTGGGCTTCCCAGTCTGCTTGCCGTTGACTCCATTCGCAGCCGTTTTTGCCGCCTTGGCTGCGCGTTGTTTCTCCTGTAGTTCACGTCGCTCTGCCTTCGTCCTGCGAATTGAGGATGATGAGCCACCACACCGATCAGATCTTAATCCACGGCACTCACATCGCCTTCTGTGACTTGGGCTGGCTTGTAGAGGGCTCTCCTGCCAAAGGTCCGTTTGGCGGATGCACATCAAGGATCGGTGCGGGAACCATGATTTTTCGCGGATGTGTTCAAGGTGGAGGAGGTGCAGTGAGTGTGGCGAAGCGGTGTGGGTCTGGTCTGAGTCTCTGCACGCGAGCCTCAGAATTTGGGATCGAGTCAGGCATCTCAAGCGCCCGCTCATCCCACACGGCGGTCCGCGCGTACCGGAGGACGACTTCGGCTTACATAAGCTGTGGCCACCCCCGTGCGTCAATGAGTCGGGGTTGGTGCGAATCCAGCCGGGGTAAGTCCCGTCCACACCTTGGAACTCGACCACGACCGCCGCGGATCGTTTTCTGCGCACCTCTCCCTCTCTTCTTCTACTTTTTTCAACGCGTTAAATCGCGAGCATGGTATGTTTGCACGCTATACGAATGGATCCACGACTAATGTTGTTACACAGGGTGTCCCGGCCCTCTTTCGCTGGCTCAGTAAAAAGTACCCCAAAATCAGTACGTATGGCCCCTTGTCGCTGCTGGAATATGCTTCTGATGCGCCTTCTCTAGTTCTACCTGTTATAGAGGCAGAGGCCACGAAGATTCCTGGTGAAGATGGCGAAGAAGTCACAGTCCCGGTTGCCATCACGGACCCGAATCCCAACGGTGTAGAGTTCGACAATCTCTATCTGGATATGAACGGCATCGTAAGCGCCATAGCATCCATAAAGCCCTTAAGCCTTTATTGATGTTACGCTAGGTACACCCATGTACCCATCCAGAGGGCAAGGCAAGCATTCATGTTTTCCTTGTCACGCACAACGCACTTGACAGACGCTTTGTAGCCTGCCCCCGAAACCGAAGAGGAGATGATGATTGAGGTTTTCAGCTACACCGAGCGTGTTGTCAACATGGTTCGCCCCCGCAAGTTGCTTTTCATGGCAATAGGTGAGGCGTACCTTTGTCTTGTTGACACAGACGCTCTAACATAGCACAGACGGTGTCGCACCCCGGGCCAAGATGAATCAACAGCGGTCACGGCGCTTCCGCTCTTCGCAGGAGGCCAAGGAGAAGGAGGAGGCACACAAGGAATCGGTAGCTTTGTGGGAAGGTACGTGTATTCGCGGCTCAGGAGCAATAGAGTCTATGTCTCAGGTCAATCACTTAGCCATGGGTAAAACCATCAGCGAGGATGAGAAGAACAAGAAGCCATGGGATAGCAATGCTATCACTCCGGGAACCCCTTTCATGGATCTCCTAGCAGCCTCCTTGCGCTACTGGGTTGTACAGAAGATGAACACAGACCCCGGCTGGGCAGACGTGAGTTTCAATCATCACAGCATGCCGCTATTCGCCAACGTTGCCCCTGCCTGTCCTACAGTTGCAGGTTATCATCTCTGACGCTAGTGTCCCTGGTGAGGGTGAGCACAAGATCATGGACTGGATTCGGCGGCAACGAAGTAACCCCGGCCACGATCCTAACACGCGTCACGTAATTTACGGATTGGTGAGCTATATACATCACAGCTTATTCGGAAAATTTACGCCTGCTCTAGGACGCTGACCTGATCATGTTATCTCTTGCGACGCATGAGCCGCACTTCCGTGTGCTACGTGAAGATGTATTCCACCAAGAGGGCAGCCGCACTGCGTGTCGGATATGTGGACAAGAGGGACACTATGCCGCACAGTGTACTGGGACAAAAGCAGAGGTCAAAAAGACACCTACCGAGAAGAAACCGTTCATTTGGCTAGATGTGGCCATATTGAGAGAGTATCTCGAAGCTGAGCTGAATGTTCCTCAGGTCCCGTTTCCGTTCAATTTCGAGCAGGCCATCGACGATTGGGTGCTACTCATTTTCTTTGTCGGAAATGACTTCTTGCCCCACTTGCCATCTCTCGAGATTCGAGAAGGTGCAATTGATACTCTGTTGAAGATATGGCGTACAGAACTGCCCCGCATGGGCGGTTACATCACGAACCATGGACAGCTGGAGTTGTCGAGAGCGCAGATCATTCTTGAGGGACTCGCCAGGCGCGAGGACGAGATCTTCCGGAGGAGGCGTGAATGTGAGTGTATGTTGATGAAATAGGAGCGTCAGTAACTAAAAACACTGGTTGCAGCGGAGGAGCGTCAGGATCAGGCTGCCAAACGTCGCAAAATCGAGAAAGAGATTCGTGACGGTGCTGCCAATGGGACACTAGGCCCCGCTGCCGCCTTGAATCTAACTGCCACCCCTTCTGCACCGTCATCCCTCCCTGCTCGACCTAATTTTGCTGCGAAAGCAGACAGCATTGGCTTGGGTGGTCCCAAGACTGCTGAGACTGCTGCCCATGCGCCTGCTGCTGCCCGAGCTCTAGCCGGCTCTAACCACGACATTGTTGCGAATCGGCATGCTATTCGCCTAGCGAACATGAGTGCTGCTGAAATGCTCAAAGCCGAAATGGCTTCTCTCATTCCTGTGAAGGCATCGAAGTCGTCCTTCTCTACCCCGGCTGTTCTCACCACACCCACCCCACCTGCCACGAACGGCCCTCTTGAATCTGTGCCTACTCCGAGTGCCATTGTACCCAGCAGCGACGAGCCCGAAATACCTGGCTTAGGCGGCAGTTTTTCCGCGCTACCTGTGGACGTTGCTGATTCGAGCGCACCGTCCGAGCCTGTAATTCCTGTCGAGAGCGACGTAGACTCGAACGCCATGGACGAGGCGGGGCCTCCATCGGTCAAGGCCGAGGATTCTGTGATGCACGACAATACCGGCCCGCGGGGTGTCAAACGGAGTATAGATGATGTTGCGGCTGAGGATGCCGCTGCCGCCGATGTAGACGGAGATGTCGTCGAGAACCTCGGGTCAGACGAGGACGACGAGGACACGCCCACGAATACGTCCTTGAAGTTTAAAGTCAACCCTGATGGAACCGTCGAGCAGGAAGATGTCGTTAAGTGCGTGTGACCCCTATGCGTGACTTGTCACTTTGTTGATTTCTCGAATAAAGGCTATGGGAGCCTGGATACAAGGAGCGATACTACCGCCAGAAGTTCGGGGTCGAGTATAGCGACACTGCGTTCAGGAAGGAGTGAGTATCATTAGTCCCTCTTTAGGAATGGGAGTTACTTATGCAAACTTCAGAGTCACCACGCGCTACGTCGAGGGTATGGCATGGGTACTGCAATACTACTATCAAGGCGTATGTAGCCCATAACTATTCTCGTCAACCAAATCTGACCTTGAAATGATAGACACCATCGTGGACATGGTACTACCCTTACCATTTCGCGCCGTTCGCCGCCGACTTCGAGGATCTCGATAAACTCGACCTCCAGTTCAACCTCGGCCAGCCCTTCAAACCCTTTGAACAGCTCATGGGTGTGTTCCCTGCCGCGAGGTACGTCTGATGTACATTTCCTGGTATTCTCAATTAATCTGGGAATGAATAGTCGGCAGCACATTCCGTCAACATTCCACAGTCTCATGACGGAGGAGACCTCCCCAATCATCGACTTCTACCCTACTACCTTCGAGATCGACATGAATGGCAAGCGGATGGCTTGGCAGGGGGTCGCGCTCCTACCCTTCATCGATGAGAAACGCCTGTTAGATGCCATGGCGCCTCGCTACGACAACCTCAGTGAGGCGGAGAAACATCGAAACAAGTGGGGCCATGACGTTCTCTTCGTCTACGAGGCGAACAAGTTGTATCCCACTCTCGAGGCGTTGTACGGGAAGCGAAAGAAGGACGAGGTAAGCTAGTCCACGAAGGCTCTTCTCTCTCAAGCTTATTGTTGTAATAGCCTATGCCGATCGACACGAAGTACAGTAAGGGCATCAGCGGCTCTCTGCTACCGAACCCAGACTGTATCCCCGACTCCACCTACTTCAACCCTCTTACGAGCCAGGACCTTCCTAACATCAAAAACGATCGGTCTCTCTCCGCGTTCTACTTCTTCCCCGTGCAGCTAACACCCCACCGCTCTGTGCTTCTTCCCGGCGTCCGACGGCCAAAACCTATCCTGTCCACGTCCGACCTCGAGATGGCGCGCCGTGGCGGTCAAGGCGGGCGCGGACGTGGTGGCATGTCGGACAGGGGTGGCCGAGGCGGCTTCGGCGGCGGCCAAGGCCGGGACTTCGGGCACCGCTCTAACGGAAGCTGGCAGAATGGTGGCGCGCCGTACCAGCAGCAGTCATACAACAACAATCAACAGGCGTCGTATCAGTCGTACCAACGCGGCCGTGGAGGATTCTCACAGCCGGGCTCCGCGCCGAGGAAACAGTACAACAATTTTGCTGCGCCTGCTGGTGGCAGAGGCGGTGGCCCACCCTCCAGAGGTGGGTACTCGGACGGACAGAGTAACTCCTACAGTGGCTACGGTGGACAAGGAGGCTACGGTGGCGGAGGTCGAGGCGGCTATGGTGGTGGCGGGGGCGGCTACAACCAGGGAGGGTATAGTCAAGGTGGTGGTGGTAGCGGCGGCTATAGCCAGGGTGGGTACAACGCGGGCAGTCAGGGGTATGGCGGCTATGGTGGATCTCAGAACGGCTACGGGGGAGGTTCTTCGTACAGTAATGGCCGTGGTGGCTACAACAACCGAGGACGAGGACGAGGTGGTCGGTACTGAGCTGAGGACTGCCCCTCCTCTCACGCACTCCATTTGTAAGTAGTACTTTATAATGTCTCTTATGTACATGCTTCAGTGTATTTTGTGCCACAGAGTGGATACGATACAGATGTTTCGTGTCCACCATGTTCATGTCAACAGCGGTAGAATTCATAAATCGAGGGCATGAGCTACATGAGTGCGTGGTAGAAGACAGTGGTTCCATCCTATACACGAGTCCTACAGTCTATATCGCCGGAACAGTAGTACATAAATCAACAGCAGCTTCTTTGTTTTATGTTGTCAAGAAGATACAACCCCCTCCCTCAAGATCGAACCGTCATCCGGTACTGGCCAAGGGTATCACGACCCTTACAAGGTCTCGAGCGGCGGGACGCATTGGAGGTAAATAGCGTACGTCCTCTCGAGCTCCTTCGTTCGCTTCTTGATTTTCTTCTCCATCTTGCGCCGCTTACGCTCCGCCTTGCGCTCGCGCCGCGCCCTACGCTCCTCGCGCAGCTCCGCCTCCGCCTGCCTGCCATACCCGGCCCCACCGCCATAACGATCGCGGCGGCGGTCCTCTGCTGAGTCGGAGTCCTCGGACGACTCCGACGGCGACGACACGTCGTACTCGTCGAACCCGGGCAGAGCCATGTCGACGGTGCCCGCGAAACGGCCCGAGCGCCGTTCGCGACCCTTGTAGAGCACCATCTCGACGCCGCGCGCTCGGAAGAAAGATGCGTTCCAGAGGTCGACCACATCTGCTGCGAGAGTGGAGCGCTTTGGCGCACGGCCGTCGGACGAGTATTGCGGGACGGGGAGCGTACCGGCCCACGCCATGGCAAGGTCCTAAAGTGAGGGACAGTCAGCTCGATGCTCAAGCGCGCACTACGGAAAAGAGATGTACCTGCATGAGCCTGATCCAGTCCTCGTGGTACACGTCGTGTGGGACGAGCACGGCAGGCATGCGCGGAATCACGTCCAGGAATTCGTCCATGTCCTGGATCTTCATGATGTCAAATTGGGTATACGGCTGGGCGCGGTTCGGCGGGCGCGCAAAGCCCTCCGGGACGGTGAGCATTGCCGCCTGCTGCTGGGGGTCGATCATTCCTGCCCCGATTCGCGGTGATGCATGCGCGGAGATGCCTGAGCCGCCATAACCCCCCGTTGGACCGCCGTACGAGGTTGGGGCACCATAGATGTTCGTCGCCTGGGGGTTTGCGTACACGTTCACCGCACCGGGTTGACCGTAGGGGCTCGGACTCGGGGCACGAGAGTGAGAGCGGAGGGGTTGGCCCTCAAGAACATGGCCAGGAGGGTAAACGCCTGCTCCGCCAGGGAGCGGCGCAGCCCCTCCGTAGGGGGAAGCACCCCGTTGCAGGGCGCTCGCATATGGCGAAACGCCGCCCTGGACGCCGCCCCCACCATAGGGAGAGGCAGCACGCTGAATACCGCCTGCTCCATAAGGAGAAGCAGCACGCTGGATACCGCCTGCTCCGTAAGGAGAAGCAGCACGTTGAATTCCGCCGCCGCCATATGGAGAAGCAGCACGTTGAATTCCGCCGCCGCCGTATGGAGACGCAGCACGTTGGATGGCGGCAGCCTGGAAAGGCGATGCAGCGCGCGGTACCCCGCCAGACTGGTAAGGAGACACCGGGCGTGGGGCGATGGGGGCCTGGTATGGAGACGAAGGGCGCGGAAGGGCGCCGCCCGCACGATACGGCGATGGTGCCCTCGGGAGTACGTTCCCAGGGCGAGGGGACGGCGGATGGTACGAGGCCGAGGACGGATACGCCCCACCAGGCGCTGCAGCGTATGTCTGACCAGGGCTAGTGTACGCTCCGTTGGAATAGTTACCCCCAACGGCAGGCTGGTACGTCGACGTCGGGCGGTCTGCGCCCCCGTAGACGGAGTTGCGGCGGGAGCGCGCGGTCCGGTCTCGGTCTCTGTCACGCTCCCTTTCGAAATCGCGGTCTCCTCCACGTCGGTCGAGATCAACGTCGCGCATGCGCCGCTCGATGTCAGCGGTGTCAAACTTGTCGTAGCCGCCTCCCCCGTATGTGCTAGAGCGGCGGTCACGTTCACCACGGTCACGATCGCGGCCATAGTAGTCGTCGTCTTCATACTGGTCGCGTCTATCGCGGTCGTAGACGGAGTTGCGGGAACCATCGTTCCGGCGGCGGTAATCGTCCTCACGTTGCCTGATGGCATCGGTTCATAAGTATTCACAAGAGGGTCCAGATAGGGAGGTAGGAACATACCACGATCGGCCGTCCTGACCACCGCGATTGTAAGAGGATGCGAAATCCTACGCGTGTGCGGACGAGTCAGCTCCTTCGCATGCCTTGATCGGCGAGGAATCTCACCGCGCTCGCCGGAGTAGCATTCGTGGGCATCACGGAAGTGGCCTCTGCGGGGATCCATTGAATGCCTTGTACGACGCCTTGCGCTGTAGTGTAGCTAGGATCGAACGCAATGTAAATCTTGATGGAACAGGGACTCAAGATATCCTCAAGACATACCTCGCTGGGACAGCTCTATCCCGCACAGATCGCGGTCAACGTTGTGTTTACCCTGCACATGACCACCAGAACCAAGGGGGAAAGTCACGTACCGGAACGGGTGGTAGACTGTCCTGCCGTCCGCACTAGTGGTGGTGGTGTACGTGATGGAACCCGGCTGGATCGACGAAGCCTGCTGAGGAGTGGTATTGGGGTATGGCCCACCGGGGGATGCGTGCCCCATTATGGGCGAGGTCGCCGCATACGGTGAATTGTAGCTCGACATCTTCAGTAGATGTCAGTGACCGGTCGTATAGTCGATGGAGACGATGGGCAGAAGCTGAGACTGTGTGTGGTCGATCTTGAAGATATGCGCTGAAGCTGTAAAGATCAGATCACCGGTAGATTTCTCAAAGTCCAGGCTTCAAGCCACAGACTCGAGCGGAGGCAAGAACAGACGAAGGAAGGGGTTATCGCAGAGATGAGCACGATGATCTGTGAGTATATATACTTGGGAGCTTAAATCCCGATTGTCTCTGCAGCGTGGTCAACGGCAAGATCCAGGAGGAGGAATTAGCCGAAGTCGTGCTCAGTACCCGACCACGCTGTCCCTAGTGCCTGCCTCGTTGCTAAACGGTTAACGAGAACGTCTCGTCAGAGACGCAGCAGAGTATGCGAGCTCTTATTTGGTGTAGGAGTGGGATACCGTCCTGGTGCAAGAAACAATGTGGGAGACATTAAGTCGTAAATAAGAGTACAGCGAACCAGCCCGTAGAATCTCCTTAGGAAAACCGCCACCAGAGCAGAATGATGAGAAGGAGCACGACCCCACCGATGGGGGCATATTGCCGTAGCATCGCTTGAAAGTTGATATTCCGCGCTGCCTTGCGGTACTTTTCGGACTCGGACCGTAGAGACGTCGATAAATGCGACATCCCTGAGACGCGAATAACGTATATCGTCAACCAACCGAGACACGGCGAATGGGCCCTAGTGTGGTCACTCACTGTCAAGCGAGTCACCTCTCCACAAGAGCTCCTCCATGTTCTTTGTCATGATGCGCGTGACGTCCTGAAGCTCGTCGTTTAGTTTGTCCAGGTGTCCCGCGCCCGCCGCGCTTGCTGTCCGCGTGTCCTGGTATAGGCGTGTGGTCTTCGACATGAATGTGTCTAGTAGAGCACAGTACGTCATGTGCAGTTCACTGGAAGGGGCGGAATGGGATGTACGCACCGAAGCCAACAAACGCGTAAGGTTTGCGGACGGTGTCGACCTTCGCGCCGTATGATATTTGGAACTCCTTCGAAAGTTCATCGAGGTATGAGAAGGCGAGCTTGCGGGGGTATGACTTGTCGGTGATGACGAGGTAGATGACATTGTCGGCTATGAGGTAACTGCGGGACAGGACATGAGCGGGGCTGGTACACAACCGCATGATGGGAAATGTACTGCAGGGTATATTGGCCGCTTTCTATTGAGCATCGTGGCTCCGAGTTTGGGCTAATTCTACGGAAGATGAGCTTTGCTTGTTGCTTGTGCTCCGAGAGGTCTTGTTCTGTCTGCTCAGCATTAGCAGAGTACAGACTGGAGACGATGAGGTGTATCTGACCGATTCATCGTCGACACTGGCCGCGAGAGGTAGAGCATCAGAGGCGCGGACAACAAGCGTAGATTTAACCATGACGGGCTGGTGGCTGAGGGAGATGGAGACGGAGAGTGAACGGACGCGGTGCCAGGTAGCGGGAGGGGGCGCCTAGTTTGGGATACGTGGTGTCACCGCACGTGGCGCTGCTGCCCCTAACCCTAAATATGGGCTAGCGCTGCCGGCGCATTAATCATGCCGGAAGCCGAGTTGTGCCCATGCGCAGACTGCGGGAGACGTTGCCTGCGGCAGTCGTCCAGTAGTCTAGTGCTTGAGCTTGGAGTTCTACGTCCCACCACCTCACAGCTATACTCAGGGTCAGCTTCCAGTACGATCTACCCCCCCAGCTACTTCCGAGTATCATGCCGGTCTCTAGCCTTTTGAATGTCAAGCACCAGGTCCGTCGCGGCCGAACTGAAACCAATCGATCTGATGGTGTTCAAACCTCCCATGCATAGCTCACTTTCTACGGTGCTTACCATGATCACCCGATAAACGTCGCCATACATATGGTTTTTGTCCCCACAATTCTTTGGCATGTCTCCGGAACCGCCATCGGCATGCAGACACTCACAGTGATAACTCCTCAGGACAGCAATGGTGCTTTGCTCTCGCCTCCCCTGGCCCGAGTTCTTCCCGCAATACCACCTTGTCATCAACGACTACCTCGTGTTCGACCTTAATTGGTCTGCCCTGTGGGTCATCTTCAATCTCGCCTACTACTATATCCTCGAGCCTACCGCCGCCGTGCGTATGATCTGCGCCCCTCCGTCTTATCTCCTGTCTGACCCGAGCTGCACAGCTTTTGTATACGCCTGAATGCCTCCTCATCGGCTTCTCCGCCGCTGCGTTTGCCTATAAGCCCGACGGGATGAAGTTCGCCGCGATCCTCCACATTGTTTCATGGATTTTCCAGTTTGCCGGCCACTTCCTCGCGGAGGGTCGCGCCCCCGCCCTCCTTGATAACCTGCTAGGCGGTAAGTACTCTTCCGTCAAGCATTGTCGTTGCTTCTGCTTCATGCGCTGCCCGATGCTGCAGCACTTGTCCTTGCCCCGTTCTTCGTCCACCTCGAGATCCTCTTCAAGCTCGGCTACAACCCGCAGCTCCGCGAGAGCATTCACAGCAGCGTCAAGCAAGAGATTGCGAACATCAAGGCATCCGAGGTCAAAGCCAAAGCCGAGAAGAGCTCTTAAGGTCTTTTGGCATGGATCATTCGGTTGCAACGCCACTGTGCATCCGGCAAACAGCCACCAAGACACTATGATCCGGGCCGTGTGGAATGTCGCTGTGCTGATGAATGATCGTTACGGCTTAGCACGGTGTGCTTCCAAGGCAGCATACTCAGCACATATGTACTCACTTACTTCCTTCGAACCCTCCGAGTCCTTTTTTTGCTTCCCTAGCTTCTGTACCATTTACCTATCTGTACAACATATTTGTAGTTTTGTATCACCCGCTGATATCCATTGTGCACACCAACTCCTCTTCCCGCCCCACTCCGCATTCACACAAGGCTCGTAGGAGGAGGAAGGATAGGCTCCCCGATAGGAGTCACGTAGCACGAGGTCAAGCCACCATCGACCTTGAAGTCCGTACCCTACGAAGAGCAGCAGCATCAGCCTCCTGCAAACCGCCGTTGAAACCTCTGTCCACTTACCGTCATGTAGCTGCTGTCGTCGCTCGCCACTGCACGCAAGCCACAAAACAAAATCAGTGGTGTACACGGCGGGCAGCGTAGCCCGGGGACACGCACGAAAGAGCGCGCCCTTCGCGACCTCGACGGCCTCTCCGAAGCGGCCCATGGGGAGGTGCACCAGGCGGCGATCGCGCTTCTCCTGGGTGTTCAAGAAGTCCATCAGCAGGGCTGGATGCAGGACGGTGGTGACGACGGGCCCGCATCAGTGTAATGCAACGAGAACCGTGATAAATGGCAGCGTTTGAGTGCGCGTTTGTTTGCGGGAAGCATGAGAACCGGAGGGTCAGCGAGGACGGCTATATCGGGCATAGAGACCGACGTACGCGTCTTGAGCGGTCCACTGCGCGTTGTCCAGCCGGAGTACAGGGGGAATGGGTGGGTGTTAGCATTGGTACGACTCTCGTCTGTGACACGCGAATCGCGGGCTTGGAGAGGGAGGGGACGTACGGGCAGATGGAGTTGATGCGGATGCCTTCGCGGGCGTGGACCATTGCCAATTCGCGGGTCATAGCGAGGACGGCACCCTGCGTGTTCGCACTTCGTCAGCATCTGCACTCGGGTATCGCTGGATCTGCGTTGGAGCGGGCAAGGGCGAATCCGCACCTTAGACGCGGTATCTGGATAGGCGATTGAGTAATAGGGACAGAGGACCAACGCTGCACGTACAGGCGAGCTGGGGCGTTGCGGCGCCCATGAGCGCGACAAAACTGGCGGTGTTGATGATGCTGCCCCCAGTGTGCAAGCCGCGTGCGGGGTCGGCAGGGTTGTTGCGCATTGCGAGGATGGCGTACTTGCAGCCCCACCAGACGCCCTTGACGTTGATCTGCATCGTGAGGTCCCAGATGCGCTCCTCCGTGTTCAGCGCGGTGTCGTCCGCGGGGTGCATGATCCCTGCCGTACGCGAGCGCGCGCGTGTGTGTGAGCACAGGTGATATTGCGATTTCCATCCGAGCACGGTCGGAGCTTGCGGAGAACGCAGGCGCGACATCGTGCGGGGAAAGACATGGGGTACGCACCTGCGTTGTTGAACTACCGACGGTTCATTTTACCTTGTCAGTCCCTGACAGAAGCCTGTGCGCGCGGAGCGCCGCAGCGTCGAGTGGTGGCGGAGACGTACCATGATGTCGAGACGGCCGAAGAGCTCAACAGCTTTGTCGACCGCTGCCTTGATGTCCGCCTCGATGCCGACATCGGCCCTCACTGCAGCGGCAGAGATGTTGGGGAAGCGCTGCTTGACGAGCGCAAGCGCCTTCTCGGCAGCTTCGAGGTTGATGTCGACGAGAAGGACGTGCGCGCCTTCCTGCGCGAAGAGGAGCGCGGACTCGAGGCCGATGCCACTGGATCGCGCGTTATGAACAGGAAGTGTTTGTTAAATGTGTGACACTCACGAGCCGGCGCCGGTAACGAGCGCGGCCTAAGATGAAGCATTGCATGACGCCATTGGGATCGCAGATTATGAACGGCAGGAGAGCGTATGCGCACCTTGTTCTCAATGCGACCGGGCATATTGCGAGAGTTTGATGAAAGAACAGGCAGTCCAAGACGTGGTGTAAGCAAGAGACTCTGGTTGGATTCGACGGAGGACTGGGAGCGAAGGTTGGATGGGTGCGATAAGCAGTGCTACTGTACAGTATCCTCTGGACGGAGTCATCCTTGCTATCGGCCATCGATATGGTCTTCCGCGACACGCCCAGGCATCCGTCTAACCTTGCCATTTCTCCTTCCACTACCTGTGCACACATCCCACCCTCGCGTGTAATCTACACCTCTCGGCATGGCCGTGCGCATAGGAGAGAGCGCGATTGATATGGACGACATTATCAAGGACACGAGCAAACTAATAGAGGACCCTCATCAGACACTCAAACCCAAACCCAAATGAGCATAGCGTATGACCTGGACATTTGAACCTCCGGGGGGCATGGTGGCGCAGACGCCACCTCTGAGTACACATTCGACCGCGCGCGTGTGCATCACGCACCTATGCAACTGGTACAGGCAGATGGACAAGACAGAAGGCGGCGGTGTCCGCCAGAAGAGATCTGCGCAATGCCGTACGTCTTCGGGGAGCGCAACTACGCAAGAGGCTTGACACGGCCTGAACAGACACAGAGCTTGACAGAAACAGCTAGGAGCAGTCCTAAGGTAAGATTGGGGTCGCCACGCGGCTCGACGTCGCGGGCCAACGGACGCCCTCGTAGCTGCCATCATCCGTTCGTCCACCGAATTGCAGAAACAGATACGCGCGGGCGGCCACAGGCTGGAGCGAGTCGCGGAGACACGGCAGCCGGGAAGATTTTGCATCCGCTCCCGCCCGTTTTCTCTGCGTTGCGCGCTCCAATACCATGACAATAATATCTTTTGGCGCAGATGGCAGTTCATCCCTGGCAGTGGTCTCTGCACGTCGACGTTTGCACTGGGTATTAAGTTGCACACCGCAACGCATCCCCTTGGAGCTTCACCCCGGTTGTCGTGCAGTCCCGCGCGCAGCGTTTCCGTGTGTCGGCGGGGAGCAAGGACCGGCAGGCAGTCACTGCATCGGTAGCCGGCGGGGTGAACAGATCTCATCGTGATGGGAAAGAGGACGGTCTGAAATGGTGCGTCTCCGACAGGTCGCTCCCAACGTCGTCCTGCCAAGTGGATTCAACATGCTGCGACGGGGCCGACTCCTTAGCGGCGCCCCTTAGCGCCTCTCCGCGGTCTCGGTGGCGACCGCTGAGACCGACCGGGCGTAGGCCCTCTGTGGAAAAACGTACGCTTGCTGATGGACGCTCGCAACTTCGGATTTTGTACCCTCGAAAGATTCCATACGAGATACTCGACGCTAGACGCGTTGTGGTTCCCGTCCATGTCCGCCAACGTCCTACACGTTTGACCACCTCCGACGCAGGAGAAGGTGCTAAACGATCCATGCCGAGCGCAAGAACATTGGCGGCGCGCCGCGGACACACTAAGAAGCCCGGCATGTAGCACGTTGCAGAAATTGAGAGGACACAGCAGTGCGTCTGCGATTTCGAAGATGGGCGTCTAGTCTTAGGTGAGTGCGACCGCTCAGCTTCATTGATGGTTAGCCGTTTGATGGATCCTCCTCAGGCCATCTTGGAGATTCATTCCCTTTCGCGGATAGAACACTCTCCATCGACGCTCTCTATCAGCCATGGCCAGAACGATACACCCTGCTTCGCCAGCTGATCAATATCCCCTGGCCTTCTGCTTGCGAACGCTCCCTGTTCCTGAGCGTAGATATAAGTAACGCTCCTCGGGTTGCGTCGTGCTCTATTCTCCCTCCTCCCGCGCCCCCCTGCCATCACCCTCCTCCCGCTTGTACTACTATGGCCTACTCGCCGACCTTACTCGACGCTGCTGCCATCTTGGTGGCGGTCATTCTTTTCAACCGCCTCTTCACTAAGAAGAGGCAGGGTCCCCTCCCTCCCGGCCCCAAGGGTCTCCCGGTTATTGGCAACATGTTGGACATGCCAGCCAGCCACGAGTGGCGTACCTTCGCCCAGTGGGGCGAACGCTGGGGTGAGACCTTCCTGCCGTTACTACCATCGCCCTGCAAGTTTGACGCCCGTCTCTCTCTTCCATAGGGGACATCGTATCTGTGTCCTTCCTCGGCCAGCCCTACATCATCCTTAATTCGTCGAAGCATGCCGTTGACATGCTCGAGAAGAAGAGCTCGATTTATTCCTCCCGCCCTGTCATTCCCGTGGGTGGGGAGCTCGTCGGTTGGAACCGGACACTCGCTCTTCTCCCCTATGGCAACAAGTTCCGCGAGTACCGCCGCCTCATCTTCCAGCTCATCGGTAGCAAGAAGAACATGGAGCGCTTCCAGCCCCTCATCGAGGATAAGACTAGGGACTTCATCGTCGAGCTGTACAAGGAGCCCCGCAGCCTCATCAAGCACATCCAGAAGTAAGTTCGCACCGACCAGTCTTCCCTGCGCATTATATTAAAAGCTTCCGGTGCAATAGGTCTGCTGGTGCAATTATCCTCATGATGTCTCACGGGTACGAGGTGCAGGCAGAGAACGATCCGTTTGTGGCGACCGTGGACGAAGCCATGGAGCAGTTCGCCGTGTGCACGTCTGCCAGCGCGTTCCTTGCTAACATCTTCCCTGCTCGTGCGTAGGCCTTTGTGCGGGTACTAGAACGCCTTTTGCTCACGCTTTCACAGTGGCACACGTTCCCGCGTGGGTACCCGGCGCCGGTTTCAGGAAGATCGCCGCCGATTGGCGTAAGACCCTGGACCAGATGTGCGACAGGCCACACGACTTCGTGAAGCAGCGCATGGTATGCGTCTTCGTTGTATCCCCGAAGACGAATTCGTGTCACTAAAGCTACTTCAGGCGGCTGGCACCGACATTCCGAACTTCACCTCCGTGAACCTGGAAGGCGACATTGCTCCTGAACGTGAGGAGCTCGTCAAGAACGCGGCATCGTCCCTCTATGCCGGTGGCGCCGATACGGTCAGTCTTGCACAGCCGCCATATTAAACCTATACTGATCGCGGGAGTGTAGACCGTGTCAGCGATCAACACGTTCTACCTTGCTATGACTTTGTTCCCCGATGTCCAGAAGAAGGCCCAGGCTGAGATCGAGGCCGTCATTGGCACGGAGCGTCTACCTACCGCTGAGGACCGCGAGAACCTGCCCTATTGCCAAGCGCTTTTCCTGGAAGTTCTCCGCTGGAACAACGTCGCTCCCCTCGGTCAGTGCTATATTCATGGATGTTGCTTCCTATCGTACACGTAATAATTCTCGTACCTTGCAGCCATCCCTCATCGTTCGGTCGAGGACGACTTCCATGCCGGCTACTTCATCCCGAAAGGCAGCATTATCATCGCTAACTGCTGGTAAGTGTTATCGTCCGGTTCCGCCTCCGAACAGGGACCAACGTACGATGTGTTTTTGACAGGCGGATGCTTCATCACCCTGAGACGTACGCCGACCCGACAGCCTTCAACCCTGAGCGTTTCCTGGCAGCGCCTGGCAAGGAGGCTGAGATCGACCCACGCGGTGTGGTCTTCGGCTTCGGTCGTCGGTACGTCGATATGACCCCCTAACCGTCATGTATTCAAGAGGCTAAATGGCATGCGCCACTTTCGCAGTATCTGCCCCGGCCTCCAGCTTGCGGACGCATCGGTGTACTTGGCAATCGTGATGTCTCTCGCGGTCTTCAAGATTGAGAAGGCGCTTGACTCGAATGGCGAGCCCATCGAACCTTCCACCGAATTCACCACCGGCACAGTCAGCCACCCTCCCCCATTCCAATGCGAGATCAAGCCCCGCTCTGCAAAGACCGAGGCACTCCTTCACTCCATCATCGAGCACGGCAACAACTAGATTTTGGGCTTCCGCCGCGAAGCCCCGTTCTCTCCGCCTCTCCAAGTCCCCTCATCTGCGTCTGCTTCTGCACCATACATCTTGCATCGCCCGCATCGCCATCTCTCCCGCTATCTCGAAGGCTCTCTATTGGTTCCCGTTCGGCGTATACACTACTACGCACCAGGCGTGGCGCTCACGTCGTAACTTGCATATAGATTCAGAAGTAGTACCAAGCCCTGCCTTCGTCACAAGGACAGTCACTCCTTACCACAGATCGTGTAGCTGGCCACCGTCGCATCCGGCCCGCTATATATAAATGCATGCGATAATTAATCCAGCCAAATCGTGATAAAACTCCTCATCTCGCTGACGTTCAAGTCTGCACCTACCTGAGTAGGGGTTGTAGTGGGCTGCGATGCCTACCCGAACGAGTACGATCCCGCAAAATAAGGATCGATAAATCCTCAAGTCAAGTGATGTACATGTCGAATTTGCCACCTGAGCGAAATATGCGCGTCCAAGCTGTCACCTCCTGGAGCTGGAACCAGCCCGGAGGGTAACGAGAGGGAGTGGCATCTGAGTTTGTTCACTTCGTTAGCTAATAGCTGGTAACTTGGCCACACATGGAGCAGGAGGGCTGTATCTAGCGGCGAGCTCGCGCGTCCACGTTCGCTTCTCGAGTGGTCGGTGAGTTCCTAGAAAGACACGCCGTTCACTGGCGCGCCACACTCCACCCCATTGGACTTCAGAGTGACCGCGGGGAAGACCACGATGTAGGGGTCACGCTGCATGTTTGCACCGCGTGTCGAGCCCAACCGGCGCACAGCAACTACGCCGGCCTGGGGAAACGCATCAATGACACTACTACATGTTTTCTGAGGGAATGACATACCTTTGTCGTAGTGTATATGTAAAAACGGGAGCAGCGTGAAATAGTCACGGCCCGTTTCCTTCCTCTTTGGGCAGCAGATAGACCAATAGTCATGGGTGAGACAACTGGGGAGAAGAAGGCTGCGAAAGAGGTGGAAGCCGCTGCATTAGTAAATTTGCGAGAAGTCGCGCAGAAGTACCCCCACGTTCCTGTGATCGTTGAACAAAGAAATACAGTTGTCATGATGGGATTCCTTGTCGCTATGTGCCAATGACTGAAGTATGTGTGGTATATCAGATGTCCGGGATAGTTACAGGCGGAGCGCACGGCGCACGAAGCAAAGCACAGACCACCCCTTCGGTGACTCTAAAAGCCGCATCAACAATACTGATATCCATGGCAACTTCGGCGCCCTGAAATGTGCCCAATGGTCGCAGAACACTGAGGTGGTACGGGTCCAGTAGATGTTTGGATATTCGAAGCATTCCCACTCGGCTCGCGCAGAAACTAGAGTGGCGAGTGCGGCTTCCGGGACCGAGACAATCGCAACTTCGATGAAGTCGGCAGCCTCCGCCGCGGTGAACCATTCCGCTACAGTGTGTGTCGTTATTTTGTCGAACAAGGGTGCAGGGAGGGGCATCGCGGAGACCATACTCTAGGGTGATTAATCGGCGTCGCCTCGAGGTTTGGATATACTTTTATTTACCGAAAGGTTTATCTTGTAAAGGTTTCCGAGCCACGCGACGTTGTACGTAAACGGATTGTAGTCATACTCGCCACAGGAGGTGTCGAGTGGATGGTATAAAGGCGCGCCTTCGCATGATTCGGCGGAGGGACGTCGGCAGACATCGAGCGGTGCGGCGCGAGGGAATATGTGCGAGATGTCGAGTCAAAAATAGGCAATAATGCACGTCCGGCGGGCCTCGGTGTCCATCAAGAAGATAGCGGGCGTTCTTAAACGAGTAAGAATTGTAGCGATTGACCAGTATATTCCACTCGCTGATATCCTCCGCACCCGCGCGTAAGCAAGTATCTTAAATGAGATAGATAAGTAGGCATACACACGCGATGCACTACACGATTTTCGTGTATTAGTCGTAGCCTCTGAGTCCGAAAGTTGGAAACACTGTTTGTGTAAACAACAGTCAACTCACCTGCGAGGCACACCGCATGAACTGGGTGGCTTAGCCGACAGTTCTGAGGTGCTTAACGCCCCCCCCCCCCTTTTTTTGACACATTCACATAGTGAGAGGGCCAAAATTGGGGTACTGAACGGCTCAATTGGGCATGGCGACGAAGGAAAACGTACGGTGGGTATCTAGGATAGCTACCGGGCGGAGAACGCCACAGCGTTCGGTGGGGGAGCATAGTTGACCGCGTTGAGCAAGGTTTGGAATATACGATATTCCTGAGCCCGTGTAAGTCAATTTGAATGCTATGTGTCTATGGCTAGGTTCTTGTTCTGATCCTATATGAGAATTGCCTTGATATTTAGCACCGAAGTGAGAGTGAATGAAGAGCGTGTTCACTCACCAGCGGAAGGTCGTCTGGGACCTGCAGACACTCCTCGGAATCATCATCCTTCACACAATAAGCATAAGGGAGCGGGGGCGATGACGGTGTCGCGAATGACGGGATGTACCAGCCCTCTCTGGTCACCGAGTTGAATGTTGGGCGAAGGTTCAAGGTGAACGCAGCTTACCACGCTTGCCAGCCAATCCAGAAAGGCATCATGAGGTTTCCGCAGCCATAAGGCTAACCTTGACGAAGCTGTGAGCGATGTCTACATTAGGCTGGTAGCCAATAGACTTGAGTGATAAGTTCAACACGTTCATCGGGGCAAATAGTGTATGGATACAGTGCTCAGGTGTTGAAGATATCGCAAAGACCACAACGAAGCGGTACGCGCGACGGTTCACATTGACGCGTGGGAACCTTGTTTGTCCTTTCCAAATCCGACTACGGCTGAATATACTATTCCGGAGACTAGAAGTATTGAACCATCCCTCCTTTTCGGAGATTGAACAGTCTTCCATATGGGAGCCTCTCGAAATGCGCATATTTCTCAAGTTGATCAACGGGTCTCCACTACGGAAAACACTTATTCTCTCTACTTCCATAGGCGTCCCCTCTTATGGAGACCTTTCAAGATCTGACGAGTGAGTGGTCATCATTCTCGCCACGCTGTGATGTTTACAAGGTAGCGTGTCCCACCTCGGCCTCAGGCCTCAGGTCCTGGGTCTCAGGCCTCAAGGCTTGGATGCCTTTCTAGTTCGATTCTCGCCATCGGCGACACACGATACCAGTCTCCCTCCAACATCCAAGGCACCGTATTATTCGGCGGCTGCCGTGTGGCGCGCCGAAGCACACGGCTCTCGCATGTCTCTCATGTGCGTTGGCAGCGCAGGCTGGGGCTGGACATTCGGTGGACGCGCAGGTACGTACAACATATCCGATCGCAGCCCGGTATCGCCTGGTATCGCACGTTGCTACATTCCGAGGCGAGCGCAGTCCCGAGCGTGGCGGGAACTCTGTTTGTAGAGTGGTCAAGAGGCCTTGGGGCCAGGTTAATAGTTCAATGCATGTTCAAGGGCCGTTCCACTGTGGGCGCTGTAGCGCGTACGCCGCGGGATGGATGATCGTCCTGGCTGATGAATGAGGTACTCGGTGCGGTGGCCGAGTGCGTTCGGACTTATGAATATCGAAAAAATGATACAGCAAAGGCGATGAACAGGGACGAGAATCTTTAGGGACCGGGGCGTATGCTTTACGTTGTGGTTGAGCATAAGTAACACACCTTACCCGCCTATGTCCGCCCAAGGACACCGTTTGGGGTATTACACACGCATCTGCAACGTCCTAAATTGACCAATTCGCGTGGTAAGACATACTACGGCATGGCACGGCCAGGGCTACCAACATACTTACATCATTGGACGCGTTTACAGCGGCAATATACCTTTGCAGCCACCTTAACGGGATCGTTCTGCCTTACCAGGAAGGGTAGTGAACGGCTTCCGCATTGCATGGGCGGATAAGGTACCCCGCTACTGCTTATATGCCGCATGTTGATTCCCAGGAACATAGTGTCCGGTCGTTTCGGATGGGCTCCTTGGGCTTTGTGGACCCCGAGCCACTGCCACGGCCCGTAAATAAAAGCAATCGTGGAGGGGGAGCATAGACGGGGCCCGAAACACTGTGCAATACCCCTTCCCCCTCTTTACACCTCCGCGCCGGCATTGCTTCATTTCTGTCAGCTGCACAATGTTGGCTGTCACCGCTATGCTAATCGCCCTTGCGGCGATCTCCTCTATTGTCTATCGTTCCTTGCAGAAGCGACGTTATGGACCCTTGCCGCCTGGTCCACCTGGGTATCCCCTTATTGGAAATCTCTTCGACATGCCAACTGCGTACCACTGGCTTACATTTGCCGAATGGGGCCAGCGTTGGGGTATCTTCACTGTCTATCCTCTTATGCTATTGTGGCTGAAGCATCCATTTTTAGGCGATATCGTTTCTGTATCCTTCCTTGGACAGCCCATGGTCGTCCTAAACTCTCCCGAGGATGCTGCCGACTTGCTAGAGAAGAAGAGCGCAATTTACTCGAGTCGAGCTCCCGTTCCCGTCGCGGGTGAAATGATAGGCTGGACGCGAGCCATGATCCTCGCTCCGTACGGAGATCGGCTCAGGGAGATGCGCAGGATGGCCGCTCAAGTGCTCGCGAGCCGGCAGAGCGTTGCGCGCTTCCATCCCCTGCTCGAGAGTGAGACGCGAGCTTTCCTCGTCAAGCTGCGGCGCGGCGCGGATTCACTAGTTAATGATCTACATACGTAAGTGCGCACTGTCTTCACCTGGGCGTAACTTGATCTCATCGGACAGGCTCTCTACCTCCGCTATCGCGACAATCACCTATGGATACAAGGTGCAGGGTGATGACGACGTTATCGTACAACTAGTCGACAAATCTATGAAAGAGTTCTCAGAGGCTTCAACACCGGGTGCTTACCTCGCCGACACGTTCCCCTTCTGTGAGTTGCACTTACATGCCCGGCGATATGCAAGCATCTGATGGAGCGGCAGTGCGTTTCATTCCTTCCTGGTTGCCCGGTACTCAGTGGAAGAGAAAGGTGGCCGAGCAGGCTGAGACCTTTGAGCGCATGATCGACCTCCCCTTCGAATGGACCAAGGCACAAATAGTCAGCTCTCACCTTGCATCTCTTTGTGCAGTGCTGACAGGGAAACAAACAGAAGGCCGGAGTTGCCTTGCCCAGCTTCACCTCGGAGCTGCTGGAGACCAACGCGGGGAAGAACAATGAAGATCTAATCAAGATGGCTGCTGTGGCCCTTTATGCAGGTAAGCCTCCTTCTTGAGACAGGCTTTACACATACTGAGCTTCTACCGTGCAGGCAGCACAGATACAGTAAGTTCATTATAAGTTAGCGTTCACGCGGATCTTATCACCGGGCTCCATAGACTGTCGCTGTCCTGAGCACTTTCTTCCTTGCGATGTCGTGTTTTCCTGAAGCACAACGGAAGGCGCAAGCGGAGATTGACGCGGTCATCGGTAACGATCGTCTACCGACCATAGAAGACCGAGAGAGGCTTCCATACTTGAACGCTCTTGTTCTCGAGGTTCTGCGCTGGATCCCAGTAGCACCTATTGGTGCGTGTTTCCTAAGATGATCCGCAAAATCATAGCGCCTAACTTCTTAATGAGAATATTCATTCAGGTTTCCCTCACCAGCTCACTGAGGATGACTTTCATCGGGGTTATTTTCTGCCCAAGGGTACCATCGTCATGGCAAATGTGTGGTATGCTGGTTTGTCTGTATCGCCGAGAGGCCATAGACTCAGCTCGTACCGGACAACAGGCGATTCCTGCACGATCCGGAGACATATGCAGACCCGATTACGTTCAACCCAGACCGCTTCATTGCTACAAAAGGCAGGGAGCCTGAGCGTGACCCGAGGGACTTCTGTTTTGGGTTTGGGCGGCGGTAAGCTATCACGATAATGTTCACCGCGGACGAGTCTCATAAATGCACAGGAGATGTCCGGGCGTGTTCTTTGCTGAGGCCTCGGTCGTTGCTGCTAGTTCGATGGTTCTCGCAATATACAACATCTCGAAGGCGACAGAAGATGGTCGAGTTGTAGAACCCTCAAAGGAAGGAGTTGGATCCTTGATCAGGTCAGTCATGGCTTCGACTTTGAGGCTCGGCGCTCATTAATGCTGTCGTATGCAACAATTGCCTCTAGTCATCCTCGTCCGTTCAAGTGTACGGTTACGGTGCGGTCGGATAAGGCACGCGCCCTTCTCGATTCTCTAGCTAACGGAAACTAGCTTCATCAATTCTCTGTATTGTTCTCGAGTTCTTCGTCGTCATTCTCTTCGTATCGCCGTTGTCTTCGCCGTGACTCTCTGGAAATTGTAGTGCGTGTAACAGTATATGATATGTATGTAATATGTAGGCAATCTGCCAGTACCACGATATACTCAGGATCGGCCGCTTTGGTTGACTCCCGACCTCTCGAAATCCTGATCGTGGGACCTTTTACGCCCGCGAGAGCTCCGCTCAGGGTTGTTGATAGACTGCAGTTCTACGTCGAGACCCTGGCGAGAGGCGAGGCACTGGCAGTTACGTGGATAACCGGTAGTACTACTCTGCAGTACTTGTTGATCGCCAGAATGCCATGCAAAAGTATGTCTTTGCCTCATCTTTCGTGCTGCAGCACAGGCGCATGCACTTTGTTAGTGAGCGCCTAGAGGCAGTGATCAGTGTCCTGACAGGCGCCTATATTTCGACCATAACTTGTTCTGACCGCTCATATACATTGCGACAGGTTGATATAACCCGCGTACTTGGCGACTTCTGCGGTTCCACGTCATCCAACCAACACAGCTTTTTTCATACTGAGTTGCAAACTGATGACATCGCAAGTGAATTTTCTATCGGGCGACTCCGAGTCTTCGCTGAGTCGTCAACCAAACGTTCTAAGGAGGCCTTCGCAGGTTATAGTGGCCGGGCTCGACTGTGATCCGACTGGGCTTCGCGGTCTGCTGGCAAGATACTGTACGGGCATCCTGAAAGACTATAACTGTTGACAAACGCAGAATATGATGGTTATCGATTGCACCCGGGACCGTTTCCTCCGGGGCTTGCATTCTCAGGACCACGGACCTGTTCCCAGGGTGAGACATAAGGCCTGCGCCTGCGGACATAGGAACCACTCCAGTGAACGAACCACGTTTCTTCTCGGCACAAGCCATCGTGAGCCCGATTGCTTGTTTGCACGCGGTACCCGTAGCCAGTCTGACCTATCGCGACTTCAGCATCCGGCTACAGCAACACCTCTTCAACAAACCATAGCAGCCGGGAGCCATATATAAATCTGCTCCAACCACCATAGTACACCATCGACACTCAACGATGTCTGCTTTACAAGCTCTGAAATCCACCTTCAAAGGCGACCTCCTCACCCCCGACGACGATGGATATGACCAGGCCATTGCCCGCTGGGCCAGGAACGCCGCGCGTCGCGCTGCCATCGTTGCGTTCGTCAAGGACGCAGAGGACGTATCGGCCGCGATCCTCTACGCGAAGCAGAACAACCTACCCATCGCAATCAAAGGCGGCGGGCACAACCCCTCTGGCGCGTCCTCGAGCGAAGGCGGGCTTGTCATCGATCTCTCCCGGCACCTGAATACCGCGCGCATTGACCCCGAGAAGAAGTTAGGGTATGTTGGCGGTGGCGCGATTTGGGAGACGGTCGACAAGGCTGCTATTCAGCACGGGCTTGCGACCGTCGGCGGGACCGTTAACCACGTACGTTACTCGCGACTGCTATGAAGATAAAGTTAACGTTTTTGATTGGGGTGCTATCAGACCGGCGTCGGGGGGTCAGTCGTAAATTTTATTTTTGCCCTCTCAGCTGACTGACTTCTCATATGATATAGCCTCGTTCTTGGCGGTGGGTATGGCTGGCTCAGCGGAGAACACGGCCTCGCCATCGACAATCTCGTACAGGTTCGCAATCTATCCCGAGTGTTTGATGTCGCAACCCATGAAATGTCTCGTGCAGGCTACTATCATCACGGCCGATGGCACGATCCGCACCGTGAACGAGACGGAGCACCCCGACCTCTTCTGGGCAATCCGCGGTGGCGGCTCGAACTTCGGCGTGGTGACTGAGTTCGTCCTGCGTCTCCACCCTCAGCGACGCACAGTCTTCGCAGGGCCTGCGGTCTTCCCAGGAGACGCGCTGCAAAACATTCACGACGTCACTTTGGCATGGCGCAAGCAGGGCCCGTCCCCGAAAGAGGGCATGATTCAGGTCTTGACGCGCGGCGGGCCTGGTCGCCAGGTCGGTACTCTTCGTCAGACATTGCTGTCTATAAGCTGTACTGAATTAAATCAAATCGACCCGTGAATAGCCCTGCGTCGTCTTGTTCATGTTCTACAATGGATCCGAAGAGGAGGCCCGCGAGGTGTACAAGGCCTTCTTTGACCTCAGTAAGCCAGTGATCCCTTGGTACTACCGACCTCTCCCCTCACCGCGTTGACTCCTTCAGAACCGATTGCAGACCAAGTCAAGGAGATCCCATACGAGGAGTTGAACGCGCTTCAGGTCTGTCCCATCCGTTCCATCCCGCCGACTCAACCCCTAACCACCCTTATCCGCGGGCTTGTTCATCTCCAGAACAAAATCGCCGGGCCCGGGCAAAACGTCTACCTCAGAGGTGCCTTTGCGCCCGACCCGATCCCACAGGACCTCCTTACCCGCGCTCTCGCACGCGTCGCGGCCCTTTCCGCTCCGGACGCCTACACCGTCGCCCTGCTGATCGAGTACTTCCCGCTCTCCGTGGCGAACGCGGTGCCGGACGATGCGACCGCGTACCCGCGCGGGCTCCCGCCGAACGTGCTCGCCGCGGTGTACACGCGCGAGGACGGTGCGGCGGTGCTGACGTACATACGGGATACGGCACGGGCGCTGACGGACATGTTTGCGGAGGCGTCGGGGACTAAGATCGGGTACGGGAACTACAGTACGTGGCCGTGGGTGCGACTCGGTACGTGCGATGGCTCACTGACTTGTTCGTCTCGTCAGGTCCGGACAGCGATGCGCTCCCGACCGAGGGGGCCGTCCCCGCCGACAAGGCGAAGGAGCTTTTCGGAGCCAATTACCCGCGCCTGCAGCAGATCAAGAAACAATATGACCCGGACCTCGTCTTCAGGAAGTGGTTCAATATCACGCCCGCTTAGTCCGTCTGTGGGATAACGTCTGGAGGGACATTGTACTATTGATTCGTGTATGAAAAATTGGGACCCAGACTGAAGTAGTATGTGCGGCATCTCCCGGAAACGCTTCGGCGTTCCGAAGTCCAGTGCTCGGCGCCGCGCCTCCTGAGTCCTGAGTCTGTTCTGTATCTGCACCGCACGCAATACTATCAGCCAATGAAGGCGATGGATCTACAGCTCGTTGAACGGCCGAGCGCTATCATAATCTAGTATTGTCACACCGTCGGGGCCATTCGTCCAGCGATAAGTGCAGCGCATGGGTGAGCTCGATCGGAACGCTGCCCGGCCTGCCGTATCATGCCTGGCTCGCGTCCCCGCGAGTGTGGCCACCTGAGCGACTGCTCTTCGCGCCCGTGGCCGCGTTGCAGACGCATCTTGTTTCCTGACCACGTCTACCCTCTCTCTTGCTTCATCCCCAGCTCAACCTGCGCTCGCGCTCACTGCTACTGCTCGTAGTAAGCTGACATGCCATCCCAGAAGCTCCATGTCCTCGCACATCCAGTTGTGAACGCGCGGCTGTCACAACTACGCCAGACGGGCACGAACTCGAAGGAGTTTCGTGAGGTGCGGTGTCCGCATTATGTACCGGTGCCGTGTCGGGATGCTCATGCTCGGGTTTGCGCTATCGTAGGGCATCCATGACATCAGTTTGATCCTGGGCATCGAGGCGAGCCGTGACCTAGAAGAGGAAACGTTCTCAGGGGTACGCTGCCCTCCCCTTGCTGATCTCCCTTCCAGAGCGAGTCTGACATCGTTCCGGGTAGACGACGCCCGTCGGGCCGTTCACTGGCTCGGTGATCAAGCCTCACATCGGGCTCACGCCCATCCTGCGGGCGGGGATGGGCATGACCGACGCGCTGCTCAATATCTTCCCGTGCGCTCGCCCCTAGTGTTCTGATGCTGTTTCATATACTGATGACGTTTGCATAAAGGGCCGCGAGCGTCTACCACCTGGGCATCTTTAGGGAGAAGGTGTCTCTGCAGCCCGTAGAATGTAAGCGCGTGCGTATTAGTGTCTGCTGCGAGGGGCTGACTGTGGTTGTACAGATTACTCGAAGCTGCCCCCGAACCCGACCGTGGACCAGGTGTTCCTGCTCGACCCGCTCATTGCGACCGGCGGGACAGCGTGCGCTGCGATGAACATGATCATCGAGTGGGGTATCCCCTGTCGGTCTCGCTTTATACATACAGGCGGTACTACGTAACTGACGCGGCGGTGCCAGTAAACCATATCAAGCTGCTGTGTGTCCTCGCGTCGCAAGACGGATTGAACAGGGTGCAATTGGAATTCCCCGGCGTGGAGGTGTGTTGTGCTGTCCAGAGTGTTTGCCAGACGCTCATCCGTTCTAGATCTGGGTTGCGGCCGTCGACCCGCACTTGACTCCCAAAGGGCTGATCTCTCCTGGGCTGGGCGACACGGTATGCGCACTGCTAGATGCGACGCAACAGCTGACCGAGTGTTCGTGCAGGGCGACCGTCTGTACAACACCCTCAAGGGCTCGGAGAAGATTTGAGCCGTGTCTGTGACTGTTGTACTCATGTATCATACTACGTATTGAACCAACGCTTGTGGGCGCCTACGCGGTGCTCTGGGGACGCGAGCATGGCAGCGCGATCACGTGCGGGAGCATAACGCCATCGTTTGCACAGAGTGCGCCATCACGACCGAGAGAAAGAGACTCGCGATATTTTCGTGCGCGGGCTGACCGAGCTGCGAACAAAAGCGAGTGCGGGGACCGCTCCATGTCGTCCTCCTCCCCTCCCTCGCTCCCCTCCTCGACCTCCTCGCCCGCAAGCGCAGCGAGCGATGGCCTCTGCCGCCCAGTCCGGGGCTTCCACGCCCTTCTCCTCCACCACCACGCTCTCCGCCCCACCCACACCAAAACTCAAGGCAGCAGCAGCCAATGATCTTCACAGGATTGTCGAGTCTGGCGCAGTCACCGCGTCCACGCTCGTCGAGTACATCGCTTCTCGCACAGCTTCCTCCTCATCTGTCTTCCTCTACGATCTAGCCGAGCACGCTGGCTTTGGATCCCTCACCAAATCTTGGGCCCATCCCGGCTCCGAGACCGCACCCGTGGTCACTCTCCAGACAAGGGCCGGCGCTGGCCTCAGCCTCGCCGGCAGGCTCTCCCAAGGAACCAGTAAGGATGCTGGCAAACGCGCCGTCCTCACAGCCTATACCACCCCCTCCGGATTGGCTGCCATGGTCCAGTCCCTCACATACTTGCCCCCCGCGACGCCAAGCAGCCGTCTGGTCATTCAGGTGCCCGCGGTGACGCCCGTAGGCGAGCAGTTCGCGCTTTCTCCAACGCTCGCGCCTTTCATCCCCGCGTTGGCTCTCCTCCCGGAGGGATTCACCGTCCTACTCTCCGCGACGCCACAGGAAACGGTCGAGCTCGCGGCTCTCTCGTATCAGCTCACAAACACCCATGTTATCCACATCTTCGACCACTACAGCTCCGCACGCGAGACCGGCCATGTTGCGGTACCCCCTGTCGTTGGTCCTGAACCAGGCTTGTCTCTGGAGGATGGCTTGAAGAGGGCAGGGTATACCGCGTTTGAGTATGCTGGAGACCGGAACGCTCGAACGGTCATCGTCCTGCCTAACGGTCCGCTCGCGCTCACTGCCAAGGCACTCGCGAGTCACATCTCCGGCCTCGGTATCGTGATCGTGCGTGTGTTGCGTCCGTGGAACGAGGAGGGACTCCGGAGCGTCCTTCCTGCCTCTGTACAGAAGGTACACGTCTTCGACGATGTGCCTACAGAGACCACCCAGGGCGCGCTCTACCTCGACGTCTTCGCGACGCTCCTCGACCCGTTCCAGCGCAGCCCCCTTGTCAAGGCTCACCGCACAGTTCCAGCCCGCACGCAAGAGTTCCTGAGCAACCCCACGACTTTTCTCTCATTCATTGCGGATTTGTTGCCTTCTCCAGTCCCCATACCCTCTCTGGCAGCACCCGCCCTCAAAAAGCTGCTCTTCTTTAGCACGCCGGAGAGCTCGCTTGCCGCTCTCCCGCGTATGGTGGAGACAGTCTTCCTCCCACACAAGTCGCTCTCCTCTCGCTTGCTCACGGACTACGATGTACTGTCCAAGACCGGAGGTGTCACTGCAGACCGCATCGTCCTCTCGCCTCAGCTCTCTGACGCGCCATTCGTGCCCCTCTCCGCCATCTTGCCCATCTCACGGCATAGTGATGGTGTCGCCGACTTTGTCGCAGTGCTCGATCGTTCGTTGCTCAAGTCGCATGACGTTTTGAGCCACGCTGCACAGGGACGGCCGGTCCTTGTTGTAACCGATGCCACTGCTACTGAGCTGGTCGCCAACCTTCCGCCTGACGTGGTCGAAATTGTTCGCAAGCGTAGCCTGCGTTTGTGTATATTGGACGCGAGAAGCCTCGTTGACGATCTCGGGAAGGGCAATGCGCACGTACTGAAAGCTCTCGAGAACGTCACGGTGCTCCTGGCGTTCCTTAGGCTCTACCTTGGTCAAGCTGCGACCGAGGACCTTGTGCGCAAGGTCGCACGAGCCAATCTCGGCGACAGTGTCCAGGGCGTCGACCTCGCAGAGCTTGTCCGCCTGTCATGGAGCGGTCTCGTGGAGGTCGAGCTCCCTACAGCAGAGCCCATCGCGGAACAGCCAGCGGCCACGCCACTCAAACACTTTGAGTTCAACGCGATCGCCGTCGAGACCGCCGAGGGCGACACCGTTGTCAACGGCGCGCGGTTGGGCTCGTGGCACGATGCCGCGAAGCACATCCTCTTCCCCTCCGCGTTCACGCCCGCCGGGTTCGCGCACAGCACGCCCGAGGAGCAGAACCCCGCGCTGCGCCCGGAGTTGCCCGAGCGCACCTTCCTGATCACCTGCACGGTGAACCGGCGGCTGACGCCGCTCGAGTACGACCGGAATGTGTTCCACCTCGAGTTCGACACGCGCGGGACCGGCCTGCGGTACGAGATCGGGGAGGCGCTAGGCGTCCATGGCTGGAACGACGCGGAGGAGGTGCTCGAGTTCTGTCGCTGGTACGGCATCGATCCTGACCGACTCGTGACGCTACCCGTGCCAGGCTCGGACGGCGCGCGGGTGCGCACGCGCACGGTGTTTCAGGCTCTGCAGCAGCAGGTGGACCTCTTCGGAAAGCCGACAAAGACGTTCTACACCGAGCTCGCGGAGCACGCCGGGAACGTCGCGGACAAGTACGCGCTGCGCTTCATTGGCAGCCCCGAGGGCGTGGCGACGTTCAAGAAGCTTTCCGAGAAGGACACGGTCACGTTTGCGGAGGTTCTACACCGCTACGGCAGCGCGCGCCCAGGCATTGAGGTCCTTTGCGAGCTCGTTGGGGACATCAAGCCCCGCCACTACAGCATCGCAAGCTCGCAGGCGGTCGTCGGCGATCGTGTTGATCTCCTTGTCGTTAGCGTCGACTGGCTCACGCCGAGCGGTGAGTTCGTCCGAAGCTCTTGTCCAATGCACATATACTCATATGTTGGTCAGGCACCCCCCGATACGGCCAGTGCACGCGCTACCTCGCTGGCTTGAGGGTCGGCCAGAGGGTCACGGTCTCCATCAAGCCCAGCGTGATGAAAGTGCGTCTCCTTCCGTCCTCTTTCCTCCTCTCGCTCCTACTAACGTCCTCCCTTCAACCTAGCTCCCCCCAGACCACAAACAACCGATCATCATGGCCGGGCTCGGCACCGGCGCAGCGCCCTTCCGCGCCTTCCTGCAGTACCGCGCACACCTCGCCGCGCAGGGCATCCCCGTCGGGCCGACGTACTACTACTTCGGCTCGCGGCACCAGTCGCAAGAGTACCTGTACGGCGAGGAGATCGAGGCGTTCATCCTCGACGGCACGATCACGCGCGCCGGCCTCGCGTTCTCGCGCGACGGCCCGCGCAAGGTGTACATCCAGCACCGCATGCACGAGCACGGCGCGGACCTCGCCCGCATGCTCTGGGACGAGCGCGCGGTGTTCTACCTGTGCGGGCCGACGTGGCCGGTGCCGGACGTGTACGAGGCGTTGGTGGGCGCGCTCGTGCCGCACGCGGGGGTGTCGCGCGAGGCTGCGGGCGAGTTCTTGGAGGGTCTGAAGGAGGAGGAGCGGTATGTGCTGGAGGTCTACTAGGCTTTTCTCGTCATGCTATCTTTCTTCGTCCATCGTGTCATACATCGGTCTCCGCACGGATACACATCACTATATCATCCGATATATCGCTAGCTAGGGTGGCATCTATGTGAGGTGGTAGCACCGCTTGGTGAATGTAATAACTGCAACATCGTCTTGAACAGTCACGCAGAGTACAATGAACAAGCGAATCGTGAACAAGCGAATCGTGTCTCAACGTTCGTAAAAAGCGTCTCTTCATCGCGTACCGAGCAAACACCCCGCACGATCAATACCGCCCGCCCCTCCGCGTCCGCCACACCCAGTACGCACCAAGGGCGAGGAAGGTCAAGCCCACCACGCTGACCACCACGCCGATCACGATCTTCCCGCCCGTGCTCAGCCCGCCCCTCTTACACCCATCCTGCACCGCCGCGTCGCACGGCGCGCCCGCCGGCCGCACCTCGTCGTACGCCCCCGCCCTGACCAGCGTGTAATACGGGTCGGCCGCTCCGCGCACGAGCGCCTGCGCCGCGAGCGTGAGCAGCGGCGCGGTGTAGTCGAGCGCGACCTCGTTCTGCACCCAGTCCCCGCGGAGGTCCCAGAAGCGGTCCGCGGCGTCCGGCCCGCCGACGACGCCGCCGTAGAGCACGTACGCCTCCTGTGCGGGGTCGCTGTGGAGGTCGGCGGGCGCGGAGAGCGCGGCGCCGTTGGCGGGGGCGTAGCCCGTGGAGATCGCGGAGTGCGGGTTCGCGGGCGAATTTGGGTGCGTGCCGACGACGTAGGGGACGGACATGGGGTTCTTGCCGAGCGCGTAGTTGAGCTGGCCTTGGGCAAAGGCGAGGTACCGGTCGCGATCAGTGCTAGTGGTGAGGTTGGCGAGCGCGTAGCGCGTCATGAGCATCGCGACGTTGAGCGCGGGGTTGAGAGAAGCCTCGTCGGAGTCGCCGGGGAACAGCAGGAGCCCGCCTGCAGCAGAAGTCAACGATGGTAGCTCCGACGCAGCCGAGCACGCAAAACTGACCGTCGGTAAGATGCGACCTGCCATTGTTGTTTACTATGACGTCAAAGTAGCCTTCCACCGCGTTTTGCCAGACCTCCAAAGTTGCATTGCTGCCGGAGACAATATCTGGATACATGGAAGCGAGCTGGGCGGCGAGGACAGCTACGCCGGGCGTCTTCGCGTCCCAGTTGAACACGGTTTCGTCACCAGCATGGAACTGCTGGCCAAGGTTGCCCGAGTAATACCACTTCACGGCGTCCGCGTAATAGGCTGTAGCGTTTGTCGACTGGGTGAGTGCAAGGAACAGCGCGGCAATTGCGAGCTCGTCCGAGTAGCCGGAGGAGGCGTAGGCTTCGCCTGATTCGGGGACGGCGGTTTGGTACGTCTGCATACCGCCCTTCGCGTCCGTAGCGAAGGTGTAGAGGTCCAGGGCGTGGTTTTGCAGCGTCGACGCGTAACTACTGTTAGCGAGCGCAGTGGACGATGTTGAAGCAGAGAGCGTCCGATTGGAATAGAGCGCTGAGCATGCTGCAAATGCGGCTGATGCCTGAGCGGCCGCGTCGGTACCTGGGCTAAAAGAGGTCCATGAGCGTTGGGGTTCAAAAGCCTCAACCAGGAAGTAGAGCAAGAGAATGGCACGGGTATTGCCAACCTATGGTAGGTATGGGTACGGGTAGAGGTAGCCTGAAACTTACCCGTGGGTTATCCGTGCCATTCCCCGAACTTTGGAGCTTACCTGGTATCATTAATCTGGTAAGAGGGTCTGGGGGACGGAATATTCCGGTCACCTCCCCAGTATGCATTATCGAGGTTTCCGTCGCCGACTTGGACAAACAGTACGTTTGGGGAGGGATGAGCCTGATTTCACATGACGTCATGGCCAGCTGCTTGGCGGGGTGCCGGCAGTGACACATACCTTGATGAGCCAGTCCAGTCCCCAACGAAGGGTGTCGTCGAGGTAGGCAGTCTGCTTGGAAAGCTCGTATCCTGCGCGCTGCTGTTCAGAAAAGAAACCTTCTACAAACCGCCGGACGAACCTTGGCCGGCGTCAAGAGCACCCCAGCATATGGACATCAGGGTGAATGACAGGGGGAAGGTGTACTTGACATAGTCTACAAAGTTGAGCACGGTTTCGAGCATTCTGAGCCTGTAAGAACGTACCGCCTGCGTCATAGAACCCACCCGTGAGGTCAAGGCTTACGTCCGAACCGTCATCGAGCGCGCTATCGTTGCGCCATGAGACGCGGTTGTCTGAAGGAAGTTGACCGCTTCTTTGCTCGTCGTAGAAATACAAGAGGTTTCCGAGAAGATCAGACCATTGCGAGTTGGGGGTCGTTCCATTTGAGGGCTGGGTCCCAGCCGACGGATCCGGGGGAGTGTACGGGGAACCGGGTAGAGGGAGCTGTGCGTAGACTGGCTGCAAGGTCAGTAGCGCGAAGGGAATGACGGCACTAGGGCGCATAGTCGTCGTCGTCGTCGTCGTCGTCGTCGAGAAGCGCGAGGAGAGGGCGGCGGAGTACTTGCAGTACTAGTAGTCTTGGCTTGAGGACGCGGCGAGGCCTCCCCGGACGAAATGCCATATCCGGCAGGTGGCCTGCCTGAATGGGCAGATTAGTCGGCGGCCTGGGAGGCGTCATTGATGGGGTGAAGTGCTACGTCCGCGGCTAAAGTTTTTGAATATGTTCAGGTAGTGCAAAGCGGGGGCCGCAACATACAACCTCAAGTCATACAATCGCTCGCCCTCGTCCTCCTCGACGGTGCTTAGCAAGACAGCCGCTTAATGAGCACAAGCTCACGTCCAACTCGGTCCGACCTCCCGCCTCCATCCACTCGCCATATATCAGGCCGCCTTTGGCTTTCTTCCACATCTCTCCTCCCCATCCCTGCCCTCCTCTCGTCCCATGGCACCCATTAAAACCTGTGTGCTCGGTGTTGGCCTCGGTGGTCTCACCTTCCACATCCCTTTCGTCCTCTCTCGCCCCAGTCTCTTCAAGCTCCATGCCGTCATGGAACGCAACCCGAAGACGCCAGGCGGCAAGCTACAGGCCCGCTTCGGCGAAGAGGCAGCCAAGGGCGTCATCATTCACCACACCGTCGAAGATGTCCTCGCAGATCCCGAGGTCGAGCTGGTGGTCATCACCACCCCGAGCGAGACTCACTACGAACTGGCGAAGAAGGCCCTGCAGGCCGGAAAGCACGGTATGCACCAGGCCCTCGCACTTCACCGAGCCCCGACTGATCCTCATCGATTCGCAGTCCTGGTCGATAAACCCGTCACCGCGCACTTTTCTCAAGCGCAGGAACTCGGAGCACTCGCGAAATCCAAGAACGTCGTCCTCTATCCCTTCCAGAACCGCCGCTGGGACTCGGATTTCCTTGCTCTCCGTAAACTCCTCGATCTGCCCGCGGACCACCCCAAGTCGCTGGGGACGCTGTACGAGTTCGAGTCGCGGTTCGACCGCTACCGTGCGGAACTCAAGGGCACCTGGAAAGACCTCGCCCTCGAAGCGAACGGCTTGACGTACGACCTCGCCGCGCACACAATCGATCAAGCCGTCGTCCTCTTCGGCCGCCCGATAAAACTCACCGCTTTCGTGGAGAACATCCGCGGCCTCGGCAGCAAAGAGGTCGACGATTGCGTGAGTCTCTGCTCTCCCTGTCTGACATCGGAGTTCGACTGACGCCTCGGAAACGTTTCCTTGCAGTTCACGATCTTCCTGCATTACCCGCCTGTGAAGGCCGCGTCCGGCGTGCAGCCCCAGTCGCTCAAGGTCATCCTGCGCGGGCACATCCTCTCCGTGCGCGCGCCGCAGGTCCGCTACGTCGTCCGTGGCACACGCGGGACGTACCTCAAGTCCGGCGTCGACGTGCAGGAGGACCAGCTGAAGGTGATCCCGAGCCCCGCCGCAATCGGTACGACGGCGGCGTACGGCGTCGAGCCCGAGGAGATCTGGGGCACGCTCGAGAACCTCGGTCCGGACGGGAGCACGGTCGTCAAGTCCGTGTGGCCGTCGACGGAGCGCGGCGCGTACGTGGGCCTGTACGAGAACGTTGCGGCGGTGATTCGCGATGGCGCGGAGCAGGCAGTCAAGTGGGAGCAATCGGCGGAAGTCATCGAGCTCATCGAGCTCGCGTACCAGAGCGCGCGCGAGGAGCGTACGCTAGCGGTGCCCCCGCGGCCTTGATTGGTCCGTTTGGCGAATGCAAAAGTTGCACCGCGGCGGCTAGAGGAAGGAAAAGAGCATCAGAGGAAAGTAATGTAGCACTGTACTCGTACGGTACGACACATGTATCTGATACGTTCCTATACATTTCAGCATTTGTATGAATAGCTGTTCAAGGTACGTACCGCATAAGAATGGGTCCGGACATGTCTATCATTAAGTGAGTTTCGTGTCGACTTCTTTCGTAGAGAGACTCTGTGTTTCCAATTACTTCTCACCTACTGCGGCCGCGTGGGGTGAACGCGCTACGCACTCCTAGCACTCGCACTTGCACTCGTGAAATTCGAGCCAAACTCCGCCGTGCCACGCGCCGACGTGAATGCAGATGTGTCTAACACCGATCTCGAGTATGCAGGTAGGGCAAAGAAAAGACACTGCGAGTGCGTAGGAAGCCTGCCTCATCGAGATACACTGGTCTCGCAGTAGTACACATTGCACATATTGGGGATTAGATGATCATACACTCAAGCATGTCGTCAAATTCTGATACAAATGCGCGACCAACGTATCATGATACTCAACAATCAGAGTTACAACGAGAATTGAGCACATACCAAGCGCAACTCGATATACACTACCGTCGCTTGTACTCGCAGGGTTTGAGTATGCTCCCGCGTCCCATCAACTTCGTCCACTCTTTCTCGCCCTTTCGCTTCCGAGACATTTTTTTGAACTCGAAAAGCGCAAAATGAGTATTGCGCTCGTCCTGTGCAGTTGTGAGCAAGGACGTGGGCAAGTTCGAGAGACCGCAAACCTTCGACGTGAGTTTGAATCCGAACGAGCAAACGAACGACGTGAAGTCGTCCACGCTTGAAAATCGGCTAGCTACTTCGGCAACCTTGAGCTCGCCACTGGCCATAAGTCAAGACATGGACCTAGGAAGCGGGATGCGAGAAGTGAACGAACCCAGCTTTTAGAATCCGCCATGCCTCACGAATGCAGCCAGGCCAGTTCGTCCCCATCAGGCTCAAGGCGCATACCACGACGTCCACCACCTGGCCCTCGCCGTCTTCCTCGCTAGTGGCATCTGCAGAAGCGCTCAGAGACCGCTCAGATCCAGGGAGAGGTACCCGGACGCAAGTGTCGGCCTCGATGACATACGCATCGTCGGAGACGAGGTCGAAGGAAAGAACGGCAATCCCTTTCGGAATCAAGGACCGCGCTAGAGCAGCGTCGCCGCAGCCGAGGTCGGCGACAACCGTCTTCGAGGGATATGACGAGAGTATGGAGATATAGTGGGACACAGGGTTCGTGGGCCAGGATTCCACTTGATGGCGGAATCCGGTATGGTACTACAGATGCATGGTGAACGACCAGATACACGATTAGCGGGGAGCAGGACGTACGTCGGCAAAAACAGCAGGATCTGAGCTCATGAGCTCGCGGGCTTTCGCACTCTCGGATTTGTAAAGCATCTCGTTTATCCATCTGCAAGGTTCGTTAACGGGTAACTTCCATGGGCGGGCTGAAACTGTACCGAAACCGAGCACCATCCAAGCTCTTCTTCATGTTCGTCTGGAGGGCGGTGAGCCCCTGCTGCGTATCGTCCTTGGACTTCTTTTTTGATTTTTTCGGTGCTAGAAGATCTGCGTCCCCCGCGCGAGAGGGCGATTGGTCGACAGCATCATCGTGGGATGGGCCCGGCTCGGCAGCGCGGTGAGCTTTTTGCTTCGGGATTGTCTTCTGTGGCTGTTTGGGTTTCTGCTTTTTCTGTGACGGTTCCGAATTCGTCGGTGGGACCACAACCATCCTGTCCTTGGTAGACTCCTTGGTAGTCGGCATCTCCTTGCCTTTGCCTTTCTCCCGTTTTCTGTCCTTCTTTCCCTCTCGTACCGCTGCTCCCAAGCCTTCGGGCTCCGCGGCACTCCCTTTCGCCTTCTTCTCTTTACCGGAACGTTGCTTCTTGTTGGAGCGTTCAACATCTTCTCCCTCCAGAGCATCTGTGCTTGCGCCAAGCGACTGCATTAACTTTTCAATGTTTTTTTGGGCGGCCTTCATCAGTTGTGCTTGATCGACATCGTCCGGCTCTGAATCCTTTTCCTTCACCGGTCCTCGCTTGCGTTTCTTGCTCTGCTGAGCTACCGGCGCGGCGGGTAAGCTCCATCCTGGGACCTCAAAGAGAGACATGACGGGAGGAATCTGTGTAGACGGTGGTGGGAGAAGTGCACACCCGAGCGCGCACTAGCCGATTGATAATAATATATCATCATCGCTAAAGAAAAGACGGTCAGGTGACTTGGGACGCGACGCGACCGGCGTCGCTCAAGCGCTTGCCAGACGCGCGGCACGATTCTGAAAAAGCAAGAGCTAGGTACTAGCAATGTTAGTACTCTTTCTTCCTCCTCTCTCTCCTCCTCTTCCGTGTTTCCACTTACATCTATGAAGAAGGCAACTGCTACTGCTACTGTCGCAAAAATGTCGTCCTCGTCTACCCGGCCGACTCGGACTCAGACCGCGGTGCGCTCTGGTGTTATGAGGGTGGTGCCGGTGGCTTCCAAACCTACCCCGAAGACCCCAGTGGCGAGGCCTCCGAGTACCACGGTCAGAACTTGTTTTGGTTCCTCCCGTCGAAATGTTGACACGCTATCCCACCTTAGGGCAGCGTCAGCTCTGAATCTAGCGACGAAGTAAGCCACATTTATCAAGTTGACTTGGGCGCACTGATGCGACTGGTTTGCAGGAAATGGCGTTGCTATTCGATGAATGTACTTTGGAGGACTCCATAGAGAGTCACGAGCTCAGGACTGCGCCCTTATTTACCCGCGATGCGTATCTTGCCAGTGGAGTTGTTGAGGAGGGATCTCAGTATGGTGTTTTGGGACGTGTGCTCTCAGTCAAGTAAGTTCTCTCAATTGATATCTCAGACTTATGATACGACGCAACATAATTAGCCCCGCGTCTAACAGCCAGGCGGCTCAAGATCCTCGTCTTTATGTGAACACAGTGAGCAACCCTCAGCGCTACCGGATTCTGCATCTTTACCACAACTTGTACAGAATGCACCGTTCTCCACCCTTGTCTGCGGTGTACAGGGTTCTGGGAAGTCTCATACCGTCTCCGTGATGCTCGAGTCCATGATGATCTCCGGGTACTCTGCAATCGGCCTGTGTGAACAGCCACTCTCTGGCCTAGTGCTACACTTCGGCGAGGGAGGGGAGGGAGCTCTACCATGCGAAGCCGCTTGGCTCGGCTGCGCCAAAACGGACGACGACTTTGACCCACCATCTGTGCGAGTCTATGTGTCCAAGTCTTCTCTCTCCACTATGCGGAGAGCGTATGCACCTTTGCACGATGCGGACATAGAGGTCCAACCTCTGACATTTTCACATTCCGAATTGGATGCGCAGGCCATTCTCTCGATGATGGCTGTAGGCTCTTCGGACTCTGCTCCTCTCTACATGCAGTCCGTCTTGGTTCGTGTCTAGGTCATCTATATGTGCATTGGAGCCTACTCAATCTCCCTCGTAGTCCATTTTACGCGAGCTTGGGGAGAACTTCACTTACAATGCATTCTTGAACGATATCAAGGAGGCCAAGAAAGACATGAATCCGGCGCAGAAGAGCAGCCTTGAGCAACGGTTGTCTCTCTTAGCGTCCTTCGTCGATCCTATGAGGAGTCGAAAGGGGTCACTCTTCAAGCCAGGGCGGCTGACGATCATCGACCTGTCTGATCCTTTCATCGACCCTGCGAGCGCGTGTTCGCTGTTTGAGATCGTCACTCGGTTGTTCGTTCGAGCTAGGACAGACACCGGAAAGGTTCTCCTCGTGGATGAAGCGCATAAAGTGAGCTGCTTGTTCGGACATGAATCGGCAACTTCTCGGTTTAACTATTCTTACAGTACCTCTCCGCAAATCGCAACGATACCGGCTTGACCAAGGCTCTAACGTCGCTGATCCGCCAGCAGCGCCATCTCGCTATGCGTGTGGTTATCAGCACACAAGGTCAGTTCGAGCCCCTTGGTATCTGAGTCTCTGGCTCATGGCGGATCCCAGAACCCACCGCAGTGCCATCGGTCCTGATAGACCTGTGCAGCATTGCCATTTTCCACCGGTTCTCCTCGCCAGCCTGGTGGGACGCCGTTGCGAAGCGCGTGTGTGCCGACCTCTCCAACGACCAAGGGTTCAATCAAGTAGTCAAGCTGAAGGTGATTTCGTCAACCAGCTTCACTAGTCCCCATGGTTGACTGGACTTCTGTCCGCTTCGTAAGACCGGCCAAGCTCTTGTACTCTGCCCCAGTGGTCTCGGTTTGTTTTCGGCCACGCGGAAGACGGCCGCAGGCAGCCTCGTTCAAGGGAAGCCGAAGGTCGCTCATTTCGGAAGGCGGTATCTACTGATCAAGACGCGCAAGCGTGTCACCCTCGATGGCGGCGAATCCCGCTTGGTCGTCAACAACTAAATTCTCGATTTGCTTCACGTCGATATCATACCCTTTGCTTTTTTCAGTAAGCTACATCTATAACACGGAACCTGGGGCCGTTGCCGATCCGCGCCTTAATCTACCTTAGCATCTTGTTCTGGAGGAATGCGTTACAAGTCTTGTTTATGTTGCTCTATATCATACGGTCTGTATAATGCACGGCATTGTTCCTATACCTGAACAACCGTTTCGTGTGCCATGGGCTGATCCGCTGCGCGATGACTGTGCGGAAGTTACTGACGCGTCTTCCCATGCAGGGGCGCATATTGCAGTTGCTGCGGTAAGTAGCTCCTCCCTCGTGCCCGCGCTTATTATCTCACGAGCCTCCACTGTAGCTTCGAATTCATGCGTGTAGGGGACTGACACTCCTTTTTAAAGAAGAGGGCCCCTCACCAAGTCGCGCCGTATACGGAATATGATCGCACGAAGACACTTACGCTTCTCAAATTGCCTCGTCTGCGCGTGGCTCGCAGCGCCACGCATCGACCCTGGCCCACCGCCCGTCCGCCGCGCGACGAGCACGTTCAGGTGTGCGCGTTCAGCGCGATATCGACCCCCTGAGGCGACTCATGGGTCGCGTGTAGCTCGGTCCAAATTTCTGTGCTGCAGGCTTTGAGGCAACCGCAGCACAACACCTCGCAGTAACGTCCGCCTGCCCCGCGCGGTCCTTAAAGACGCAACCTGCTGCCCGCTGTCGACCGCCCGTCAATCTGCCCACTTCATACACTTCATATACTTTGACAATGTCCACGATCTTAGCAGCACCATTGGCTTTAGAGGCGGGAGACACGGTCGTCAACTCGTTGAAGGTACCGTACCACATATTCTTCGCGTCGTGGACTCCGTAGTCCATTGTCCTCATGTCAACCAGTTGCAGAACGACTATCCCCTGCCAGGCTATGATGACTGCCCTCCATCTCCAGCCTCGGGAACTGCATCGTCCGAGACGTGTGCGTCGGTGCGCACTTCATTTCTCCATCACTCAAGCCATTTGATCGTAACCGCGATGATACAAATCTAGCAAGACGACTCTCTCGAGGTTCGCCATCAGTTCCGACTCCTGCGTTTTTCACTGAATGGCATCTTGTGGTTATCAGGAACTTTGTCTTTTGAACCTCGACAAGTCGCCCGAAGATACAGCAGGGGAGCACGAAATAAAGACCGCTCCCCTGTTGACTCGCGAGGCATACATCGCTGCCGGGATGTCACAGAAGCGATGCCAGTATGGGGTATTTGGGAGCCTGACCGCCGTTCGGTGCGTCACGCAGGCTCTTTGGCGATCTATTTTCGTTAAGGCGCAGATTGCAGGGAGAAAGGCTCGAGCTACGCACCCCGCGATCCCCGTCTCTACGTGAACACGGTGCGTCGTACCCTACCTACCATACAGCCATTCTACCTTGAACTGAGTCACCATCTCCTGTCGCAGAACGCCCCATTTTCCGCGATCGTTTGCGGGGTCCAAGGCTCTGGAAAATCGCACACGGTGTCTGTGCTGCTCGAGAACATGCTCATCTCTGGATGCAACGCCATCGGAGTCTCGCACAAGCCGCTCAGCGGCCTTGTCCTTCACTTTGGCGAAGGAGGATCCGGCACACGCCCCTGCGAGGCTGCGTACCTCGGGCGGTCCGATCTTCCTGGTATCACCCCTCCAGCGATCAAGGTATACGTCTCGCGGTCCTCCCTGGCGACCATGCGTGCGGTGTACGCTCCGCTCGGGAGCGCGGTCACCATACGCCCGCTCTTGTTCTCTGAGAAGGAACTCGATGCGGAGGCGGTCCTCTCGATGATGGCGGTGGGGTCTTCTGACTCTGCACCGCTGTACATCCAGCGTATCTTGGTACGTCTTTCTCTTGCCTGCTGGGGAATCTACGGGATCCAGTACCAGCTTTCTAACCTCCACTGCGGCATTGCTAGACGATCCTGCGCGACTTGGGAGAAAAGTTCACATACTCGTCCTTCCTGAGCAAGGTCGAGCAGGCGAAGAAGCAGCTCAGCCCCCCGCAAATCGGCTTTCTTGAACAGCGTATGGTGCTCTTGCAGACCTTTGTCGACACCACAAAGGACCAGTCAAAGACACGCTTCAAGGCTGGTCAGCTCACCATAATTGACCTCTCCGATCCCTTCATGGATGCAGGCAGCGCATGTGCTCTCTTTGAGATTGCCTCACGCCTGTTTGTCAGAGCTGAGGTTGACACGGGCAAGGTGCTCGTAGTGGACGAGGCGCACAAGGTACGTTGTCGCCCGATGCAGCTAGAACTGCAACACAGCTGATCGCCCGCCGAAGTACTTGTCTGTGCAAAAGGGAATGTCCGGGCTCACCAAAGCTCTGATTTCGCTCACCCGGCAGCAGCGACACCTGGCTATGAGAGTGATCATCAGTACACAGGGTGAGCACACCCTCCCCCGAACCTGCTTTGAGATACTCACATGCTGCAGAACCCACCGCGCTGCCTCCCGTGTTGATCGATTTATGCAGTGTCGCGATACTGCACCGATTCTCGTCGCCGGCGTGGTGGGAAGCCATCGTCAAGCACGTGTCGGCCGACTTCAGTGACTATGACGCATTTGATCACGTCGTGCGCCTGCGGGTAAGCTAAGCTTTCGGCCATCTAGTTGATGGAGTATCTAACCATGTTCTACAGACCGGAGAAGCCGTGATTCTCGCGCCCGCCGGGCTGGGTAAGTTCCCAGCATCGCTGAAGAACTCAGACGAGCAGTACTGCCAGCTTGCCAGCTTCGGCCGTCGTTATCTTCTCGCAAGGACCCGTAGGCGCATCACGAGAGACGGTGGTGCGTCGAGGATGGTCGTCGACGTGTGAAGATAACTCCCAGCGCGCGCCCCACATCTCGGACACTCTGCATCACTTGTACAATGTAACTTGGTACCTATTGTTTTGTGTTTGTCATATGTTGCGATGCAACTACGTCTCGTCTGATGCAATGATTATGTTTGACTGAAGTCTCTTGGAGGTGTTTCCGAGGGTCCCTGTCAGATTGGCTTCTGAGCCAAGCTCTTTGAATACGTGAGCGTTGCCATTCGGACGGGGACTGAGCGGAAACAGGTCATTGCCGTCGGGCGCAGTAGTAAGGTAAAATGACAGAGGGACATGGATCGCAAAAGGGAAGATCGAGCTCGAGGAAGGTTTGCGAGGGCTCTCGGGCGTCTGTTCGACCGGATATAGAAAAAGCAGTGTAGGAATTTGTACTCAGCGGCGAGCGCCGGATGGGTGTCTATGGCTCTAACTGAGAGCTGAAGTTCGAACAGAGGACCACATCCGACACCACTCCGTGCTCGCTCCCCTATCCCAGATGTTGGATGGACGATTGTCAAAGTAACACATACACAGTGTCTACTCTATCTGCATCATTCCCTCAGACCCATGCATTCGCGCTCAGGCCCAGTGATCAAGTCGGAGGTACCACTCTCCGTCGACTGCAGGCTCCTCGTGAACGCCACGTTGGCGCGAACTGTCGCCCTATGCCGACGAGTGCCTTCATGCTCAAGTAAGAGCTATTTTTGCAGTGCTAACACTTACGGTTAGGTCCGAGTCGATTGTCAGCAATCTCCGCGGAGAACCAGAGCTATCCGTCTGGTCGAACGACAAAATTGCACTCGCTACCTCTACATCCATGAGAGAGAGAGGAGGGAAGGCACTTTAGTTGCCTATAATATACATATCGACTACTGACGTGCTCTTAGGGCCCACATGTACTCTACGGCATCTAAAGGCGGAGCCGAGCAGCACTGTGTCGTGTAAGTTACAACTCCGAAGAGCTTTCCGACGCTTTCATCAGAGATATAAGGTGCAGTCTGTTCCCCTTGTGGAAAAATACATGATATGGTGATACCCATAAATTCAGACCAGGTCGTTCCGCGAAGAGCTGGAATCGCCTCAACTGATCATGTTCTCGCGGTCCGTCCGACACAAAGGAGCGAGGAGTCGAAGTGTCTGTCAGCCACTCTCACGGTCCACAGAAATTCTGAATGTTCTCACTGTGGAGCAGTCACACCCAGAACCCCGCTCCGATCTTCTTTCAATTCACTGAACATATCCGTTGTCAAACACAGCAGTCAAAGAAACGCATATAGCACTCACTCCAACCTCGTCCCTCTCCAGCCAGCCAGCCAAAGCACCCTCCCCGCGTTTCGCGCCGATATCCAGCCGCTCGGTGTCTCGTAATGATCGCAGCGGGCCCCCGAGGTCCCGAGCGAGGGGCGCTGTTGCGGTACACACGGCGCCCAAAACGGACGATCGTCGACACACTTGTTGCTGACACGATGCCGGTGACGAACGCCAGGCCGCGCACTGTCGCCAAGCGAGCCGCGAGCGATAAAGCGCGCCCACGCTCGACCCACCCGCGCTTCGCGCGTCTGTCTCCCCATCGCCATTGTCGGGGCCAAGCAGTCCGACGAAGCTGCATGAACAGCGGCAACGGTCGGGTGCACGCGCGCCACGATGCCCTGGTTCGTGCATCAGATGTTCTTGCTTGCTTGCGGTCGAGCATCCGCACATCCGACCGTGCGCGTCCCGCGAGGTCTTCCAACCGCAGGCGAGTCCGTCATGCCGCCAGAGATGAGGGCGGCCGCCGGGGGCTTCCAGAAGGAGCTCCGCGACCCTGTGTCTACGGTACTCTCGCGGGACAATTTCCGCCGCCCATGTGACGCGTTCATTAAACCCTTCCGAGTCGCGCGAAGCAGCTGAAGAGGCAAGGCGTCCCCGCAAACGCATTCCGAAACTATAAGCGGAGCAGCCCAGGCATGGGCCCGTTTCCTGCGAGCCGTTCGCCGCTGCGTGCGGTGTGCATCGCTACGATGCTGCACGACGCGCCCAAAGACCGCACTTCCCCCCCCCCCCCCGAAAAGACCTTCTGGTCCGTGCCGAGCGAGTGATGATCTCAGACGTCAAGCACCCGTGCCAGAAGAACGGCGCTGCCGGCTCCTGCCTCAAGCGGCCGTTCCCCCGCACACGGACGGAGTCTGAACCAAACCCCGCCTCGAGGCCACCCAGGATGCGCCCGCGAACCCGGACCCAGGACTCCGTATCCTACCCGCCCACCACGCACGCGCCTGCCACCCGGCCAGACCGGCACGGCGCGACATTAATGCCAACCATACCACCGTCGATGCCGACGATGCATCCCGTCGTAGGCCGGGCGCGCGGGTGCACAGGGCAGCGCTGAGCGGATGAACGTTGAACGTCGAGCTGCCGGACACGACGCAAACCCCCCGCCATGACAGGATCCCCTGGCGTCGGTCGGCTGGCCGTCCATGTCCCTCCTCCTCTCCCCCCTGTTGCGGCCGTCAGTGCCTCTGGCGGCACACGCGCCCGTGTCCCAGTCTGCTGTGATGTACATCGTCCCTACAGGACCGTTGCGCTATTGATCACCAGGATTACCGCCACGAGTCCGACCGTGTCCGGGCAGGGACCACCCCCACGGCAGCCCCCGAAGCTCACTGCCTCGGAGTCGTAAGTCCCACCCGACGAACCCCTGCGGCCGTCGCCGAGTGCCCCGTGCCGCGAACGTTATGTCGGTGAGCGCCACGGCAACGGTGCGCGGTCTGTGCTTCAGATTCGAGCGGTCTGCCCGCTCCGGCGCTCTCCCCCTCCCCCCCGCGAGCATGCCTCTACTGTGGATCCATCGGCGTGTCAGTCTGTCGTCAGAAGATGTAACTAGCCCAGAGCTCGGTCGTTGCACCTCAAATGCTATCAGACCCAAACGGGGCCCCTCCCAAAACACCGTGCCCGTTCCGAGGACACGAAGATTGGAACGCAGCCAGGTACGACTCCCATCGCGAGAGATGCGCAGTGCTGCATCAGCAAGCACTCGAGCGGGTGCCCACGCGCGTATCTGCTTGAAGCACGGGATCACGACGTCGGCAACAACGAGCTGCGTATGTCATTACGGCGCGCGTCGGAGCCCCAGGGCCACATTCCACACGTGCATTACACGTACAATTAGGCCAATACAGTAACTACTCGGGACGTCGGGAGGTCCGCGCGCGACGAGGACGAACGCTATCGCGTACGTAGGGTGATTTACAGGATGAGCCGTGCGGGGGTCGGGGAGGGGGGAGAGGCCAAGAGCAAGCAGGCAAGCGGTAATGCGTGTTGTACAGGAAGGAGGCATCGTTGCAAAGGTGTATCGTAGCGGGGGAACTTGAAGCAGGGAATCCGGAGACGACGTCGCAGCACATCACTTAGACAAGAACGATACACAGCATGGCGGAAGCATGGGGACGGACGGTAAGATAGATCAGTCCGAGGACGGAGAGGCAGCGGTAACGAGAGGGAATGGCGGTGCGGCAGAACGTGAAGGGGATCGTGCGCGCGCACGCGTGGAAAGCAGATGAACGGCAGGGCCTCCTTGGGAAAACAGATGCGGGAGAGACGACAGCAGCTAGAGTCACTGACGCCCTGCCCTTATCCTTCCAAGAGCTCCTTCTCCTGCCTCACGCACGAGAGCCACGAGAACCACATCATCGTGCGCAATTGGAGGACGTCCTCCTTCCATGCCATCGACTGATTCTGCTCACGGAATTCGCGCGTCAAGTTCTCGCACCGGTCGATGTTCTCAGGGCTGACAAAGTCGCACGCAACCTTGATGCAGTCCGCGAGGTTGCATACCTATCGTGCGCAGAGAAGTCAGTCAGCAACGGTGACAGCAGTGGGGAACGCGCGCGCGACGCCAATGGCAACACGTACCTGATGCGCGCACCCCGCAGGAATGAACACGGCGTCGCCGGGACGCTGGTACACACGGTGGCTCATGACGCCATGATCCTTGTAAAGCTCCTGGCGGAGACTCGAGTCGAGGTAGAACTGTTGAGAGTGGATGGGGTCGTGCTGGTACTGGCCCTTGAACTTCTTTTTCAGAAACTTGCGCAATTTAGACGTGTCGTCGGCCCTGAAGATGTCCCACGCCGCGCATCCCGGTCGCCCATCGGGCATGGGGGAAGCGTAGGTCATGATGTTGATCGCGTCAGCCATGTCCATATGCAGCCTAGTCGAACCCTTGCTGCCCTGCGACTCAAAGGACGCCATAGCGTTATACATCTTCGGACCTATAAAAAGACACGGTCAACGGTCGCCACAGTAACATTACGACACAGCGTGTCCTCTGCGGACTTACCAAGGTCTGGCGCGACCGTGTTGCTCGGGAAGTGCGAAGCGATATTCAGCACGCCGTCACGCCGCACGTAATTGGGGACCGGCGTGGCGCGGATGAAGTCGTCGTAGAGCTCAGGGAAGGCGGTTTTGAAGTCCGATGAGGGCGGCCAGTCCTGCAATTTGTGCCGCGCGGAAATTAGCGGTGTGTTCTCGATGGGAACGCAGCGCGACATACCTTGAGCTTCCAGCAATCGCGCCGGCCTTCATACTTACCGAACAAAGCGAAGAAATCGCCAACCGTGACCCGTTTGTTCTGTTCGGTCTGACATTCCAAGATGAGACAACTCTGCGTGCCGTACTTCGTGCTGAAGTACTCAGGCGTCCACTGGATGTGGAACTTGGGTAGGAGACCGGTCACGACGAGTGGTAGGCCCCTCTCCCAGACCCGTCGGAACTTGTGCTCCGTGAGCTCAGCGTCCGCAAAGGATACCGTGTCGTGGAAGGGCATAGGCGCGCCGCCTAAAGCCGACCCCGAGGATGCCGAGGATGTCGAGACGCTCACGAAGGACGAAGGGTCTGGGGGTGTTGTCGGAGGCTTGACGATGTCTAGTGTCGTGCTTGAACCGGCGCCGTGGGGAAGCAAGACATCTCTTGAGAGTTTGGGTGAGGAGATGAATCCGGGATCACGAGCCTCCTTCTCCGGGGGCAGTAGATCAGGGTTGGGAGACTTGAGCAACGCTGCCATGTCGTCGATGGCCTGCGTGAGTTCGGTCTTACAGAAGCGTGACATGGGTGAGAAGTCCTTGGCCTGATGCTCGTTACGCCGTGTGCACGATAGGAAGAAGGGGTTAATGTGCGCATGCTTCTCACGCCGAGCCTGGAGGGCCGCTATCTCGGCTTCGGGCGCACCGATCCTGTCGGTAGTCAGCTCCTTGACTTGCTCGAAGCATTCTGCGCAAGCCTCGCGGCCGCACAGTCGGCACATCCAGCTGCTTGAGAAGATGGATGTCATGCATGTGTCTATAAATGTGTTAATCACTCTGCAGCCGAGATGAAAGAGGCGACACCGACCGCATGTTGCGCGCACTTCGCTCTCCCGCGGCCGACGAATAATCTCCGGCAGTCCAAGATGAGACAGTTCTTGCTGCAGGATGGGCAGCAACGCCTCCGCGACGGTCCGCTGCGGTGCCAATGTTAACGAGGGGACTCTACATGTCAACACCATTACCCACCTTGACACGACGAAGGTGTTCCATCTCAAGGTTAACGTTCCACTTATTGGGAAAGTTCATTGTCGGCGCGTCCGGCTTCTGGCTCTCCACAAAGCTGATGCCGACAATATCGCGGTTATCGTCCTTGAGGAAGAACCGGATACCTTGAAACCTGCACGTGTCCCCGGCCCATCGACGCGTGCATGACACGCAACGCGGGAATTCTTCCGAACGGTAACGATTAGACATGCACCTCGCGAATTGCAGCTCGGGGTGCAAGGGGCCAGCCGCCTCTGCGTTGGTGCCGTCCTCTTTGACGACCCTGATGGCACCATGCGCTGGAGCTGGGGCGGGGCGGTGTAAGCGATGATTGCGATAACACGTAACGTATACATACCATTTGAAGTGGAAGCCTTCTCCTTGCCTTTATTGGAGGACACGTGGGAGGTCGCGATTAGTTGTGCTGAGGCCATGTAGGGTCGGCTCGTCGCCTCATGTGCGAGGAAGCGACGGCCACACTCACCATTCTGAGCAGTAAGCTGAGAAGCCTCTCCGCGTTTCTTGGTATTGTAATTGCGCCGTGCTGTACGGAGGTTTTCATCAGAAATAAGGACGGCCGGCCGGCAGGACGAACCTGTGGAATCCGGAGCCCTCGCCTTGGGCGCCCTTGCCTTTTTGGCTTTAGGACCGGTGTGGTCTTCCTCAAGAGACTCCGAGGCGCGCTTCTGTTGAATCATCGGCGGAGGAGCCAGGGGGATTGCCGCAAACGCCATGTTCATGGGAGGATGGGCGTGGTAGTAGCCCTGAGGAGACGTGGGACCGGGGCGGTGGGCGGGAAGCGGCATGGGTTGAGACGGCGTAGCACGCGCTGTAAAGCGAACAGAAGGCAGCTTAGCGCGATGGCATGCGGAAGATGATGCGGAGTGGATTACAGTGTGGGTGCGCGTATGGATATGGGAGGTACGCGTTCGAGACGTACGATGGATGCTGTGGGAGCGGGGGACGGCCCATCTCGTGCTCATACATCGAATGTTGCGGGTGCGGAGGGTAGCCTGGATGGGAGTATTTGGTTTGATTGCGCCAGGCGGACACCGCGGAGTCGGACTCACCTCTGTGCATGGCTTCTCCAGGAGCAGCTGGGGGGGCGTGTGTTGGGAACGCGAGGGTGATGTGAAGGCGATGATGAGACGCACCTGCCCGCTCGTCAGCGTAGACAGGCGACATTATCGGAGGCCCTGGGCCATAGGATGCGCTGGGCGTTTCGTGAGAAGATGACCACGTTTGGACATCCATGCTGTAATGAGGCGCCTCCCCGACTGGGCGCGAATGTCTGGCGTAGGTATCTGCGTACGCAGGGTGCTGCTGCTGGTGATGCGGCTGTTGCTGCTGGGGCTGCTGCTGGGGTGGAAGAGCAGAGGGGGTATAGCGACATGGTGCGGGCTCTGTGTCCGTGCGCCTGGTGCCAAGTTCGTCTTTTGAAGACTCCCAGTTCGCGGCGCGGAGACTGAACGGAGCGTCGGGGTCGATCTGGGATTGTTGCGGGGGCGGCGGGTACGGTGGAAGAGCCTGGGGATGGGACTGGTGAGAGTGCGTGTGGGGGGCGTACTGAAGGGCGGTCGAGATGCTAGGGAGCTGTTGGTTGCCGTATGAGGGCTGGATAGAGGATGAGGAGGAGACGGCGATGGGGTTGAGGAGCTCGAGGATTGAGGTGCGCTTGTTGTGGGCGATGGGGTCGTGGATGGGGTTGTTCATGGCTGGGGTGGTGCCTAGGCACACGAGGGGTGTGTGCAGGGCAGCTGGGGGGACGGGGGGTGGTGCGGGGAGGAGGTGGTGGAGGGACGAGAAGAGAGAGAGGGCGAGAGAGACGAGGGCCGGGTCCGACACGCTCCGCCAGATTGGGCAGCCGATAATGGGAGTGGCGAGTGCGATCAGGCCGAGGCGTGCCATCAGATTAGATCTCCGACGCGGACTCAGACTCAGACGCGGGCGCCTATCCACCTCCGCGAACATTTGGTGTTTGCTCGCCCAGAGTCATCGCAGATCACTCACCCCCTCCTCGACCCTCCTCCAGCCCCCGCGAACGTCTCCCGCCCAGCGACCCCCTCCCGCCCCTGTTCTCGCCCTCATCCTCATCGTCATCCTCGTCGTCGTCGTCGTCGTCCACCGCCAAGTCGCCAGCATTATCCATCACCGGCTACCCGCCCTCGCCAGCTGCAATCCACTTCTCCCGACCCTGCCTTGTTGCCCTTTCAGCTGCCTCGTGCTTCCCGCGCGCTGTTCCCCCGGCCCTTCCGATTCTCTGATTCCACATCGGCGACGCGCCCGCTGCGCCTCGCTCGCCTCTCCCAGCCCATCGACCAACTCTGACCGCGCGTAAGCACTCCAGGGGCTGCCCCCCCCCCCCACCCCAAACACGCACCGCCAGCTCACATGCATCATCCCGCGAAGGAGCCCGCTGCCAAGGTCCCTGGGGCCCCTCTCTCGTCCCGACTCCCGCGCCCATAGACGCCGCAACGCGCCCCTCTCTCAGCCTCGCACCGCACCCCCCGCGTGCCGTACGCACGTTCACGCCCATCGCCGTTCGCCGCCGCGATAGGCAAACCTCCCCCGCTCGAAGCTCCCAGCGTCCTAAAGGCCCTTCTGCGCAGTCCACGCGACCCCGCGCAGCACAGCCCCCTTGTGCCGCCGCGATGGTCGACCGAGCGGGGGCACATACGCACGATTACATATGTGAGCGAGAAAACGAGCCGCGCGCCACGCGATACGTGCCGAGGGCGCGGCCGAGGGCCCCTGTTCCCACGCTCACAGCACGATTCCCGCGAGCGTTGCGCTCGCGTCATCCCCGTGACTCATCCGCGCTCGCCTTCTGCCTCCTTCTGCCGGACCAGCGTCGGTCACAATATTAATATTGACGTCCCTCAGCCACCGTGCATTACGTAACGTCCTACCCGTGACGCGCCGCGGCCTGCAGACGCCCGCCCGGCGTTGTTGCGCCACTGACCGCCGTATGTGCGGCTGCTGCTGCTGCATGCCTCCCGCCATCCTTCCGGCTGAAACCTCCCAGACAGAGATCGTCTCCGTCGTCAATCCCTGTGCCCCACTGGCAACGCCGCGGAGATGCCCACACCATGCGCCCCCACCACGTGTACTCGACGCCTCTCGCCACATGGCGTGCACCCCGCGCATGTGCTTTTCAGTCCCTTGGGCGACTCGCCCGGCCAGACGCAGGCGCATCGCAAGAAAGCGAGGAGGACGGGGTACGGATATATATCATCGTGTATCGATATATGTGTCTAGTAGACGTGAATATGCTATGTAAGCGACTCCGTATGATACAGCATAACATCACAGCGACAAAAGACCACCCTCTTTCATCCGGGCATGGGACAATGGGCGGGGGGACGTGGCGCTTCATAAACGGCGGCAAGGAGAGGGGGAGGAATCTCGGGAGGACATGGCATGGGGTAGGGGCAAGGCGGGGGAAGGCAGGCGCGAGGCGTAGCAAGATCGTGAATGGTGTTGCTTAATACACTACGGGAGCGGAGACGAATGCGAGGTATACCAGAAATGCGGACCCAAACGGATGTGTAGCACCAGCCGAAGCACATAACGGCACGCAAGACCCAGATCGACACGTACACACACCTTAACCCAAGAGGAAAACAAACGGCGGGCGTAAAAGTACCGCAGACCCGAGGAAAGAAAACAACAGAGTACCCCCTTGAGACCGTCCGCGAAAGACCGAAAGATAAAGAGGCAGTGTCAGAAGAATTTGCGAAGGAACCCGGCGACCTTTGGCAAGAAAGGTATCACGAATGGGAGTGCAAACCATGCAAACAGCCCAAAGGTCGCCCCGTACCGTCATTGCGGCTGTCCCGGCGGCGGCGGATTGTTAGCGTCCCCGGCCTCTTCGGCGTCCTTGACAACTGCCGCGGGCAGCTCAGGCTCTCTCGACGCGGGCTGATCGTCGGGATCCGCTACAGGGTTGCTGCTTGGAGGGGGCGCTGCTACCTCGGACACCGTTCCTGAGACCCGGTCATCTGACGATATTGGGGTCGAAGGATCCTGGGCCGACAAAGCCTCCTCTGCAACTGGTGCCAATTCTGAACGTAAACGGTCAACGGTGAGCCCTCGGCATGACACTATCGCTACGTACGGGCATGCTGTTCCAGAGAAACGGCCTCGGTTCCAGCTTGTCGTCCCTTGTCGGGTGCAGTATGGTCTGCAAAGGGCAACGTTATCTCCGGCGCAAATGCCTCAAGCTTTGCACTATTCTTACCTGCGGACGTTGGGCCCACTTCGCCATGCCCGTTTGTTGACGGCGCGGACGTCAAACGCGAGTAGCCACTCGGTGCAGGGCCGCGCTCCGCCACCTTGTCGGCCCTCGATAAGGTCTCGGCTGCTGCCTTTGCAGCATCCAGAGAACCGGGCTTGCGTGACTGCGACGGCGAGCGACTCCGCGGAGCAAGAGGGGTCGACCGTCCCTCCGGTACGTGCAACCGGCTCGCAACGGTTCGGGCCTGGGCCGCCTGTCCAGTTGTGATGCTCCTTACCACCTCAGGCCGGATGTCCGCCCACATCTGCAGGGCTTTGATAGAACCCCACTCGATGATCTTGTTGTTCAGCCAATGAAGCGAGACAGGCTTCGTCAGGAAGTCATTGCATCCAGCGGCAAGCGCGGCCACACGATCGCTCTGCAGCGACGACGCGGTTAGAGCGACGATAATGACCGAGGATCGGTACGATGGGGTGGACGTCGAGCGTGAGTCTGAGGTCGACACCTCGGAAGGTGTCTGCTGACCCTCCGACTGGGGCGTAGATGGGAAGCCTCCCACGCCGTTCGTTTTCTCAATCCTTCGGATCTCCTTTGTGGCTTGGATGCCGTCCATGACTGGCATCTGGATGTCCATCTGTTCCCCCTAACGTTAGCATACGCCCCCGCTTCAGCATGCACGGCACCCACCAAGATGAGATGGAAGCCGCCCGACCGCCATTTTGAGACCGCTTCTTCTCCGTTTTTCGCAACGTCGTACTTGATCCTTTTTTTCTTCATGAACGTGGAGAGGATGGTCTGGTTGATCGGATTGTCTGAAAACGTCGCAAGAAAGGTTAAACAGCGTTGCCGACAGTGTCGTTATGACTATACGTACCGTCGACGATGAGAACACTGATTGGAGGCACGATGTTGTTTTCCGACCCTCGCGTGCCCTTCTTGGGGATAGCAGCCGGCGCCGACGCAGCGGTCTCCGCTGTGGGTCGTTTAGAAGGCCGGCGCGTGGTAGAGGGCCCACCAGGCGTCCGATTTTGCGGCGACAGCGGAGGACTATGGCGCGGGTCCTGGCTGGACCTCCTAGAAATCTTCGGCGTTACGGTAGACTGAGTCTGCTCAATTGGTGAAGTCACAATGGGGTCCGGCTCGACTACGACAGACTCGCTGATCGACACCTGGCGCTGGTTCGACCTGACACCCGCATTCGGAGTCCCTACCTCGTATATGGGATCGGCAGAGGTCGTATCTGGCGTCTTGGATAAGCGGGTCCCCCGACGGAAAGCCTCTGTCGCCTGAGGCATGGTGAGCCCCTTCCTCGGATCGTCGCTATCTGACCCGCGCCGGTAGGAGGGACCTCTCAGGCGTCCACTCGAACCCATGCCTTCCGCTTGACCGCGATCGGCGTTGTTCTTTCCCTTCGCTTTGGGATGGAAGAAGATACCTGCTGGCTGGCCGTCTGGGCTTTGGATGACTAGCCCAGACGCCGGGGAGCTCCCTAGCTTGGACGCCGCGTCAGAGAAATACTCAATATTGTCCGACATGCCTAGAGGCGACGAGGGTGCCAAGCTAACGGAATCCATGCCGTCTTTAGGTGACCTCGCCGAGCGATCAGAGCCTGTGCGGAGGCTCGCTGTCGATCGTCCTCCTGGAGAGCGCTGGGCAGAAGGCACGGAGAACAATGGCGACATCGGATGGAAGCTCGGGCTGACCGGCGACGTCGCGATAGGCGCGAAGAACGGGTCGACCACGGGCTTCGTCACAGCCGTGTGCAGAGCTGTTAGAATGCGTCGGGGTCCCGCAGGCTTAGGCACGACGATGACCTCTGGAAGCCGCGTCCACGAATTGTCAGGCACAATCACCGACTGGATCACATCCTTCACGAGCTTGAAGTTTGCCAAGGACGTAAAGTGGACGATCACCACTTGAGGCGCAAGCTGTGGGCCCTGCGCAGTCACAGCCATGACACGGGTCACTTGAGGAGACGATCGTGGTCGGTGATTTGTTGCAAGTGAGGGGCGTTTGCGGGTGTGAAGGCTTAACGGATAAGCTTGCTCGGAGCGTATCTTCAGCAGGCGAGCGCGAAGGGCGGGCACATCGTCGTCGATCAATACGAAGGGATCGGCAAGTGCATGAGGAGGTGCGGCGGTGGTCTGCTCTGAGATTGATGGGGGAATATTATCCCGTGAGGGAGACGGCTTGTGGCCCTGACTGGCCTCTCCCACTTCTGGCATGATGTCCGCATCGGATTCCGTAGAGACGTGGCTAACGTCCAATCCCCACGCGGTCAGATAGCTCGTCAAGTGCTGCGCAAATGAGCCCTTAGAATGAGCAATAAGGGTAACCTTCCGACCTCGGAGCGACTCTGCGAACGCGGTTAGTTGCTCCAAAGTGGGCTCGTGGGATATACGCATGTCGGCCGGGTAACCAATATACGCAGCGTCTTCGGGAGAAAGATTGACCGCGGGATCGACCACCGAGGGAGCGCCCCGATCGAGAGTCACAGAAAGCACGCAGTAGCGCCCCACAAAGACACCCCTGGCTGGAGCATCGATATCGAGCGTGGCATCAACATGCTGAAGAAGACGGCGAAGTATGAGAGTCTTGAACGAGGGATGGTTGCGGGAAGAAAAGCGCGCTGCTTCTTCGGCCTGAGACGAACCATAGTCCCCAGTGGTGGACATTGAGTCAGAAATTGCAAACCTATGCGCGATGTGGAAACTACAGCGAAGCGGTCCGTGCATGTCCAAGGGAGGCGAGCCAGATCTCGGCGCAGGACCGGGTGAAGGAGACCGATATGATCCCTTTGCGCTTTCGATGTAGAGCCCTACCTCGATGCTGTCGCCTCGCTTCGCGACGCTGATAATTTGGCGAATGACCTACAGAACCCTCATCAGCCATTCAGTGCGTGTAAAAAACGGCCGCGCCTACATGGGAAAGGGTATAGGACAAACCGCTTTCATCACCCTTCACAGCAACGTGCCGCATGCCCAGGTCGTCATGGAACAAGACCAAGTCCACGCCGGCTTGGGCCGCGATGCCGCTTAACGCGTCTCCGACGCTCTGCACCATCTCCGCGACATCGAAGTCGATGTTAGTGTGAGACGCACCCTCAGGTTTTGGCCATCCGAGGCTGGACTGTCGCGCCGAAAGCGTTGGGTCAAGAGTGAAGGTCGCCATGTTCGCGGACATGTAGTTCAGGTTCTTCATGGAAGTGAACATTGCGGATACCGAGGGAGTGGGAATCGATAGGGAACAGGCTGAGAACTGCTCCTTCGCAGGGTCAAGCACTTGAGGAGGGGAAAGCTGAAGCAGGGTCTGTATGACCATCTGAACGGAATCTGCAAGCTCGAGTGAGAGTTCTGCAAGATGGGTAGGCTCCTCAGGCGGCCCCGTCGGGGAAGGCGCAGCGCGTATATGCGACATCTTCCGCGGGTGTTGGAGCGGTCCCAGTTGTGAAGGAAGAGGCATAGATAGCGCCCTAGAAATCCTAGGCACCGGGGGAGTCTGTCCAGCTTGTTCCATAGGGTCCTGGTCAGAATTCAAATGATTCGTCGGGGTAACGAAGTCTGAACCGTCGCTGTCCTCCATCTTCGCAGGTTTCTGCTCCTCGTCTTGTTCCTCCTCGGATACGTCGGTTTCGCCTTCAGAAGAGCTGAGGGGTACCGCAGCGGGGCGTTCCGCAGGAGCGGCCATGGGGGGAGGTGGTTCGGCGGGCCATGCAATACCGAACCTGTTGGACGAAGACAACTCGACCACAACAGCCTCTTCGCCCTCCTCATCCACCACTTGGCCTGCAATGATAGCGGGGAGACGGACTATAGGCAGCCTCGTTCCGGACATGGGCAATGGCCACAAGGGGCGCGGAACCGTCCAGCAGGCACCTTGGATGCAGAGGCGCGGTAGTTAACGAGCAAGCCTAGGAAGAGAGAAAGCAAGAGGAAGGGCAGGAGGCGGGGAGGAAGAAAACGGAGAGAAGGGGAGAGGGTCGGCAAGGAGGCCGGAGGAGAAAGCCTGGCGTGGACCTGGCTGGCGGACGCGGACTGGGCGAGCGTGACCGTTGCTCGCGCTCGAAACGGATTTGCGCGTCACAAACAGCCGACAACAGCGGCGTGTCACGTCGGGGCAACAGACAGATGCATATGTGTGTTCCCCAGTACTTTGAGCTTCAGTACTCAGTCTCCACGAACGTAGCGGGTCAGGAACAGCACGCAGCGGGGCGGAGAATGATTGATTCATCGGGGGATGCGCTCGTAGGCCTGGCCAGACACTGCCCGTATATAAAACTCCTCTCGTTCAGTTTAGAAGCTTACCACGCTCGGATCGTCGCCATCCCACACACCGCAACAACGTTCTCGTGCGGAGATGAACCCCTTCGGAAACAGACAACGCGCCCAGACTCCTCGGATGAGCGGGTTTCCACTGTGATCATACTATATCGAGCGTGAGGCTTCACGGGTGCGTAGAGAGATTTTGAAAGCCTGACAAAAAAGCGAATGCACATACACAGCGACACTATTACAAGACCTAGTACGTCAACTCCACATCGCCCTCCGCCACCCGGTCCACATCGACGTAGCTGACCTTCTTGCCCGCTTGAGCTCGAGGGTCTTCCTTCACGTCCGGAGGCGGCGGAGGGGACGGCCCACCGGGGCCACCACGGCCACGGCGTGGACCAGAACCAGGATCCATCGAGACCGCGGGCTTGGCGGGGAGTCCGGCGGATGCAGGGACAGAAGGCGCCTCGATGGGCTGGTCGAACCCAGGAGCGATGCCGCTGATTCTGTCACTGAGCCGGCGACCAGAAGCGCTCTCATCACGGCGGGGAGGTGGGGGTGGGTAGTTGCCATATTGATAAGCATACGGGTCCCAGTAACCTGGGCCTGGGTAGGGAGGATAGCCAGGATATGCATGATACAGAGGAGGAGGTCGTGCATAGTCGGCAGGATAGGCAGGGGCTTGAAGGCCGTATGCCTGGGGAGGTGGCGGTTGGCTAGAGCCAACGGGCTGAGGAGGGTGCGCGAACGGCTGTATCCTGTGTGGATCTAGCGCGAAGTTGTTGAAGTAAGGAAGCTAGGCCATCATAGTTAATACCGGATATCACTCTACGTATCCTCGACAAGTACCTCGTCTAGTTGCTTGATTACGTCGGCGTGTTTGTTAGCAATGTGCTTTTCGACGAACGGCGTAGCCTTGAACAGCTTCTGGCAAGTCTTGCAACGGAACTTGCCCTCATCCTCTTGTTTGATGTATGCCTCGCAAGCACGGGACAACTCCCTATGATACAGTTAGGCTGATGCAGAATCTAAGAAGAGACTCGATACATACTCCTCGTAACTCTTGCCGCCATAATCACGGGGATCGACGCCATCGCGGTTGATGAGTAAGGCAATCTTGGAGTCGAGCCACTCAAGCCAGCGCTCGTCTTCAAATGGTCAGTCAAAAGAGGTAGAAACGGATACAAATATCATACCATTGCGCTTCCAGTCGCGATTTTCGTTGGTCTTGTCCTTGACGCTCACGTCTTTCTCCTTCGTGATCTCGACACCCTCCTCAATCTTCGGGTCTTTCTCAGCCTTCTGAGCCTCAGCCTGCACCTCTTGAAGCAACATCTTCGACATGGGCTTTCTCAAGTGCTTCACACACTTCCGCTGCAATTCTTCTACATGGTCTGTAACAACTGCGCAGTAGTAGCATGTGTTGAAGGCAGCTCGAAGATAGGCCAGGTACAAGTCCAACGCTATCATCGTCTATAACCGGCGCTCGTTAGGCATGGTAGACCGGAAAATAGAAAAAAGGACGCACCCTCTTCGTCTCCAAGGCCTTCTCATCACTGGTATCCACAGCCCCCTGTTCGTGGAGATCTGCTAACACCTTCTCGACGCGTCTTTCCACCGCCTCGCTACCCATCTCCCTGGGCTCCGGATCTTCAGCGTCCGCAGCAGCGTCACCCATGGTGGTGTCTTCGGTGGGTACTTCGGGGTTGTCGCCGTTCGCTGTGAGGTCTCCGTTCTCCTTCGGTTTCTGTTCGACCTTAGCTTTCCGAAGCCTCATGTACTCTTCTTCCATGAGAGCTGCGAGCTTCTTGGCGTTCTCGAGATCCTTCACGATGCGGTCGGGCTTACTCGCCACTTCCGGAGTGTGCCGGACCCGCGTCACGAACGGTTTGGTGATGTGAGAGACATGTAGTTTGAAGCCCTCGATCTGCCGTGGCGGTTGAACGTCGGAACAATCTTGTATGGCGAGTGTTGTACGTACCTTCTTCTCCGAGAGCTCAGCCATGATGGTGGGCATGTCGGCGTCATCAGTGAATTTTATCCAGCCCGCGCGGTAGTAGTTCCTCTTTTGTAGAGGGTCTCCAAGAGCGAGGTAAATAAAGCCCGGGAGCTTGCTAATGGACTACATGGCAAACTCAGCATACAACAGCAAGATGAGATCGTGCAAGTTCAAACCTCCTCAAGCTTGACGCGCCCAATGTCGGGTGGGATGGTGCGAATCATGATCTGGTTGCCTTCTGGAGGGACGGCGACCTCCTCTCCCCGATTGGTGGCAAACCGCTTATTCTTGTCTCCATTGCGATTTGCGTCATTGTCACCAGCGTCCTCCTCCACTTCAACGTTGAACTGCATATCATCCTCGCCAGCGCCGGCGATGACGGGCTTGGTCTCTTCGACAGCGTTGAGGTCTCCGGGGGCGCCATTGGTACTAGCCGCATCACCGCTGGCGTTCTCCTTTGTGGTAGGTGCAGGCTCGGGTGCAGGTTCAGTGAAGTCAGGGTCAAATTTGCCCGACTCAAGATCCAACACGAAGGCGTCCATCCTCCCACGCCAGCCGATCTTCCTCACGCGTGTGCGCATAGCTTCAAGCTCGGGAGAGGGCTCGTACTTTTCAGAGAACCACGGCGACTTCCTGTGATGATCGAACATGCGCTGCAGCTGAGGACACGCGTGAGCGGTACCGCGACATATGTATGCCCTATGCATGATGCATACCTGCTGGGCCGCGAATTCTTTCTTATACTTCTCCCAACGCGACCTGATACCATTGCGAGGTTTGCTACCATCGCCCGCCTCCTGCTCCGCGGCTTTGTCTGCGGTATCCTCCTCCATGGCCTGTTGGGGGTAGTAGTAACGGAACCATTCCGCATACTGCTTAAGAGTAGCAGGGTAATCAAAAGTATGAGGGTCCGGAGGGGCACGACGATTGGAACCGAAAGGCGGCTGTGGAGGATACTGTCCACGATCGTAGCCGTATCCTCGAGAATGAGCATCTAAACCGACGTGAGATTGACTCGATCCTCAGGCTGGAGAATATCATACCGTGGTCGTCGTTATACCTTGGCCTAGGCTCATAACGGTCTCGCTCCCAGGGTGACAGTGACCGCCGGCGCTTCCTCCCACCTGCGACAAACACGAAACCCTCAGGACAAGGCAAACCATGATCCCGGTAAAAATTACATACCTTCATCTGCAGGTGGGCTTCGACTCCGCCCTCGTCTCCCATAGTCGTACGCAGCCCTCTCCCGCTCGTAGTTGGCCCATGCTCTGTCTCTGTCATATGCCTCCCAATCAGCCCGGTAAGGGTCCTGTGGGTAAGCTGCGTCCGGGTACGATGACCTAGGAGGATAGCCCCCACGGTAAGGAGAACGGGAACGCGACCGCCCGCGAGGCGGGGGAGGAGGATAAGCAGAAGACCAAGACGACATGTTCAGAGTATAGAAGCTGAAGAGAGAGAGAAAAGAGAAGCGGTTGAGCGAAGACTGATCATGAAAGCGGTTAAGAGAGAGGAGTCGAGCATGATGGAAGCACAGACCTCTTGAGATGGCGACACAACGACGAACACCGGGTTCTCAGTGCTCGCTGAGGCGGGCTCACTGTGTTCGCGCTGTCCAACAACGAGCAGCGCTTCCGCGTCTCCTGCCCCGCATTCAAGCTCCGCCCGAATGACTTGGTGCTGAGACACACCGACATTTGTCATCGGCCGGACTCACGTCCTCCTACGCTGCAGGCAAGTTTGACCGCAAGACATATTCACATTGCACTTCTTCAACACCACTAGAATACGCTACCTAGGACCGTGCTAAGCTGCGCCTCTGCATCTGGTCGCGTTTCGGCAGGACGTCGCTTTTTTCGCTTCTCCGTTGCAGCTGGCCGTGGAGGTGCATCATCATCTTGCTTCAACACCTTCTGCGGCCTAGCCTCCCCTTCAGTCTTTTCCTTCGTGCCCTCTTCCACATTGGGAGCTTTACGCTTCCGCTCTGCCCGCTTGTCCAATGTGCGCGCAAGTTCAACGTTCTTGAGGTACTCTCGCTGCTCTTTTCTCGATTGCGACAGCTCCGCACGCAGCTGCGCTTGATGCACGGCAGCTTCGTGGGCTATCATAGGTGTGTAAGAGTGTGGAACAAAGAGAGACGGTGATTGAGAACTTGCCGATTTGCTCTGTCAGCATATTCCACTTAAACTTGGGCAAGTATTTCATTGTCCAGACGTCATCCCGCCATCGTGAGCCCTTCTTGCCTCCAATCGGCTGTGCGTTCAGCATCTCCGCCACTGACCGTGCGATGCGCTTGTCCTTGAACTCGACCCAGCCTTCCGTATAGTGAGCCTTCTTCGTCGCGGTATACTTGCGCCGCAGGTACGCTCTTTTTGCGTCTAATGAGCAGCGTCAGACGAGCACCTGTGAATGCTATAGGTCATGCGCACCCTCTTGCTGTAGATATACTCTTCCGACTTCTCCATACGCGCTCATGAGATGCCGTACCTTCGCAGGACGCATTCCGGGCGGTATTCGGGAAATATAGATGACACCCGCCTTGTCTTGTGCAGCCTTGAAAGCTGCGAGGGCTTCAGGGGTGAGGGGTTTGACTACCTTCCCTGATGGCCCCGAGAAGCCACCGGGGTCCATTCCCCTCCCTATCCCATCCTCTTCGCTATCTTCTTCCCTGTCCTCTGACCCAGACTCGCCGCTCTCCTCGTCAAAGTGATCGCCGCCTTCGGAACCGGATTGGGTATGCTCGTATCTGCTATGAGAGCGCAAGCCCGAGGGACTGTTTGAGGGTTCCCCCGTGCGTTCGGGTTCTGCGACAAATCGAGGGTCGGTGGTCGCCATGATGCGCAAAGAGGGCTGAGCAGTGAGCCGCAGCGTCGAAGACGTCAGATTACAAGTCCAAACAGACCATCGTGGCTGTGCTATAGGTAAATTCTGGATAAGGTGATGTGCGCTTATAGCACAAAGTAGTTCGCACCCTCCGCTACTGGGCAAGTACGGCTTGGCAGCAGGATGCCCGTCCTCTGACGTGGGGATATCCTGATAAAATATATTGCAAAGCCCTTATACTCCTTTTCTACTACTGTTATTGGGGCGTTGAAAAGCTGGGCAAGAACTGATCAGTCCGAATTCTCTGCTGTGCGTCAGACTGTACAACGGAGCTGTCATCTATGTCGAAAACACTTCAGACCCTCCAGTCTTTTTCACCCGCTCCTTTCAGGCTGCTCGGTACGTAGGAGTATATCACTGCTTCCGTACATAGCGCCAATTATCTCTTTTATCTAAAATGGCTCACCTCGAAAAATGTGGCGGGCCACATCTTCGGTAGACGTCCTAGGCATGACCCAGCCCTGTATAGACCCATTATATTGTTTCCCATTTTGTCCGGGATGTTGAGGAGCAGTCCGAGTCACGGAGGCGCCCTTCCTGCGCGGTAATGAACGCCGGAAGCGGGGATCATCAATCACAGAATTTCAAGCCCAGGGGTAGAAAGAGCACTTCGCGCGTTCAAGAACAAGGTATCAATTTTGGAATGGCTGAGAGCTATATTACCACAAAGGGCACCAGGGGTAAAAGTGTCATCGGAGGCCGTGATGATGCGCGATCAACAGGTCAGCCTGAGTGAGAGTTCTCTGGATCGCGGAGGGACGTACGGTACAGCGGTATTTAGCTGTCAGAGGAAGGCACAGAATGCAGTGACAGGAACGCCAACAGTGACATAACATGGGTCCGCGAGGCTTGCTGGCATGACTGTTTCCGCCGTCGGTGAACTTGGACATATCCGCTTCAACAAAACCAAGACCCAGAGATCATATTCCCCCAAAAGACATATAGTATCCAGATACATCCTGAGACCCAGAGACACCAGAAACCCTCCAAAAATCACAGACGCGACGCCGGTTGCGCAGACGTGGGCACCGCTGCGCCCTCCATGCCAAACTGCGCAAGCACCTCCGCCAGGCGCGACTCGCGCTCCCTCTGTGAAAGCAATTAGCCGGTCAGCCGACACTCTCGATCATGTAGAGTCATCGAGGGCCAGGACTCACGGCATTGCCGTCCATAGCGGTCTGCATGCTCTCCAGGTCCCCGCGTGCCTGCTGGACGCTGCGGTCGGCCTCGGCCTCGCTCTCGCGCTTGGCCTGCCATTACCCAACCCGTCAGAAGAAGGGACGCGGGGGCCTGAGCGTGAACGAGGTACGCACCGAGGCGGCCTCCTCCGCCTTTGTCTCGACCTCGAGCGCGTCGGCGTGCTTGTGCTTGGCCGCGTTCAGTGCCTTGACCGTCGAATGTTCCTTCTTCACCATTTTCCCCTTTGCCTTCTCCGCTTTCTCCACCGCCTGCAGAGACGTCCGTTAGTCTCACGGGCACGGGGGCGGGCAGACGGACCGGCGTGCGGCATTCGAGCACACGGGTCACGCACCTTCACGCTCTTCTTCACGGCTTTCTCCGCCTTCTTCACATCCTTGAGCGCGTGCTTGATGTTCAGCTCCTCCGCCTTCGCCTCCCAGGCCATGAGCTTCTCGAGCTTCTTTACGGCACGGTCGCCGATCACGGACATCGCGCAGTAGCGGAAGCAGCAGGAGGGGGATTGCGTGGTCGAGAGGGGAATATGCCGAGGCTAAAGAAGCGATGCAGATGAGACACGCGGTACGAGGAGGAGATGGAGAAAGGGTCTGCGAGCGGTCGGAGGAGATTGGGGGGAGGCTTGAGGCTCTCGTGCGGCTGGCGTTAGGCAGCCTCATGTCCGCTTCGGATTCTGATAGCTTTTCTGGTGTTCTAGACAGAATTGAGGGCTGACAGTAGGGCGCAGCCTAGTTGTAGGAAGGAAGGGTGGACGAATGTTAGCCTCCATCCGAGGATCGCACGGCTGATTTGGTACGATCGCCGTCCTAGCAGAGTTTCATTGTCAAATTCAGGTTTTTACTCGGACATGTGCAAACGGTAAAATGGGTTGAGAATTAATGGCTGGCGTGTAGAGAAGATCTGCAATGAGGATGTACGATGAAGTCACGTCCAAAACCATTGGTTGGCTTCAAGGGGCAACTCCTACAGGCTGTTGACTTTCCTCGAACATGGCAAGAAAGTCCCGCACAGGGGTGGGATAGACATCGGGTATGTCCGACGAGCCGTAGTCCGAGTCCTCTGCATAGTCCTGGGACTCGCCAAGCTGAGACTCCTCCATGACTTCGTCGGAGGAGCCGGGCGCTGCGTCCTCGAGGTCGCGACGCGGTGAGGATGGGGAGCCGTATGCATGCGAAGGAGGAGAGGCGCGGCTGCATTCATCCGATCGAGTCTGCTCACGGGTGATGGGTGGGGCGAAGGCCGAACGCGATAACCCCTCCACGGGTGCAAGCAATTCGTTCCCAAACTCGTCCCGGTTCTCGAACATGCTCAAAAAGTCCAGAAACTGTGACGGCACTTCAGAGTACGGCGTGAGGGAGGATGAACTTGATGCATCTGTGAACTGAGAAGCCCCACACAAAGGAGACGAATGGAGTTCAGAGTGCGCAAAGGTGGAAGCCTGAGAGTAACTCCCTTGAGACTGGGAGTACTCATCGTGAGCGTCGTAGTCCTGACTTTCGGCTGGTCGCGATGGGGAGGATGGAGAGTAATCGTCTGTCAGATTGGGCCTATATCGATAGTGTGATGAGACCCTCGCTGATGTACAAAGATTCACTGATTGGCCATACCTCATTAGCGCAGCTCTCCGCAACCCTATCACTTCCGCCCATGACGCCGAAAGCTCGTGTTCGGACTGGCTCTGAGAACTTTCCACAAAATCCGGAGAAGGTGGTGATACGACGGTGTCGCGTTCTGCCTCGGAATCGAGAAGCGATGGAGACACTGGCGATCTACATCTTTGAAGAGGGGAGTCGGGCGTTCTGCAAACATCAGGCGCCATATCAAGGACATCAGACATTCGTAGCTCCCTCTCATTGCTTTGTGAACTGGGTATGACTTGGGTAGACTGGCCGATCGGGGTGTGTGGCACGACAGGCGATGAACTTGTTTGAGTCCCAGTTTCAAACCGAGGGATAGACAACTCTTGTGTCTGAGAAGATGGGACCCATCGTTCAGAAGATGACGACCGAGGTGGACGGAGTGCAGGTCGCGTAGGCATTGTGGAAGAGTTCACTTTGCGTGGTAGGGGTGGCGGAGGCATGGTCATCCTGATCCCGTTTTGAGGTGGCCGCAGCACAATGGCGTCTTTGTCGCCTACGACCTGTACAGTTCTGCTACCGGGAGTAAAAGTGTCTTCGAAATCGTTAGTTTGTATATGAGGCCCGTGAAGGATATATGTCTACCATTCTTTCGTAAGTCCGGGAAAGGGTGCTCGTGATCGGAATAGCTTGCTCGATGTTCCGAATTGCTCGATGTCGTTTGCTCATGATAAGAACTTCTGACACGCTTGATTGCGGGCACAGTAAGCGGTGGAGAGGGCAGGGATGTTGCAGCCAGCACAGAATGAGGCGGGCCGTAGGGTTTGGGTGTGGCTGGAGCTTGACGATAAGAAGAGGACGAAGTATTCGACTTGATAGCAGGCCCAACAGGTGGTGAGTGAACGGCTATTGCTTCATTGCGGAGATTGACGCCTTCGGAGAGGGCTTCCGATTGTGTGAAAACCTCTACAGACTCGTCCTCAACGAGATCTACCACCGACTTGGCATCGCGAGGACTCGCCCTGCGGCGCGAACTACCGGCTTGCTTGTCATAGGCAACACCAACACGGTTGCTCGCAGGAGGGGTAAAGTTCTCTTTCTGCTTCTGCCTCTTCCGAGGCGGCTCTCCACCGCGTTCCTGGGCTGAGGATGCTTTGGAGAGCTTGTGTTGTGTGGACTTGCGCTTGGGCTGTTGTGATACTCGAGGGTCAAAGAACGCGGTGAGCGGTAGCTGTCCCCCAGTAAACGAGAACGACATCGGTGTCAGCTGGCAAGCGAGGAGAGCGCAAGGCCCAAGGGAGAATGGCACGGTAGAGTCTGAGCAGACCAAACGCGTGACCGTGTGTAGCGGAGTCGACACGAATGCAAACTCCGCCGACGCGTACTGTATGACCAGCGCAGCCTGTGCCACCTTCTGCAGCGCGTCCATGTCCGACTTCAAGAAACGCAAAATGTCCCCCGCCGCCGAGAACGACAAGTCCGACATCGCGCCCGTCGCCGGTCTCCTCATCAAACGACTCTCAGACAAGGCCAGGCTCCCCACACGCGGCTCTGCCCTCGCTGCCGGCTACGACCTCTACAGGTAGCGTGCACGACGCGTCCCCAGCCCTTTCGCCGCGTTCACACATTGCTAGTGCGGAGACCAAGCTCATCCCAGCGCGTGGAAAGGCTCTTGTAGACACCCAGATCTCCATCGCTGTCCCTGCAGGAACCTACGGCCGTGTGGCACCCCGCAGTGGCCTCGGTAAGTGGCTCCGCTTCGGACAAAGCGCGACGCGCACTCACTGCCCAGTTGCAGCTTCAAAATTCATGATTGACACCGGCGCTGGTGTCATCGACGCTGACTACCGAGGTGTCGTGTTTGTCCTCCTCTTCAATCTCTCGGATCAAGACTTTACTGGTACGTCGCATCACCCATCACCGTCGGGTAGCCGGTGAGCTCATGATTATACAGTGAACGAGGGCGACCGTATCGCACAGCTCATCCTCGAACGCATTGTTACCCCAGATGTAGTAGAAGTAGACGTGAGTACTCAGATCGCGTCCCAATTCGCCCTGTCTCATGCGCTGCGTACAGGACTTGGACGAAACCTTGCGCGGCGCAGGAGGCTTCGGGTCCACTGGTGGACACACCGCGTTGTGAAAGTTCGTAGACACTAATTTCTTGCTCTCGTTTCGTGCCTTGCATACCATGTACAACGTAATACAATTTTTCCCGTCATTCATACACTCCTTCAGATGGCGATGCCACGGTAGGTGCGGAGCTGCGAAGCCAAGCGCGTGGCCTGGCCTGCCGTGAAACCGGTCATGCAGCTACTCGTCTGTCAGCGACTGGCTTTCAGGGCAACTAGGAACGTCACCCACCTGTCGTAAGAGTAGTCCATGTAGTTGTGGATGGGGTCCACGCCGCCGCCGGAGCAGGTGTCACGGCCGGTCGGGCAGCCGCTCGCGGGCGACGCCTCTGGGGGCGTGTCAGAGACCATGTCGCCGGAGCCGGAGCATCCGCCCTGGAAGGTGTGGTAGAGGCCGACCCAGTGGCCCGCCTCGTGCGTCAGAGTCTGCGCTCCCCGCCCATCAGCGTCGCTCAAGGAATTCTGTGCGTGCGGGATGAACGCACCTTGCCCTCGTTGTAGTTCTGCGTGCTGCCGCCCGGGAGGGACGAGAAGAGGATGACGACGCCGTCGTCCTTGGGGTTGCTCGCGTAGTCGGACGGGAAGGTCGAGTACCCGAGCAGGCCCTCGCCATCGCCTGACTCGAAGCCGACCGTGTACACGTTCAGATCAGCCTTGCCGCCCTGGCGCAGCTGGTTCTTCATCGTCGTCTGCAGCGACGAATCGGGGCCGACCTGCTGGAACCAGTTCCTGTTCACGGTGCGCGTCGTGCCCGCGAGGGCGAACGCGATGCCGGACGCGGCGTAGTCCTCGTTGAGCACGTCGATCTGCGACGCGATCATGGCGTCGCTGGAAGAGACGCAGTGTGAGCTAATTCGCACTGCGATGCAAGATGCGAGCTGTGAGAGGACGTACGAGACGGAGCCACCGGCGACAGTCGAGTCCTGGCTGATGACGTGGAAGTAGACGGACACCGTCGGTACCGCCGCAGCCTCGAGCAACCCGGTGGGCGGGGGCGGGACCATGTTCGCGCGGAAGTGAGCCTCGTTCGCATGCTTCTTCTCCTCGGAAATGGTCACACCGCACGACCTGCACACCCGCCATACCTGTCAGCACGGTGACGGTGAACGCAATGTCGAGAGTTGACTCGCCTAGTAGTAATCGTCGCGTTGGACACCGGACCGCCGAGGACGACGGACACGGCGGAAAGGAGGAGCGCGAAGGTGACGGGTTTGAACATGACGAAGACGATTGCTCTGCGAGGACTGCTGAGGCGATTGAAGGAGACCGAGGACGGTGCTACTCGTAAACACCACCAGTTCGAGCCTCTTTATACTCCTCGTTGAAGGACGTCTGAGCACGTCTGCTCTGGGTCGGTGTACTTCTCTACAAGCCTTGTGGTGAGTTTCCACCGCATCACGCAGGTATCGGCTGCCAAGACTCTTCGAGCACGCTGCTCATCGCATAGCGAAGCGTCGGAAGCCAAAAATATCCATGTGTGTGGCTGGTAGACGCAGCAGGTGGTATACAGATGGATAGGTCGGAGGAGAAAGCATCCGTGCGATTTGACGCTCTCCTGAAAGGAGCACATGGCGCGCTGGCCTCGTATCTTCTGCTGCACATGTTGTATTGGGCCGCTTCGGAAACGCTTGTAGCATTGTTGGAGCGCAAGTCGGAGCTCGAAATAAGTACACCTACAACGCGTTTGAGAACTGAGGACTGAGGGACGTAAAGCGGGACGGTCAGTACCTAGAGCCGAGAGCGTAGCACCATCGTATCAACCAGCCCACGGGGTGATGATGGCATCTGGCGTATCTACAAAGGCTATGAGCTATGAGCGCAGCTTCAGCAGCGGACCCGAGGGAACATAGGCGAGATAACGAAAGGCAGTGGATGTGGTGACAACATAAATTCAACAAGAGACAAGTCGACAATCGATACACCCGCCGCAAACGGCCTATCTTCCTCGCCCGCTCGTTGCGTCCGGAGATGACGGTAGCGGTGGGTACAGCGTATTCGGCCGCGGATGTTGATGATGATCTCGGGGGCATGTGCGCAACTGGCCTGACCGATGGGTAAGTGCATTAATGCGGGATGCCATGTGCAAGGATATCGTTCTTGGCTTACTTACCTACTGTCCGGAATGTGACCACGCAGTCCAAGTTGTGGTCGGGATCAATTCGGAGCAACTCGCCCCAAACACGTCCTATCGACTCGCTAAAACTCAGAGACGAACACAGTCGCCAAGCAATGGGCCGCGTGAGGCGTTGAGGAAAAGATAAGCGTCACGTTGGCCTCGTAGGTCTGCTACGTGTATCGGACGGTCGCAAGTGTGTGCCATGGGTGCGGAGTCGTAGAATTGACATGATCAATGGGCCAATCCGTCACGACGCATATGGCCAGCCTAGATATCTATTGAGAGTACGGCCGATGTGGCTAGTGACATACCACTGAGGTATCGATTTCTGAGTGCACGGCAATCTAGCATTCACTGTCGCAGTCCTTAAACCAGTGGGGACGGCCAAACGCGGCGTAGACGCATAAAATCCTCACGCTGGGAGATATTGTCGAAAAAATAAACGCTGTACATATTCACACATAGAGTATGTATAATACTCACCTGGGGGGCGGATAGCGAACTTCACGATGGCCTAGAGAAGAGACCTCGGCCTGACAACGCGGTCAATGTCTAGGCTTGTCTGCTTCGACGACATATAAATCGTCCAAGGATTGGGATGCATGGACGAGAAGATCACGTCCTCTTGCATCTTTCGGGTCTTCATCGTTGACGAGCTTTTCCGCATCCAACACGATTCCTGTTCCCTCCGCCCATATTCGGCCGTCTGGCACGGCGTGTTCGCTGTCTTCGGGTAGTTGGCCAACGTCCACAAGCTTGACGGCCTCCACGAGCTTGACTAGATCCTCAATCTCTTGGGTGAGTTTCGTGTGTGCGGGTGTTCCCTCCTCCGGGGGTATCAGAGCGGAAAGCTCATGGAGGCGCTTGAGCGTATCGGAGGAGACTGTTGGGCGAGGATATGACGAGAGTAGCTTGTTGACGGACCAGGACGCCTTGAGAGGGATCCCAGTGGCATCTACCTCAGCTAATGCTGTCTTACGACGGAACTGGAGTTGTCTGCGGGGACGGAGGATTGTGAGCCAGACGGATCGGCGAAAAGACTGCATGGAGGTTGCGGGGAGAGCTACGATAGACGCCGGACACGCGAGGAAGAGTGAAATATCCGATTTGGGAGTCGACGGTCTTACTGCGTCCACCACCTCACCACTGTCACCATCGCCTCGTACAAGCTTGCTGAACTCCCATGGCGTCCCCCTTGCAGGTAGCATTGCGAAAACTGATTCCTTCTCAACCTCCTCCTTCGCTGTCCACTATTCCCGGAAACCTCTATCAGCTCTTGTCACGGTATCCACAAGACGGCGTCGGCCAAAGAGTATACCAAACACGGTGGGGCGCGAAGGGGATTGAAGGAAGCTACTGGGAGGTCACCCGGACGAAGCTGAAGTCTGAGGGCCGCCATGGAAAAGCATGGGGCGTCTTGGTGTGGAAAGGTAAGCAGTACCACCATAGGTGTCAAGGAGCCAAAAATCCCCCAGGTCATCATACTTACGTGCACACCCTCTGCAGGAAAGCGCGTGAGCGAGCGGGACGAAAAGATCCCCGGAGGACTCAAGTACAGATGGATCACCGGCGAGTCTCGAACCAAGCCAGGACTAAAACCGCTCTCCAAGGCCTCATCATGACACCGGTCTACATTCTTTGTCGTTTTATGCATCCTACTACGCTTTAATCATCTATTGGTGTCCCTGACACCGGGATAGCTCGGCCTGAGTGTCTGTCTGGTTTGTGAATCGCGCCTTCAGTGCCGGCTTGCTCACATACCGCGAATTCTGTATGCGGGGTTTGTGTTTACGTTGTCAGCAAGTGGTCGCGCGCGCATATATTCGTAAAACGCGCATATCTCTTCAAACGCTTGCAGGCGAGAGAATATCGTGAAGGCAAAGGACCGCATATCGTATTTAACATCTTTGAATCTGTCATGGGTGGACGAAACATGCGTGGGAACTCCGGTTGAATGCGGCAAGCGTACAGTCTCGCGTCTCTCCAAGATTGTTCTCCGCCCTATCATACGACTTGCTCAGCGGTTCGGCCATCCTTTCGCTTTTACACACCACACTCGCTTCTGCGGAATCGCACTCTGAGACGACTGCTCGGGGGATAGATATTGCTCGACTTCGTCTACTCGTCGTGCATGATGGACATGGACTCCCGCCAGCTCATTGATGCCCAATTTGACCGTGCCGTCGAGATTGTGCAGAGCCTCCCGAAGACGGGACCCATCCAAACGGGGTACGAGGATAAACTTGACATGTACAGGTATGTTTTAGTGTTACATAGAATTGCTAGTTGCACTGATGCCAAAAACGTAGCTTGTATAAGCAAGGTGCTTGCTGCACATTTGGTCGTCCACATTCTGCCTTTACTAACGCCACCGGCTCCTCTGCTCTCTACCAGCTACCGTTGGAAATGTCCAGGGATCTCGTCCCAACGTGTGGGATATGTTGGGGAGGGCAAAATGGTGAGAGAATGACGGACCCTTGGCGTTCGCAGAATCACATGCTAAACGAGATCCCCCAAGGGATGCATGGGCGAAACACAGAGACTTGGACTCGTATGAAGCCAAGTGGTTGTACGTCGATGCGCTGCTGAAGGTACATTCAACACAGTACGTCCCGGGATCAAGATGTTAACGCGCCCCATGGCATAGGTGTTGCGCAAGTACCCTGACAAAACTGTGGCGAGGGACTTAGTGCGGGAGCTAGAATCGTACACCGGCGATCCTTCAAACCTAGTGATGAGTGGTAGGTCTATCTGTCCGCGGCATATACGTAGTGCGTCGCGCTCAAGCAACTGTATTCCTCAGGTATATCTTCTAGGGCTCCTGCCTCCGCGTCTTCTGGCTCGTCGGCTTCCGGCGGAATGCCTTCAATACCCCAACGGCCTTCCGAGTACGCGTCGGCTCAAGTTCACGTCACGCAACCCCCACCACCGGGAGACTTGAACATATTGGAATGCGAGACTGACGAGAGCACGACTGACGAGGAAGATGAGGCTGCAGACATGGTTCCTGCAGCCATCACCTCTCCCCAACAAATCCCGAGCCAACTTAACCGGCCTCAGTCGTCATTGTCCTCGCGACGTTATCGCACTCCGATGGCAGGCTCTCTCCTCACACCATCCTCGCCACCCGTGAACGTCCCCTCCGCTCAGCCTCATCCAGGCTTCCAAACCCAGTCCGCGTTCGCTGAATCGGCTGCTTCCCTGCCCTCTTCCGCCTATCCCACTACCTCGGTCTCCTACCCCGAACAAGCACCCCGCTCTACCTCTATTGACCCTCACGACTACACGCGTGCCGGCTACCGACCCCCAAGCCAGCAACAGTACAGGCCGTATGGAGGACCCATCAACGTCCCTCCGCGCCCAGCGTCTCTCCCGCTCATCGAGCGGGCGGTCGAAAGCGTGCAGGTCCATCTTGCCGCGATCACGGAGCGCCTCGAGACGCTCGAGAGCTTCATCCACCACTCGACCGCTTCACTCTCCCCCTCCGGGCCACGCTCACCCGGCCTGCTCGCGGGGCACGGTTCACCGTTCGGCGGGCCGCACGACGCGGTGCGCTGGGACGTTGACGACATGGGTATGTGGTCGCTCGTGCTGCACCCCCTCGCGCGCGCTTTGCGCCTCTTCCGCCAGCTCGCTACGCTCCTCGCGAACGGCGAGGGCCGCTCGCCCACGTTTGTCGTCGTCCGCCGGCTTTTCCTCGACATCTCGTTCGTTCTCTGCTTCCTGGCGCTCTTCAAGGCTGGGTGGCGCAGGAGCGGGGTCCGCAGAAAGGAGGTCTCCGCCGCGCTCCGCGGGCTCTGGCGGGCGGTCTCGGGCCAGCAGGGTGTGCGGCACATGGTGGACCAAGGGGTGTGATTGCAGCATATCGCCGTGTGTTTATATAATATATGTGGATGGTACCTGCTTTGCATATTTCACGAATCTTACGCTTTCATGTTCGACCAAATGCTTGTGTGTGCGGTCCGATGCTCGCGCTATCATTCGTGTATCTCAAGCTACAGGCTGTCGGATTGGAGAGAAACGTATGTGATACAGTGCCGGATCTGTGAGCCGAGGCCTCCTAATACACCGTGCATTTACTTCGTCTACTGCTGTGCGCCCCCCGAGAACAACAAACCATGGACACCATTGCTCATGACATGTCGACAACGCAACGAATGCAGTTGCCACCCTATGAAATAGTCGTTATAATCTGATGGGGGAGGAGCGAACATAAAAGGGCTATCCGACTTACGTGCATGTCGTGGAAGCCTTCGTTGATGTCCGCAAGAGAACGGTGGTGAGTGACGTACTCGTCAACCTTGACCTTACCCTGGAGGTATTCTGTGGGAGGTTGAGTTAAGTGACGATCATATATCGACGAAGGGTTACGGACCCTCGACAAGGCCGGGGAGTTCGGTGCGACCCTTGACGCCACCGAAGGCGGATCCACGCCAGGTGCGACCAGTTACGAGCTGGAACCTGATGGAGACGAATCAGTGGATAATCGCAAAAGGATGCGCTTGAAAAGACATACGGGCGGGTGGAAATCTCCTGACCAGCGGCAGCAACACCGATGATGGTACTGACACCCCAGCCTTTGTGGCATGCCTCGAGCGCAGTGCGCATGACGTGAACCTATGGATTATCTGTGAGCACACACCGGTAGATTGGTGCATGTTTCAGGTCTACGCACGTTACCCGTGGCATCGAACGTGAAGTCAAGACCGCCGTCGGTGATCTCAACCAGATAGTCCTGGATCTTCTTGCCCTCGGAGAGCTGCGCGGGGTTCACAAACTCGGTCGCACCGAACTTGCGCGCCCACTCCTCCTTCGCGGGGTTCGTGTCGACGGCGATGACGCGCGACGCGCCAACCTGAGAGGCGGTCGCGATCAGACCGAGACCAATGGCACCGCAACCGAACACAGCGACGTTCGAGTCCTCTGTGCGTGGATCAGCTATGAGCGGGCTAGATAGAGCGTAGGAGCTTACTGATGCCGGGCAGTTTTGTCACTGCTCCCCATGCAGTAGTGATACCACATCCCAGCAGACAGACACGTTCGAGAGGTGCCTTGGGGTTAACGGCCACCACCGAAACATCCGCAACGACTGTGTACTGGGAGAACGTAGAGGTACCCATCTGCAATCACCATTTTAGAGGTGCCTCGCTGGGAACAAGGAGGTGTAGTACGTACAAAGTGGAAGAGAGACTGGCCCTTGCAGGTAAAGCGGCTGCTCTTGTCGGGCATCAGGCCTTGGCCCTGAGTAGCACGCACTGCGTATAAACTGTTAGGATATTCACAATGTGAGCATCTGGATGATGCAGACCTGAACCACAAAGGTTGGTCTTGCCGCTCTTGCAGAATTTGCATTCCCGGCATTCTAACAGAACGGAAGATCAGCGAAGGGATACCATTGATCGCCGCAAGATGACGTACCGGCAGTGTAGAGGGGGATAACATGGTCGCCCACGGAGACGCTAGTGACGCCCTCGCCAACAGACTCGACCTGAGCGGTCCTCAGCACGACGTTTCCGGCCAATCACGACTGTGCACCACTCACGATTCCTCCACCCTCGTGGCCGAGAATCACGGGGAAGGCACCCTGCCGAAGGCGTTCATATCGGCTGTTCGAGCAGTATATATGCGCGCGCTCACTCACCTCGGGATCCTTGCCGCTGCGGGTGTACTCGTCCGTGTGGCAGATGCCTGAAGGCAGATATCAACTCAGCTACTCCCTTCTCCTCAATCGTCGTTCTCCTCGTGCTCACCGGTGTGGAGGATACGGATGCGGACCTCGTGGGCGCGCGGGGGTGCAACTTCGATATCCTCGATTTTGAGGGGCTCTCCGGCGGCCCAGCAGACTGCGGCTTTGCAGGTAATCACTTTTCCTGCTGTATCGGACATGGCGGGGGCGGGGTGGTGGAAGTAGGGAATAGAGCTGCGAATGCGGAGAGGAGGCGTCGTCAGACTCAGTCTGGGACTTGGGCTCGCAGTTCACATTCTTAGATATAGTCAGAGTGTCCCGATTGATCAAGTGATAATATCACTTGATCAATCTCATCCGGGACACTCTCCTGGGACCCGAAGCTCGACGGACTGAGTTGCTGAGCAAGCGTGGGCGTGCAGGCCGCCGCGGGCTTTTGCGGAGGAGTCCATTGCAGTGCTCGCTCCTCGGTCATCTGCCGTCCCGCGTGTGAGGCCCCCGCGCAGTACTAGTGGGGACCCGTGTCGCTTGTTCTCAGCTCCTCCCACTATGTCTTTCACCAATCTGTACTACAAACGCGTGCGTTGCTGCATCTGCATCGCTAGATACGTAGGAGACTGAGGATGCGCGCAGGCGGTGGGCACGGCGAGGCAGTGTTATGTCTGTCACAAACCGACGACGACGGTTCTCGCCACCATCAACACCATCGACTTTCTCTACACCTGCGATAACCACCTCTCCGATCCGGGCTTCGCGAGTCAGGTGGGCACAAGCAATGACGGCGTGGGCGCGGGAGCAGCGCAGAAGATGGGGCTGAGCTCGGAGGAAATCGCCAAAGTGAAGGCGGAGTGGGAAGAGCGCCAGAAGAAGAAAGCCGAGAAAGCTAAGGAAAAGGGGGATAGCAAGGGCAAGGACAAGGACAAAGATACAGACAAGGACCCAAAAAATCCTGATGAGAAGGAGAAGGCCTCTAAGAAAGTCCCTGGGTCGCTCTCTCCGCCCTCGACGACGCCGACGCCGACGCCGACACACCAGCGATACACGCTTCATCGCGACATATTTGCCCTGCGCCTAGCGGAACACCGCAGACGCCGCCAGGCCGTGCAAGCCAAGGAGCTTGCGCCCCGCTTGCCTGGCGCACCGATGACGATGCCCGCGAACCCACCTTCCTAATCGTCCAGTCACTTGCTTTCATCTACTCACCTGGTCTCATCGGTCTCCGTACCATGTGGTTATGATCGTTGTGCCTGTGCTGTTGCGGGGTATATCGGTATGTCACCCTCACCTGCCAAGGTCGGATGACTAGTCATCTGAAGAAATAGACAGCCCACACCTTGGTCAACATTTCACGGGACGTTGCAGTGACGCTGGTGACCCTCTTATCCCTCAGATGTCCCGCCCTAACTGTCCCGAGACAGGCAAGACGAACTCAAGGGCCGGGGCACCTCGGAGGTTGATAGGGGCGTAGCTGGGTGGTGGACAAATGACTCAGCTTGCGGCTCCTGTAAACGCCATCCGATAGGCTGGGCCAAGTTATCTATCTTCCTATTTGCTCCGCCGGTCACATCCACCGGCTCAGGTGAATGAAGTATGTGGATGGGACTCACAACCGTCCATAGCATTCAATTATTCAGAAGTACGGGTATGGCCGATACTATACACATGCATACATATCAACTGTCCACATCTACAAATCTCGGCCCCCAACACACTAGGAGATGAACGGATTGCAATCACACACCACCGCCCGCACTCCAAAACTCACCATCGCACCGATGGCGAGACCCCCCACGAGGCAGAAGCTCGCGACCGTCGCCGCCACGTCCACGTCCTCCGTTCGACCCTTCAGTCGCGGGTTGTGCGCGAGCGAGGGGGCTGCTATCATGCACATGCTCGAGACGTAGCCGTTTGATAGACCGAAGAGCAGCACGATGAGCATGAAGAGGGAGTCAGAGCTGATGATGGCGGCGCTCGATGACGATGCTGAGGCCCACTGCACGTTGCACATGAGGAAAAGGGGAATGAAGAGTGTGCGCAGGAGAGAGAGGCTGAGCAAGCGACGGGCGGACCAGATGTGGAGGCTGGGGAGCGAGCAGATACTGCGGCCGGCGAAGTCTCCGATGTTGAACATCAGGAAGTGAACTGCACTGAATACGAGGGGATGGACGGAGGGGCTCGTAGGTTGCACAGATATCGTTATGGGCGGGAAGACAGCCTGGATTGGGAGGCGGTGAGCCATGTGTCGAAGTTCACAGGACAATGACATACCAAGGTCACCACGAAGACATACGACACCGCGATGTTGTATATACCGTTTGTCTTCGCAATGCGTACCACTTGATGCTTGGAATCCTCCTTCCAGTGTTCGTGGTCATCGGGATCAGCAGAACCTCCCAATAGGCCCGCACCTTCTGGCGAGGCGGAATGTCCATGGGTAGCCGCCCGTGACACGATGCTCTTGTATGCAGGGAGTTTGGTGAGCCATGTGTGCACTCCCGCGCATACGACGAGGAAAACGGTTGAGATGGCGAAGAAGAAGAAGGCTGACTGTTCTGCTGGCTCGGAGGAGGGCAAGATCTCTTGGGGAGAGGTTCCCCGAACGGAAGCTACGGCGCTTATGACTTGTATCCCACTTATGGCCACCGCGACGGCTGCCTGGCCGGACATAACGGCCTGCATGGCCAGGGGTCCGAAGAGTGAAGCGACGGCGACCACAGCCGTTTGGAGGTATGAACCAGCTGCAGCCTGTCCGACTGCGTTCAGAAGAACGAAAACATTGAATATGCCTGGTGCCGGATGCGTGTAAGTGCTCGCGGTGAGCGTGAAGGACAGCACTGCTAGGAAGGCCAGAGAGACGAATACACGACGTGTGTTGGATGCCTGAGGGTGTATCAGTATATGTCTGATGAAAACCAGAGGGGCGCTGAGGTGGGCACCTTCTTCGCCGTAGTCGTAGCGTGTGCGAGGAAGAGGATATTGGAGAGCGTGAAGGCGGTGGAGAGGTAAGAGGAGAATGTGCCCTTCAGCGTAGACCCGTCCAAACGAGACAAGAAGTAGGGCGTAGCAGTGATCATCACTGGAGATTCGAGTTGCATCCGTAAGTAACATACACATCATAGAGGGGTATTACGACGCACCATTCCAAGGCAAGAGAACCGCGCAACCCAGTAGGAAGTGTATCCAGCGTATCCTGGAGTCCACCACCACATGTCCGTGTGTCACCACATGACTAGAAAGTACAATCTCCTCATCGACGTCTATGTCTGGCGAAGCAGAGGGTATAGGATTAGATGCGACCGGGGCCTGGGGTATGGGGTGGTAAACCGCCTCGGAAGTAGAATGACGTTCCGGCATGGCTGTATAGGAATCGTTGGTAAAGCTGAGGCGCGGTTGAGGTCAGGATAATAGTGATTTCAACGCCGTTTAAGTATGGTGCATGGCCTCCTGTCGGGACAGTGTTTGTGGGTGGTACTGCGAACCAGCCTGCCTCGGGTCACAGAGACGAAGTGGCAGCGCTAATTCCAAGAACTCTGGCACCGAGGAGCCTAATACGGGCCGTCTCAGCGCTCTGCCAAGTACTACTGGTACTGCCGATCGAGAGGCTACGGGAAGCAGTTAATTCTCAGCCCAGGTGTAATATACAAACGCACACCGAAGAAGCGGGGAGAGCGGTGCATGTATGTGGTCACATATATCGTGTGCTACAGTCAGTAATTGCTACATTTGCGGATATTTAAGAGTGTGTAGTTTCTTCTTCCTAAACTCCCCACCCGTTGTCTCAGGTTTGAACCGACTTCACGTCAACAGCTCAGTTACGACCCCTGTGTATGAACACAATTAACACGGCCTACTGAACTACAGACCGAAATCAGCTTACCGGCTCCAATCGTCTCACCGACTCGCCGAATCAGGATCCTTCCCATTTCCTTGTTGACCGAGAAAGGCTCGAGAGGGATGGGCAGAGCCCTGGAAGCCGGCCCAGCATACGTCGAGTTGCGTAGGCTGATCTCGACCTCCGCCGACATGTTCTTCGTTAAGACTCTTTGAGAGGATCAGTTGGGTTACATGCAGGAACTTCGAGAAGAAGATGCCTTACCTCGGCTTAGTCTTGATGATACTACCGTTCGATCTGTCCAACACGGAAATCAAACGAGAGATGCTCGCCGGGACATCACGAGAGTGATGGAACAGTTCGATCTAACGGCCTGAGTTTAGGCTGCTTTACAGGGCTGATTCACATACACTCACAGAAGCTCCAGCAGTGATAGGTACCTGGATGTCGAAGACGATGATCCTAGCAGTAAACGTGGATGTGAGGGGAATGAGGTGGCTTGGTCGGCATAGCACACTTCCGATGTTCAACGAAATGGGGTCGACGCCGGTAAGAGTCACGTTGACATTCGAGCCTGCCCCAGCCCAAGGAAGACTCTCGCCGTCGCTGTCAATGGCTGAAGTCGTTCTGAGGTCAGGTATGGGTACTATGAGACACAGAAAACATTGCACCTTTTACCGTAGCTGATTCATCCCCAGGTATGATGCGCAAGCGTTCACCAGCGACGATGATTCCACCGCATACACGACCTGACACAGATATACCAGAGGTCTGTCCTTTGAACACGTTGGAGATGGGGAAACGCAGAGGCGTGTTGATGTCCCGGATGGGAGGATCAAGGGCGTCTGTTCATAGAGCATCGATATTCGAGCCTTGCTCGCTGAGGCTCAGTAGACTTACCCAGCAAGTCCACAAGTGTGGGGCCTTTGTACCATTGGTACAGAGGTGACGTGACCGGCTCGGCTCGGGCGAGGTTGACACCCTCCATGGCGGCTACAGGAACGAATCTGGTTTTGCTAGGATGGAAGCCCGATTGAAGCAAGAACGGCTTCAGCACAGCACAGATCTCTTCGTAACGGGCTTTAGACCATTCAACCTGTACGACGTCAACAACCACACCAACGTTATTGATTCGCTGTGATTGACCTGATCCAATTTGTTCACGGCAACAATCACCTGGCCGACACCAAGGCTTCTAACAAGGAGCAGGTGCTCTCGTGTCTGGCCACCGCGCTCAAATCCTGCTTCGAATTCGCCGACAGCAGCGTCGACAACGAGGAGTGCGGAATCGGCCTGGGAAGCACCGGAAATCATGTTGGGAATGAAGTCCTTGTGTCCGGGGGCGTCAAGAATGGTGATCACCCTGTGAGTGGTGACCAAGGTCTGCAGCGCGATGTCCATTGTGATTCCTCTGTCCGACGTGAGTCTTTGATGATCATGATAAAGACCCTTATTCGCATACCGTTCGCGCTCTTCCTGCGTACCATCCAGCTCCCAGGCCCAGCTGAAACTACTCTTACCCATCTTGTTGCTTCCCCGTTCATTTGCGATGCGTCTCTTCTCGTCCACACGACCCAGCTCATACAACAGCCGCCCCATCAGTGTTGACTTGCCCGCGTCGACGTGACCTGCACGACCTCAGTGATGTATGCGCATACACCAGAATGCAGCAACATACCAATGACAACCAGGCTAAGCGACCGTTTTTCAGCCTGCTCCTGGGCGATAAGTGCTGACCTAGCCTCTTCAATCAACCTCTCGATCGCAGCCGGGGGCTTGGGCGGTTCCTCGGGTATATATTCGACTGGGGTGTCGTCATTCAGATTCAATCCAGCGAGATCGAGTTCACTTTGATTGGCGGTATCCTTGTTCGCAGGAGACGTTCCTGCAGTCTTGTTTGCAGGAGCCGCGATTGACTTCTTGGACGCCACCTTCTTGTTTTGCGCTTGTGATTGCGCTTTCAAAGCCTTCTCGCGTTCTTTGGCAGCTACAATTTTATTGAAGTGATACGTTAGTACATCCGGACGGTCCGTGTGCGAAGCGTGCAAAACCATAAAAACGGGATAATAACCGAGAACGAAGAGAGGAAGAAGAACCCATGATAGGCAAATAGGCGATAGGCAGTGATAGCGAGGTCTAGCGTTGGGCTAGGGACGTTCCCCTACGTGCGTTGAAGACGATGTCATCGGGGCTCGGGACATCAAAAGCGAATCCGCGAAGAGAAGGCAGCGGGGCAGGGGGCAATAGAACCGCTTCGTGTTCCCTGTGTTTGTGCGATCGAGTGTTCACCCCTTCGCTGCGCTCCCTGCGGCGTTTGCGTTCGGACTTGCGGGGGCGATGGTAAGGTAAGTCGGGGTCGTCGTCTTGTGGAGAGCCAAGGGCGTCATCGATGAGCAGCGAGGCAAAGGCCGAGGGTGACGCACGGGAACGAGTTGACTTGGGCGAGAAGATCGGCACGTCGATGATGGGGGAGATCATCTGCTGGAACTCTTGCTCTGGCTCCGGCTTTGACCGCGCGGATCTACTCTTCAATGCGAGTTTAGATTGCTTGAGCTCCTTGGACTCTCTAGACTTTGGTGTAGGAGGCGCCCGCTTAGGACTTGGAGAGGACGAATACTGCGCCGAGGACGGTAGTTTGGTCTGGTCTTTCGTGAGCAGGCTGCCGAGAGATTGATACGATGTTGTGATAGCTGTCGTCGCTGTCGGTCCGTTGGCAGTTGGAATGAGATATTCCGTATGAGAACGAGGCAAAATAAGAGTAGGAAGGGATACATGTTCAGTGTTGGGCTTCGTTGTGTGACTCTGCGCATTGGCCTTCGCTTGCGCGAGGCGGGCGAGCTTTGACAGGTGACGTGGTTGGCTGGGTGATGTGGACGGGGCTACGGCTTGTGGCATCGGGCTGCTAGATGGTGCAGACTCAGGTCCAGAAGGTGGAGGGAGAGTAGCCTGAGAAGGCCTCCTGACAGAGATGGGTTTTGGGGTGGAAGGTGTGGTCGAGGTGCTGGACAAGCCGGAAAATGGGCGAGTAGTTGGAATCGACAGAGTTGTCGGTTCTTTAGTGGCTGGTTTGGCGCCATCATTTCCTATGGCTTCCAAAGCAACAGCAGACCGTACGGCTTCTTTGACCACTCTCGACAAGAATGAAGACGCGTTAGATTCTGAACGCTCTGAGATGGTTGATGGTCTTGTCGGTAGACGCTTCTCCGGGATGAGGGAGATCATCGATGCGGCAGACGGCCGTAGAGCCGGATAGGTAATGTCGGAAGCTGTCTCCGTGGTGTACGATTGTGCGCTCATGGAGCTGACGCTAGACCTTGTACTAGACCTCGAGCTAGCTAGAGCCGACAGCTTCGATTTCTTCTCGCTCCCCGCGGTCTCCGTCGTCTTCTGTGACATCTTACTGGTGATTGAAGTTTGAAGTGGCCCTGCCGGTCGCTGCAGGCTGGACTTCGATTTCATATCGGGAATATCTGGCAGGTTCTCTAGTATGGGGATACCACCAGATGCGCTCGGAGCGGGTATGGTATCCGTCGACGACGACGGGGTTCGCCTCGATGCGGGCGTTGCCGTGCCCACGGATTCCTGATATGAAAGCCGCTGTAGTGCAGACGGCGAGGGAGACACTGCAACGTCTTCAGGATTCAAAGGCGGGCGTTCTGGTGTAAAATATCACTATACAGGTCAACGATGCCTCGAAAAGCAAGTCCTCACCAATGAGTTGACCATAATCAGTGGTGACAGAAGAAAGTAAAGTTGCCCGCGATCCACCAGCATGAATGTAAGGAGGCCCGACGAGATGTTGTGTCAGGTGTTGTGGAAGAGCTTCTTCCCAATCCCTGCCATCATCCGACCGCTCAGTGCGCTCGGTGATGGTGTATAGACTACCTGGGCGCACTGAAGCTCTGGTAGTCTCTTGGTCAGAGGACGAGAAGTAGTCGCTTTGCGTCAGGCGAACAAAAGGGACATTGCGTCTGCCTGATGTGCTGTCCGTGGTTGACGACCAGTCACCTTCATCGTCAGATGGAGGAGGAGGAAGCGGCTTTCCGTTGGAGTCTGAGGATGCCCATTCTTGTCAGTCCACCGTTGTGCGAGGCTCTCCACACTAGACAGGACGTGCACCTTCTCGCCACCACATCGCCGGGAGTAGTAAGGTACGAGCCTATGAGGCGGTAGAGAGCACGGGGAGTGCAGATGGGGCGATGGGAGGAGGCAGAGGCAGAGGCAAAGACGGGAACAAGGGCGGAGGGTCAACGGACAGTTAGCTCACCTTGACGTTCCCGTGCGGCAAACTTTCTGTCTTGCTTCTCTGCATGGCAGGTTTAGGAACGTCCTTAATCGGGCGATCAAAACAAGACATGCCTAGGAGGTCCGCAATCGCTTGCTCTACGTCGAAGTAGTATTCATATAATGAATCCTTGATATCCTTGTCAGTCAGCCCGGATTGATGTTCATCTCCTAGCGTCGCTCGGATATGTTCCAAGCCGTCCATCATCCGCTCTACAAGCAGGTTGGTGAGCATGCACGGAGAATTCAAACAAAATAAAGCGAACCGTAATCTTCGGGGTTCAGATCGTCGTCTCCTCCGTCTGAAATGTAGTCGTCGTCTAACTCTTCTGTGGGTTGCTTGGTGATGAGATCGCCGTCTATAATACCGGCGATAAACGCACCGTTTATATCAAGGTTCCGTACAAATCGGTGGCGTGACATGGCGAGTAGTATACAAACAGGCGATAGTGTACAACTGCGACGTGAGCGAAGTTGAGGGTTGGACGAGATGAGGCCAACTGGTTCTTGGGCGCTTATCCCAACGATGCCTCGCGTGACGCTACGCGAGGCGTGACATATGTAACAGTGTCGCTGAGTCTGCCGCGTCGGTGCGAAGCTTGCCTGTTGCCACCAGACATTCCTGCTCTCCAACATGTTTTCTCTGTCTCGCAGCGCGGGTTTGCGCGTGTCATCACGCGTATGTTCGTGCCTCTTATCTGCAGCAACTCACTGATCAAGCCCTTGCAGGCGTTCTCGACGACCTCGTCGCGATCTACTGACATGGCAAAACTGCTTCTTATCGGCCGCCTGGGGAAGGACCCCGAGCTTCGTTACACGAAGACGAACAAGGAATATGTATCGTACGTTGGGCCCTTCTGTCCTGCAGCATGGCATCTAGACTTTATCGAAACAGCTACAACATTGCCACGGCGAACAATGTGCCGACTGCAGAAGGTATGTCATATCCATGGTAGACCATGCGCGTGCACAAACTCACAGTAGAGCAGGCGTTCAGCCAACAACCACGTGGCACAACCTGCTGTCTTTCAACCCTTCCGCCAACAACTATCTGCGCACATTGAAGCGTGGAACGCTCGTGTATGCTGAGGCCAACTATGAACTGCGTCAGCCTGACCCCAATGCCGACCCCGAGTCCCCCGAGGGCCAGCGTCAGATCTTCTTGCGTCACGGTGAGCATTTTCTCTTGCACCGAACGCCGTTGTACTGACATACCAACAGAGGATATCCGGGTACTCCGCCTCCCGCGCAAGGACTCGGAGGAGGGAGAGTCTGAGTAAACTAATGCAACCCCTATTGTGCTTCGCTACGCATACTGTAGGTTATCCCGCCATACTTAATCGCGATACTCCCCATGACCGTCGTACTCATCGTGATCGTGCAACCCCCGAGATGCTGGATCCGCCATCCACTCCTGCGGGGCCTTGTAAGTTCGGTCGAATGAGCGCGAGTTGAGGTGTCTTCTGCCTACCGTGCTCGGGGGACGTCCCGTAGATTGAGGGGCCAACGGCATCGGCATGCTAGGAGCACTCGCCCCCATAGTCGAAGGAGGGAGGATGGCGCTGTCTCTAGCTAACTTTTTGAGGTAATCACGCACTGCCGTGACTACCATCTATCCCTCACGATGTCAGCCGTGCAGACATTCGTGTATGTGACAACTGACGTGGTGATCATCTTGACTTGACCCTGAGTAGCATGCTACCACAGCAATTGGACAGCAAGGCGCGTTCTAGCAGGAGTGTCAGCACTTGTGCTAAACATGCCCTAGCGATTGTATCAAAAGGTTTCCAGTTTACCTCGAGCCAGATGGGAAATGCTGCAATGTCCTTTGTTAGAAGGATCAACGACCGCTCCAAGGTACGGAGCTCACCTCCGCCATTTATTTTGTATTCGCCCTGTATCCCTAATTGCCGTGGTGTTTTTCCCATCGCATTCATACCCTTCTCTACGTAGTAGCTCGAGTGACCAGTCTTCCGCACGACCGCAATCATGCCCTTGCACGCGGTCACTCTCACAGGCCCCAACCCACTCCCACAGCAGCACATACCTCCAAACACGTCCAGCTGTCCAGGCTGACGTCGCCGCCTCCGTCAACGCCTCCCAGATTGCCCACGGTACATGAGAACAATGCATGTCCAGCGATCGTTTGTATGGAGATGATCATGCCGCGAACTTTCACGTGTCGCGAGGAGGCGCGAAAACGTTTGCGAATCGACAGCCCGAGCATGACAGCCGCATCAGCGTCGAACGAGGGAAAGCGGTAAAGGGCCTCTTCCTGGAGTGCTTGGGTGGCCATCTCAGCGTCGCTCGGAGGCATCTGGGCGTTGAAGCCGCTGAACATGGGTATCTGTGTCGAGGCGGCGTACGACATGGTTGTCATGAGACCTAGCCTGTTTTCAGCTGGTCCAGTGTATCAAGCCTAGGCGTGGGTAGTGCAAGGAGGTTCGGGTCTGAGAACAGCAAAGACAATGTATTTGAAGAACCGTGAAGAGTAGGTGGCCACGAGGATTTGAGCGTGCCGAAGCGGTTGCAAGGCATGAGGCTCGCCCCTCCTCCGTCTTTGTGTGCGAATCATATCAATTGTTCATCTAAGCCGCACACTATGAAGATCGTCGCATGAACCACGGTACCTGTAAGCCGTAGTCCATGCCGGGGCTGGGGAACAGTCGCAATGCAGGAAGGCGGCTTCAGAGAGGCACCAGATCTGGGGGTCGATGATCTCGATTTCGATCGCCCCAAGGAAAATCTGCCACGTGCGCCACCTATGAGCTGGGCTTGAACAAGCGCTGTAGCTTCCCAACTCTGTTTGTGTTCGACCAACGGGGCTGCTCTCTGTTCCTGAAGCTTGGAGAGTAAGTTGTGAGAACCAGAAGGCAGATACACGGTGGACGTAGCATTCAGCTGAGATGTTAACATCGCACCCATAGGCTTGCAACGGGACCACACGGTTGTGTCGTCATGATGGACTCCCTCTTCAAGCCGGTGGCGGATGCTACAGGTGCATCCATCGACCAGATCAAAGTATGTGCGGCCTATATTCTCACCCGTATACCTGCGGAGCTCATATGCATAAACCAGCTTATTTCCTGCCTTCTTTTTTCGTATCCTCTCGGAAGTGTTTATATCCGTCTACCGCCGTCGCGTCCTGAGTTCAAGCACATATTCAGCATCGCCATCACCTTCTTCTATCTTGTGTTGGTGCTGCAGCTGTATGTTGGGACGCTACAACTACTGTTGAGCGTTTCTGGGACCTACTACCTGGCACAGAAGGTGCAGGCGTCGCGGATGCCATGGCTAGTCTTCATGTATGGCTCAGTTTTCGTTCATGCAACACGTACATTACTGACGTTGCGGCTCACAGGTTCACCATGACACATCTTACGATTAAGTACGCAAATTTACGTTGTATAACGGCTCCATGATGCTAACGAGGGTATAGCCATATCATCCGCACAATTTCTGAGGCCGGTTACGAGACGATAGAAATCTCAGGTCCTCAGATGGTCCTCACTATGAAGCTCACGACGTTCGCATGGAACGTCCTTGATGGACGAAGGCCCGCCGAGGTACATAGCACTTAGAGACAAGTCCTACGCCCACACAACCCTAACTATGTCCATACAGGAACTTGACAAATGGCAGACCGCGCAGCGCGTTGTAGAATATCCTTCCCTACTCGAGTTCCTCGGTTACGCGTGCGTCTTGATCGTTACCCCGCCTACGTCTGACGGCTGACATTCGGCAGATTCTACTTCCCTGGGTTCTTGGTCGGCCCCTTCTTGACATTCAACGAGTACCGCGCTCTGGTGTCAGGTTCGTTGTACAACGCTGCAGAAAAGCGCGAAGAAGATGAAAGCCGTGCGCTAAACAACATTCCGCGCCGGCTGGTTCCTCGTGGCCGGAAACGTGTTGCCTTCCGCAAGATGATTATGGGTTTGGCGTTCCTAGGAGCTTATGTCACCTTCTACCCTGAGTTCAACTTCCACCTCGCGATCGACGATGCGTTCGAAGTGAAGACCCTGCTCTCACGGTATGTTGGCACCATATAAATCCAACCTCAATGTTTCACTGACCTATCATTTGCAGGATAATCTTCCTTCAAGTATGCGGTTTCTTCGAACGAGTGAAATACTATGCGATATGGACGTTGACAGAGGTAAATGGCTTCTCGTCATCGATGATTGCATGAGCTGACACATTTATAGGGTGCATCGATTCAAACCGGCTTGGGCTTCACAGGCTACACTAAAACCGGTGGGACTACCTGGGAAGGTGCTGCGAACGTCGACATCATGAACATTGAGTTCGCTCCCAATTTGAAGGTCTTGCTCGATTCCTGGAACATGAAGACCAACGTTTGGCTACGTGAGTGCGTCTACAAGCGCGTCACGCCCAAGGGCAAAAAGCCGGGTTTCAGGAGCAGTCTAGCGACATTCTCAGCGAGCGCCTTTTGGGTGAGTATGACAGCCAGCGAATTCATACGCATGACCTCGCGGCTTACATGTATACAGCACGGCATCGCTCCGGGATACTACCTCTCCTTTTTCTTCTTCGCTTTCGTGCAGACGACTGGGCGCTTGGCGCGTACCTACATCCGCCCGGTAGTCCTCCCCGCGAACTACGTCCCGCGCAGGGATGCCCCGCCGCCACCGCAGACAACCTCAAAACAGATCTACGACTACCTCGGTACAATCATCACCGTCTCCCTCATGAACTACGGCGCTGTTCCCTTCATGCTGCTCACGATCGACGACTCCTTTGTTGCATGGAACAACGTCATGTGGTACGGCCACTTCATCGTCGTCGGCGCGCTCGTCTTCTTCTACTGCGGTGGGTGCATCATCATCCAGGAGATCCAGGAGGTCAGAATCAAGGAGGCGGGGATTAAGAAGCAGAGGGAAGAGCTCAACCGCCTCGTGCAAAGTGGGTCTGTCACGCCTACTACGCTTTCGAGGGCCCCGACACTACCGCCATTGGATGAGGCGGCTCAAGAACTTGAGAGGGAACTGCGGGGGGGAAAGGAGGAGTAGATCTCGCCGGCACGACTGCGACCCCACTACATACGGCTCCTGCTCATAGAGTACTAAAATTACGACCTCTAACACTACTTCAGCATAGACCCTAAGGCTTCTGCTTATATACATAACAAATCTTTCTCAGTTTGCATTTCCATGTATTCGCCGCTCGAGACCAATTCACCAAGGTGTCACGAATTACAAGTCCGACTTGATCACAGTACTTGTGAAGTGAGTACGTACGGTAGCCTCGTGTTAGAATGCGCCGATTCGGGCGCTCGCTATACCTAGCTCTCCTACCGCCACCAACCACACGGTGGTCTACAGCTCTGCACAACTCACTGGACTGCGCATCCAACTCAACTTTTGCAACGTACATCTTCCCGAGTTGCGCGTCAACTACATAACGTTCTTTGACCCTGAAGTCATATCCACATGTCAAGAACGTCTGTCGCGGACACCATCCCCGGCTCGGCGCGGGGCATCGCGCTCCTCATCGCGTCCACACCCACCGTCCAAGACGCGCAGCCGGGCGTGCTGCACCAAATCCTCGAGTTCTCAAACCGGTACACCGCGCAGGTCCTCTCGGACGCGCTTGTGTATGCCGAGCACGCAGGGCGCACGGGCAAGGTCGAGATGGACGACGTCGTGCTCGCAGTGCAGGCCCGCGTCGGGTGGGAGTTCGGTGGGCGCGTTCCGAAGGAGGTGTGTCTCCCTCCCTCCCTCCTTCTCCCACTCTATTCTTGCTTGGATGCCCGGGCACTGGATAGTTCAGACCACTAACCTCCACGCGTTTGTGATGTGTAGTACGTAATGTCACTCGCGACGCAGACGAACGCTGTCCCCCTCCCATCGGTGCCAGAAGTGTTCGGGGTGCGGCTCCCGCCCGCGGCGGAGTGCCTCACCGCTGTGGACTTCGACCTCGTGCCGAACAAGCCGCCCTCAGGCGTGAAGCAGTACGACGAGGAGGTCGAGGAGGTCGAAGAATCCGAGGAGGAAGACGATGAGGACATGGAGCCCGCGCCAGTGCCACAAGCAACTGCTCCGGTGCGCAACGCCGCGGCGCACCACCCGGCACCCGTGACGCCTGCCGCTCCTATTGCGGCGATGCATACGCCATCGGACATTGATATGCTCACGCCAAGGGTCCTGCCCGCGGAGGAGGGCAGCGAGGGCGAAGAGGACGACGGTCTCTTTGCGGGCGGGGATGAGGAAGAGGAAGAGAGTGGAGACGATGCAATGGAGGATGTTACTGCCTCTGGGCCTGCGACAGACGTCGCGCCCGTGAACGGGGTGAAGCGGAAGCTTGTGGAGGAAGAGGACTACGATTAGAGCTCAGGGGAGGAAGGTATTTTAGGTTGGGCTTGAGGCTGGTGTCGTGCGCAGGATGGACGCTGGTACCTCTCTGCTGTGTTGTAACATTATAATTCATGAAGAATCTAGGTACGTGAAAAATTGGCATCCCGTCCAAAGTATAAGTATAACAGGGGATAAATGTGCCTTCACGAAACGAACAGCCCCATACAATCCCATACAGTCACGCAAGGGGACGTCAGGTTACAAGACATGATGCATCTGCTGCGCCAGAATCGCGAACAGGACGACGAGGAGAGCGACGAAGACGAGGATCCAGGAACTCCAAGCTAACCACTGTAGTCAGTATACCATAAACATATCCAAGACGGTTCCTGCTCACAGGTTGCTCCTAGATTGGGCGGTATCACCACGACACGCACGGTGTTATCCGCACTGCCTGAAATCAACATGTCCGACATCGCATTGAAACGTATTGTTGTTGGCGGGAAGTCGTGTGACTTGAGAATCGTTAGTAAGGGCTACGCAGAAGATGTATTGTTAGACCGCGTCATCGTGTTTCATAATGTACGATGTGCAATGCTTACAGCGAAGGTCTGCGCGTCCACCACTCCCACCGTGAGGTCGGACGAACCGAAGGCGAGCAATTTGCCGTCGGGACTATTGGAGTACATCTCAGTTGATGCACACAACCGCTATAAGAACTTTTCTAACGACCTTACGTCAAAGCAAGTCACTTGCTTATCGCTGATTTGCCGTTTGTGAACCACGGTCCAAGTCTCTGTATCCCATTTGCAGATGAAGGCGCGCCGAGGGGACGACTTCGTTCGCGTGCGGGGTGGAACGGTATTCGAGATGGTGTACAGAACCTTCTCGTCCTGAGGGTGGTACCTGGCACACTGTGAGACAAAGCCCTAACAACCATCTGAAGCGTATGCCTCACCTTGCTGCTCTGAAACTACTCCCCGCGTCCTTCCCAGGCAATTCAGGGCGTTCAATAGTTTGCACAAGTTTCAGAGAGGCAGGTTGGACCTGTTTCCCGTCTTCTGCCCCTTCGCTATCCTCATCTGAGGGAAGGGCGTAGACAAACAGATTAACAGTAGACGCAACGACCAGCTGAATGAAGGATAAGCACAAGGAGTAGCTTCGATCCAATGCCACATCACACACCGTCTTCGAAGAGAACGTGGCGTCGAATATTTCACCTTTGTCGAGGTGAACTGATGACGCAGCAAGATCTAGTGTTGGGTAGTCCAACACAGACAGCTACGGACAGATATGTCAAGACAACAAAGGGGAGTAGACGGAGAGCATACATCGCGTGTCCCAGCCACAGCTAAGTATTTGCCATCAGGCGAGAAGACGGTGACTTTCTGCGGGTGAAGTGAGCCTCACTCTGCCACGGCGTAAAACCTGGTACCAACTTGATAGTCATCATCTTCACCGTTGATAGTCAAGGTACTGCGTGTTGTCGATAAAGAAATCCTATCTCATGACATGTCAATAGAGCGCGTTGCACAGAGTTGAAGTACTCACTTGTTCTCCTTCACATCATACACACGGCAGTTCTGATTCTGCCCGTCCTGTAAAGCGTCTTGGGCACTGTTGATGCCACAAACAATCTCCTCCCTCTGTGGATGTGCAGCTATGCTCATGGGGGCATCCTCTCCGGAAGCTAATTCTAATTCATGCACAAGGTCAAGCTTCTTATCGCCGTCTGCACGGTATAGCCGCTAGAGAAGCGGACAGGCCTGCCGTGTTGGTCGTAAGCACACTCAAGGGCGAGAAATACCACGTACTATCTTGTTCTTGATACCTGTCTTAGACTGTCCCCCGCCGCCACCTAAGACAAACTCATTCGGTGACACGAACGCGCTCGAATACACGGGAAAGGCGGGCAGCGAGTGTGAGGTATGTTGGGTCCGCATGTCGGGACAGAGAGTGTTTTTTCGGTTTCCTGTACAAGCCTATAGCGTGAATGCTCGACCAGAGGAGACCCAAGACGGAGAAGACAGGCGTACTAGTGGCGGCGTCCAGCCAAACCACGTCTACAGGGCGGGACCACGGGCCGGGACCCTTGCGCACTTTGCCGGGCTTGTGGATCGCGTCCTGCGTCCGCGCCGTCGAGACTTGAGCCACCATGGTGCTATTCTGTCTTCGCCGTCCTCGCTGTTAACTTATGCTCGCTACTCTTGTGCCTTGTTTTCCTAGCCCGTCGCACACAAACGTGTCAAACTAATCATGCATATACCCAGCGACTTATTCGAACTTGTCGACATCCCGGACGGCATAGATCTACCTCGGATCACGACCTCCGCTGCAGCAGGCATCGCTGTAGCCATCTCAGGAAATATTCTCATCTCTCTCGCCCTCAACTGCCAGAAGCTTGCTCACAGGCGGCTCGAGAGTGAGCGCAAAGCAGTGGGCCAGGAACTGCGGAGGCCGACGCCCTATCGGAGCACCTCCGCCCCCACTGACCATGTCCCACGCCGCCCTGCTCAGCCGCTAAGCACAACGCATTCTACCCCCGTAGCCGCTGTTGCTATCCTTGAAACCGAACCTTTGCTCGAATCCGCGGATAGCGTGCATAGTGGCGCGCACCTATCACCCAATAAGCCTGCACGCAGATGGCTCTTCTCTCATCGCAATCCTGGTCGACTCGCGGATAGGTCGCATCTCGCGAGTACACATGCCCTTATGCCCGTAGATATTCTCCCGGTAAATGAAGAAGATTATGCAAACCACGACGCCTCCACCCAGAAGGAGGAAGCTCAGAACGGAAAAGAAGGGGACTACCTGAAATCCAAGCTTTGGTACGCCTTAGGGTCCCTGTGCAGTTCCTACATATCTGACCACCTTAATCAGGTGGCTGGGATTCCTGCTGATGAATGTTGGGGAGATAGGAAATTTTATTTCCTATGCGTTTGCTCCGGCATCTGTGGTAGCACCGCTGGGAACCGTGCGTGAACCTGACCGACAGATATAACACTGCGTAGCTCACGGCCTGTCCTTCAGTTTGCCTTGATAGCAAACTGTATCTTTGCACCGCTCATGCTAGGTGAACGATTCAGGAAGGTCAGTGGCAACTTCCGCTGTTCCAATCGACGCACGAACTCACTAACAGACAGCGAGACTTTCTGGGCATCATTATAGCTATCATTGGGGCCGTCACTGTTGTCCTCTCCGCAAACTCGTCTGACACGAGGCTGGACCCAAAGGGCTTGCTGACAGCCATTAGTCAACGTCCATTCCAGGTGTATACCATCGTATACATCGTGGGCATATTCATACTGTCCGGCCTCTCAGAAAGATCTGCTGGGAGACGCTGGGTGTATATCGATGTTGGACTCTGCGCATTATTCGGTGGGGACATATGGTTGCTGTCTGTCTTGTTTGGTGCTCATGTACAGTCTAGGAGGCTTCACGGTCCTCTCTACCAAGGCCGTGTCTACCCTGCTCACCCTCGAGTGGTTCGAGATCTTCAAGGAGTGGATAACGTATCCCGTCATTGCTGTAAGCCCATCTTTGAGTGTGCACATGATAGCGCACCAACGAACTGTCGCAGGTATTGATCCTCACCGGAGTGGGCCAAATCCGGTATCTCAATCGTGCGCTGATGCGATTCGACAGTAAAGTGCGCTACTTTTTCGTCGCTTATCCATCTTCTGACTCCCGCATACATGGGCGCATCTGTCACACAGCTCGTCGTGCCCACTCAGTTTGTGTTGTTTAACCTTTCCGCCATCGTAGGCTCCGCGATCCTCTACGGCGACTTCAGGCAGGCCACCTTCCATCAGCTCGTCACCTTCCTCTATGGCTGCGGGGCGACCTTCGCGGGGGTGTTCATCATCGCATGGGCGCCGACGCCCGCCGGCGATTCCGACGAGTTTGATGCCGATGGGAATGCGGACGAGGACGCGCAGGAACGCACAATCCACGACGGCGAGGGTGAGGGCTTAGATGACTCGTCCGCAAGCCCGCATAGAGTGAAGCTAGGAAGCCTCGCTCGTCGGGTGCGGCCGACGCTCATTGTGTCTGACGGCGTTGCGAGCGCGAACGCCACACCGATCCTCCGCAGCCGGCAAAGCATAGTCAGCTTGTACGGCTTCTCCCCGGCCCAGGTTAGTACACACTGATATGAATATGTGTACGTGATATCTTGCATCATCGCTGACCACATATTTTCTCTTTGACAGCGCGTCCTGCTGATGAACTCCTCCCCTCGCGACGAGTTCGCCCGGCCGAATCTGCAGGATCTTGAGCGGGACCTCCCCGCAGCGTCGCCGGAGCGCGAGTCGCTCGGCCGCCGGCGCGGCGTTAACTTCCTCGACGGCGCCGGGATGAGCCCGCGCCCGGTGGGGCGATACGGCGCGACGTCCGCTACGACGTCTCGGGAACACAGCAGGCTGGGGGAACGCGTGCCGGAGCGCAGCGCGAGTCCCAGTCGGAGCGCGAGCGCGAGCTTGGCGTAAGATTCGTTGCAAAGAGATAGCGGTGCTGGTGCGGGTGTACGTTCTGATATTGGACTAGGAATCTTACAGTAATATATATCCTATGCGTCTCACTTGGCGGGGGTATAGGTATCGCAGCGGGTCCGAGTGCGGGGGCAGGTCTCTGCAGGGGAGACGCGACTCAAACTAGCACATCGACAGATAATAGCCCATGACAACCGGTAAAGTAGACACACCGCTGCGAGGTATTTACAAAATAAACCGGATTCGACGTGTGGCGAAAAAAACTAGATGGACAGACGGTGCATGGGGGATAGGAAGTGGCAGCGGCAGAAGTGCGAAAACATGAAGCACGTCCGCGCTGGGGACCGGCCCTGGTGAAGATTTGACAATCGTCCCCAGCGCGTAATAAATACGCCCGCGTGCGTAATGCCCGACAGACTCTCTTGTTGACGGATGCCGTGTTTCCAACAGATCCCAAGTGGGCGAGGGAGCGGCACCATCAATAAAGGTTCCGGCGATACAACGTACACGACGACGGAAGTCTATGCATGGGTGGTAGTGGTGACGTGACTGTGATGCCTAGCGAGACAGAAGGCCTCACAAAGGCGGCCTGAGGGTGGGCCTACGCGTTATCGTTATCATTACTCTGCTCTGGAGCGGCCACGGAGGTTTCTTCGACGACGACGAAGTCTTTGGGTGAGCGCGTGTTCGTGGCAGGCGCAGCGGCCCAGAGGGCGTTGAAGTCAAACCAGCCGGCCGTAGAGGGGGAGAGCGTGCCTGCGTCAACGTCATTTGCATCCACTCTCGCGCCGAACACATCCATCTCGACGGGCCGTGATAACGAGGAGAAGGTGATGTCGTGCTCGGGCGTTATGTCGAATTCGAGGTGGGGGTGATTGGTTGCGAGCCGGTGCATGACGAGGTGCGAGCCCATGATGAAGAGCAACACGAGCAGTAGAATGGTCGTCCGGATGAAACCTCTCGCGGAGCTACTCCGCTGTTCGAAAGAGCTTTTGAACGGCGTGGCGGGCAGTTGTATCTGGGACGGAAGATAGGAGTGTAGCGATGGGAGCGAGGGTACCACGGTAGCCAACCTCTGCGAGAACGTGGGCGAAGGGGGTGGTGCGAGGAAAGCGATGAAGAATTCACTCTCGAACACTGGGGAAGACGGCGTGACAATGATCGCAGGAAGTTCTGCTTTCTCATCGACGAGGGGCTGCGACAAGTCTGTGGCAGGGAGCGAGTTGTAAGCATGCTCATCCGACTTCTGTGATGAGAAGAAATCGTACCCAGCGGTGCAGGAATCAGTGTGTAGTCAAGCCTCTGAGGCAGGCGGTTCAGACGGGGGGCTGTACCGGCAAAGTCATCGTGAACGACGAGACGATGAGCGTGAGCCCTCGACCTTCTACGTTGATACATAGAGCGAGCAGCGAGAAGGACTCACGAGCGCGACGCATATTGAAGAAGTACTATAAGTAATACACGTCCGAGAAGCCGAAGGCCTTTGAATTCTGTAAGAGGGCGGTTTTGCGGTGATACGAAGAGCTCTGAAGCCGGGAGACCGAGAGGGCTGGGCTAGAGCGACCGTGGTGTGGTCCGAAAGGAACGTGGGGGTAAAAGAGAGTGGGATGCACAAGGCAGAGCGAAGCCTGGGGCGTCGTAGACAACAAAGGCGACGACGAGGGAGGCGGGGGCGACGGCGAGAGAGACAAGAATGAGCAGGACAAGACAGCGCCTCGCCGCCTCTATCCCAACAGACGCCCGTCGCCATCCTGCTGAGGTAAGCCATTTCCTCCCTGATGGAGATCTTCGATCGGGAATTTTCAGCTGTGCCGTATTACGCGCCAAGCCTTGGAATGATCAGGTTCTCTCCTTGTCCTCGCCGACCTCAACATCCTGCTCGCCATGTCTCTCGTCGACGCACCCGAGTACAGGGCTTCGTCATGCCCGGCCAGATCCACGACACTTCCGGCCGGCGTGTACGTTCTCTCCATCGCGTCTCTGCCGTCCCACTACGCCGTATCCGCATCATCGCCTTCCAATGCTATTCATGTGTTTGACAAGGCCCGCCTCCAAAATGTGCAGACTCTTCCGGGCCACGAGTCCCCCATCACCGCCCTCAGATCAGTTCCAAACGTTGCAAACGCCATCGCCCACGCACTGCTCTCGTCGGGGCGAGATGGGACGGTGAAAGTGTGGGATGAACGCGCTGGGGCTGTTGCACTGCGCAGTGAGCATCAGCCGTGTTGTCCTCTGCAAAGCAAGGCTAAAACTCAATGCGAGAACGCAATGCTTGATTGTGAACAGTGACCGCATCATCCGCCGGGGCAGCGCGCGGCCTGCTCTCATGCGATGTGTCTTCCGATGGGCTGACAATCGCGGCTGGCACAGAATTGCAGGGGGACGATGCGTCTATCCTGTACTGGTACGAGCTCGCCCTTGTCTCTGAGCGGGACAACTTGAAGATCTCATGCGCAATATTTTCAGGGATCCCCGTAGTCCGGCCGCGCCGCTGCGAGTCCATTCATCTACGCACTCAGACGACATCACTGCGCTGCATTTCTTCCGCCCAGGCCCTTCGTCTGTGTCGAATACCAGAAACCTACTGCTGTCAGCATCTTCTGACGGGCTGATCTGTACGTCGAATGCCGAGGAGGCTGACGAGGATGAGGCTGGTCTGCATGTCGGGAACTGGGGCTGCAGTATAGCGCAAGCGGGCTGGCTTCATGATAAAGCGGGCCGCTCAGCCGTATGGGCTTCCAGCGACATGGAGACGTTCAGTGCATGGACTACTGAGGTCAGCCACACCGTGGAAGGATTCGTGGATCTGGCTAACCTCAGAGCGTGTATGTACTAGCTCGATCGCATACAAGACGCCGATATCAGACAGCCGTCAGTACACAGGCAAGATCTGACATGGGTTACTGACTACCTGATCGGATGCCACAATACACTCAACCCTATCGGCGATGCGGACAACGATCTGTGCCTGTTCGCGGGGTCCAATGAGTATGCGCTTTGTCCCTTTTGTGTATGCATGTTTCTGACATATATATTCTATGACTCCGTCAGGGGTGACATCGCGCTCCTAACCAAGTCGACTTTCTCAGACCCAGATGTTCCCTGGCTTTTGCAGCGTACATGGACCACCGGTCATGTCGGCGTTGTGCGCGCCGCCTTATGGGACGAGAGAGTGAGGAACTAGGTGGTTGACATGCTTGCTCTTGCTCACATATTCTCATCAAGAACAATATTCTTCTCACCGGTGGGGAGGACTCTAAGCTCAATGTCTGGAATGCACTGCCACCCGAACCCGTAGCCTCACCCGGCAAGCCCAAGCGTGGAAACGAGGTAGATCTCATGGACATCGACGAAGATGGAGACAGCTCCGCACGCAAAAAGAGACGAGCATGAAGCACGCATGTCATCTATCGAAGGGACAGACGATGTATGAAAAATCATTGTAATGCGGGTGCGCAGATACGCGGTAATTTACAGCAAATGCGTAGGTCTACGGTAATGCCGTGTGCTCATCAAGAGTCCTATGTTCCAAATCACATCCTAAAGACGCCAAACCCACTGCTGTTACCGTCCCACGTCATGGGGGCGGAGCTGCCCATTGCGACGCGTCTGCCGTGTTCCCGCGCAGCAAGTGCTAGTGCGAGACCGAGGGTGTCTCTTGTATCTGTCGGCTTGATGATGCCATCGTCCCAAAGGCGCGCCGACGCATACAGCGCAGTGGACTGCTCCTCAATCTCATCTTTGAGTGTACTGTGTTTCGTTGGATCCCTGGATGATCGGGTGAGTATACAAGCTTCATCATCATTGACAATGCGTACTTCGATACGGTGGCCATCACCTGTGAGAGCTGCCCCGGGCCCATCACAGACACCTTGGCATTCTAGGGTAACAGTGAGTTCAATGGTTCTATCCGTATACTAATCAACCGGTGACTTACCGGCCACATCCATAGGAATCTCGGAGAATATGCCCGACCGCACATGCCTGATACCGAGATGTTCAATTTTCCGGAACACAATTACCGAGGACTCGCTTACCGTAATTGCCCGCGCCGTAGCTGCCACCAACGATGACAGTGAGCTTTGGCACGTCCGCGCACGCGACGGCGCGGACCATCTTCGCACCGTCTTTGGCGATACCACCCTTTTCTGCTTTGGAGCCGACCATGTAACCAGTGACGTTAACAAGGAACAGCAGGGGGATCTGGCGCTGCGAGCAGAGCTCGATGAAGTGGGTTGCCTTGAGCGCGGACTGCGAGAACAAAATGCCATTGTTCGCGACGATGCCCACAGGGTAGCCGTGGAGGTGCGCGAAACCCTAGGCGTCGCATGGGCATGTTAGTGAATAAACAGGAGGGAGGACAGGTATATTTACGGTGACGATGGTTGTGCCATATTCTTTCTTGAATTCACGGAAACGGCTGCCGTCGACTATCCGTGCGATAACATCTCTCATGTCAAATGCTTGACGGAGGTCCGTCCCCACAATTCCGTGCAGTTCGGACGCAGGGTACAATGGATCTTCTGGTATAGTTGGAGGCTAGTTGTAAGGGTAAGTTCGCCTATTCCTCATAGCTTTAACAGGAACGTTACTTACAGGAATCTCTCTACCACCAGCTTTGCCAAGATCGCTCACAATTCCTCGCGCAATAGATATGGCATGCTCGTCGTCCCTGGCGAGATGGTCGGTCACACCACTTTCTGAAGAATGCATCTGACCGCCTCCGAGTGTCTCCTCATCGACTTCCTCTCCCGTTGCAGCCTTCACGAGGGGCGGGCCCGCAAGGAAGATACGACCCTGCTCTCGCACGATAATGTTCTCGTCGGCCATGGCAGGTACGTAGGCACCACCTGCGTACACTTTGTGAGCCATCGTTCGTGTAGTCGCTCGTAACCGTACCTGCTACTGAGATACCGTGGACAATTGCAATCTGGGGGATGCCCAGAGCAGACATTTGAGCCATGTTGTAGAAGATACGACCAAAATGCTCCTTGTCTGGGAAGACCTTCGCTCAGTTGTCAGAAATGTGATAACAACTTGTACTATGTGTTTCTCACATTTGCTTGGTGAGGTAGGGCCGCACCTCCTGATTCCACTACATAAACGCATGGTAGCCCATGTTCTCTAGCAACCTCTTGCGCACGTAAGTGTTTCTTAACCTTCATCCGGCAGATTGATCAGTCGGTTTCGGCGATTTAACCCGGCATGGAACGAACCGTCAGTGGGTAGTACGAGCCACCCTTGACCGTCGCGTCGTTCACTACAACCACACACTCGCGGCCAGATATACGGCCAATGCCCGTGATGAGGCCTGCCGCCGGGACATGTTCTCTGTAGACTTCATGCGCGGCGAGAGGCGAGAGTTCAAGGAAAGGCGTATGAGGGTCCAGCAAGAGGGCTAGTCTGGAATACTGTCAACATTCTGTCACGACGCACACGTCTGCACCGAGATTATAGACGCGAACCTTTCGCGGGGCAACCTCTTCCCTCTGCTCCTCATGCGCTCCGCTGCTTTCGCGCCACCACCTTCCCTGACTTTGGCCAGCGTCCTTTCTAGCTCCGCAACTAGTGTATCCATGGACTCCGCCTTCGCCTTGAACTCGGGTGCAGCGGTCGAAATGAGCGAAGGGAGGACCGACGGATGGTACGATCTTCGCCCTCCCAGGACCAGACTCCTCTGCGCCGCCCGGACGCTGTGCGTTGCGAACCGCATATCGAGTGCAATCCTTCAGAGATGGTATGAATACTGCGTGCTAGATGCAGAGACGTGGAGGAGCGGGTGAAGAGGAGAGCGCTGTATGCGCTCTCCGTCCGGAACATGGACGCGGTGGCGAGTCCCAATGGTCAGCTGAACAGACGCGCCGAGCGCGTGCACTTTCCCCACATTTTACCATGTCAGTGTCATCCTTTGATCAGCTCGAGTATTCGCGTTGCATTGATTGCTGTTAAAACAGCGTGCTATATATCGCTCTACTGACCGTCTTGCATGTACAGTTCTATACAAGTTTTGCAATGCCCCACAGTCAATAGTACATGGTAAACAACTGCGCACGGTACCGGCATAATGATCGACAAAACCTGGACTATGGTTACACATATTACATAAGGAAGGCGACATTGAGCAGCACCGGGCGTCTATACAAGCCCACTACCTCTGCGCTTAACGTCCACTATGAGTTCGCTTGCCGACGAACTGCTTGCGGACCTCGAGGGTCTCTCTGAGGGGGAAGGGGAATACGATGAAGTCGAAGAGCCGCAGGAAGGACAGCCTCAGGCTAGCGGGTCGTCCTCAGTAGCTGCCGGTGTCAAGCGCAAGGCCGCGTCTGGCCCGGACGACGATATGTCGGATGCGGAAGGTGGCGAGGATGGCGAGGAACAGGAAGGCGCGGTCGGCAGTCTGGTTCTTGAGGATGGTATCAAGCCGGCGGAGGAGCTGGACGCTGATGAGGTGCAGCGGATGGAGCTGGGCAAGGTGGACGATGTCCGGAAAGTTGCAAAGTTAGAGGGGAGCAAGCGTATGAACGATATCCTCAAGGCTAGCACAATGCATATTCTGGTGACTCGCCCTCTGACTCTCCAATAGGAAATTGAGAAATACCAAGCCAACCCGAGCACACCGGAACAAATGGCCCTGCCTACACACTCCAATCCAGAATACAATCTAATTGTGCAGGCGAATAACTTGTCAGTGGACGTGGACAACGAGATTATGGTCGTCCACAAGGTACGTGGTTCATGCGTCTCTCCTCAACCCCACTAATGCTCTGATGAAGTTCATTCGTGACCACTATGCACCTAAATTTCCAGAGCTGGAGCAACTGGTTGCGGACCCTGCCATGTACATTCGCTCAGTCAGGGCGCTGGCCAACTCAGAAGATCCGACCAAAGTCAATCTACAAGGCGTTCTTCCCCCGGCCATCATAATGAGTGTGTTGGTTACCGCGACGACGACGTCTGGACAGCCACTGCTTGAGTCAGACTGGAAGGCCGTCGAACGTGCCTGTGATCTCGCCGACCGTTTGGAGGAGGCTCGGAAGAAGGTATATAGTCGCTCACTACAGCCTCCTAACACGATGATCAAACACTCCACAGATTTTCATGTACGTCAGCTCACGAATGAATATTCTTGCACCCAACCTATCCGCTATCGTCGGTACCACTACAGCTGCGAAATTACTCGGTGTTGCTGGGGGTCTCTCAGGTATCGCTAAAATGCCGGCATGTAACGTCCATGTGTGTGCTCTGCGTTTGTCCACTTATGGATATTCATTCTCACAACCTTATCCTTAGCTGCTTGGAGCCCAAAAGAAGATTGCCGCGGGATTTTCTTCCGTCACGCAAAGAAGACATACAGGTTTCGTGTTCCAGTCGGACCTTGTCCAGCAAACCCCGCCCGAATATCGCATGAAAGTGCAGCGCACTATCGGTGCGAAATGTGCTTTGGCCGCACGCATGGATCTAGAACGACAGCGGAGAGATGGTATGTGTGGTTCGACCATCATATCAACAGCTCTGGTTCACCCCCCACTGTAGGCGCCTATGGCGACCAGCTACGAGAGAAGATTGAGAAGCACATCGACCGCCTCGCCGCGCCACCTCCGGGCAAGATCGTCAAGGCTCTACCAATTCCGAATGACGGCCCCAAGAAGCGTCGTGGAGGCAAACGGTAATCGCTTTATTCTGTTCCGAATGATGGAGGCTAACGTTCACTCCTGCAGCGCGCGAAAGGCCAAGGAAGCATACGCGCAAACCGAGCTCCGCAAGCTTCAGAACCGCATGGCGTTCGGCGAGGCCGAGCAGGAGGTCGGCGCGTTCGACCAGACGAAGGGTCTCGGCATGATTGGCACGGGCAAGGTGCGAGCAGGAGTTGGCGAGGCGAAGAGTCACGGTGCGTGTCGTTCACTTTCCGTGCTTTGATGATACTTCTTCAGGCGTGTTAGCTGATGCCGATCACGTTCGCAGCGAAATTGTCGAAGGCGAACAAGCTGCGCGTCGCTGCACTGACGAAGGCTGCCCAGAGCGGCACGGCCACGTCAGGAACGGCTACATCGTTGACAGTCACGCCTGTTCAAGGTGCGTTTGGCGTATTCTTGTCGTGTCTGAGAACGTGGAGTACTCACGCGTGTGATAGGTTTCGAGTTGACAAACCGTGCTGCAGCTGCGCAGCGTGTGAAAGAAGCTAACGAGCGATGGTTCTCGAATGGCACTTTCTCTTTCGTCGGGCAAAAGGGCACGAGCACACAGAAGTAGATGGCAATGCTATTGGATTTGGCCCTGTGAGGACGGTTATGTGTCAATAATGCATGGATTGTTTAATAATTGAGGTGTATAGTGCGACGTGGATACGATATGCAAAGATGCGAGGATACTGTTACACAATGGAGAAAGGCATGCAACCGGAACTACTACACTATTTTACGCAGAGGGGGGATGCGCGGTGGCTACCGTTTCGCCCGTTGCTGCGCTCTGGGATACGTCGATGAAACCGGCCTTCTTCGGCTCGCCGGCCTTGGTGCGCTTTTTCCGATAATCCCGGATGGCAGAGCGGATAGCATCCTCAGCAAGCACTATATCGCATGATCAGCATGACTGGGGAGTAGGTGCATGTATAGACACATACTTGAGCAGTGGAGTTTGACCGGGGGCAAGCAGAGCTCCTTGGCAATCTCCGTGTTTTTGATTTTCTCGGCGTCCTCCAGTGACAAGCCCTTCACGCGCTCGGTCATGTACGAGCTCGATGCGATGGCACTCCCGCATCCAAACGTCTTAAACTTGACGTCTGAGATGATGCCATTTTCGTCCACCTTAATTTGGAGCTTCATGACGTCTCCGCACCTGGTAACGGGGATAGGGGTCAGCACGACGACGACGATGATGACGACGACAATGAAGGGCGGGCGACGTACGCTGGAGCACCGACCAAGCCGGTTCCCACATGAGGATCGTTCTTGTTGAGGGATCCGACCTGGAGGGAGGGGGAGGTGAGTTATCTGATAACACGACAACATACGGAAGTCGAGACTGGTCGAGGCGTACGTTTCTGGGCTGCTCATAGTGCGAAATGACCTTCTCGTGATATGCGCGGGCCAAGACTGGCCTGAGGGCGGGCCTGCCCACGCGGGAAGAGGCGTTGGCGACAGACTTTACGACTGTTGAGCGGAGCATGGCTGGTGGTGGTGGGAGGGGGAAGACGACTGGGCGTTGACTCCGGCAGCGGATGGGGTCGGCCGCGTATTAATATGGGATAAGCACCCAAGCTCCTCCACCAATCCACCCACGTGGCGCGTGCCTCCGTCATGCGTCACGTGGGTCTCAAGTGGCAGGTCAGTCCAGCTTAGCTAAGCATAATTTCCGCATGCGGGGTGCAGTTGCCACTCTGGGCGACTCAGGCGCGTCCCACATGCGCGCAGACACACTCTCTTTCCCTCTGCTTTGACCCTCGCTTGCTGCTCATCCGCATTGTCCTCATCCGCAGCGCGCACGACAGTCATGGCCACACCAACTCCATCGAGACCACCGTCTCCGCCGACCATGAGCAGGCGAGACAGCGGCTCTGGCGTGTTCTCCATCCCATTCGAACGGTTCAAGCGCGACGACATCTCTGACTGGGCCGGTGGTTTCACCCTGCTCGGTGTGTATCCCGGTTATGCGCCCTTTTGCTGCACTCTTACGCGTCGTGGCAGACACCATGGAGACCTACTTCGACTCTCATATCGATCTTCTACAAAGGAACCTCGCCAAGACAAGCGACCGTCTCAAGACGCGCGCCGAAGAGACTCTGAATGAAATCAAGAAGGACGTTCTCAAAGATGGCGTTTTCAAGAGATTACCCTCTTCGAGCGTTCAACTCGAGCGCGAGCTGCAGAGATACAAGCTCAAGGTACGAACGTGTGACCGGCGACCTTCGGAGCCCGTGGCTAGTACTGAAGCATGCCTTAGGTATCCCAACGCCTCCTGACAATCACACAAACGTGGCACTCCGCGAAAGTCATACGCACCCGCGAGAAGGTCACGTTCTTCATGGCTGTGATGTCTCTGCTGGTCACCGCGCTCCTGTTTGGAATGGCTCCAGAGTATATCGATCTCTTGGAGGTTGCTGTCATGACATATACTAATAAATGAACCTAGGTGGATTCATGTGGCATATACTGTGCAAGCAGCATATTACCTCCCTATGCGCGTATACATGTACAAGAAACGCGCCTGGCACTACTTCCTGTTCGACCTTTGCTATTACTGCAGTGTCCTCGACTTGCTTTTTATCTGGGCCATGCCAGATAGTCCTGCTCTCTTTGTCGCCTGTTACTGCCTATCTCTCGGGTCGTTGGCCAGCGCCGTAATCACATGGCGCAACAGTCTCGTCTTCCATGATTGGGATAAGGTTACTTCCTTGTTCATCCACATCTATCCTCCTCTGGTCTTCTCTGTCATTCGGTAAGGTTTGGCACATGCATACGCGCCAGTTGGCTAAAGCTGCGCACAGACATTGGTACCCCGGCGCCATTGAGCGTTTCCCTGCGCTTCGAGACGTAGCGCATCTTCAGCCGTTCAGATCCCTCCTGCTGAGCGCCATCCTCTGTATGGCATTTCCTTATCTGCTATGCTTAGGAATGGCGTGCTAATGTCTACTCCACTTACAGATATGATCTGGCAACTTCTGTACTGGAAGGTATGCGCCACATCAGCTACTTGATCATCTCCAAGTTAAACTAACACTCATTCGATGTCTAGTTTGTACTGATAGACCGCCGTGCAAAGGTTGAATCTGGGCAGCGAATTACGTCCTTCACATTCCTCTTGAATGATAAACGTAGCGCTATTGGACGTTCTCTCGCACGGATTCCTCCGCGGTACCGCGAACACTCCTTCATGTTGGGACAGCTGGGTACGTGACTATTCTTGAGAGTTTACACGAATTCTCATCCTTCTCAGTATACTCTGTTATTACCGAGTTACCCGCAGTGTTCCTTCTGTATGACAGCGCTTTCTGGAGTGCGGCATACGTGCTCTTGCTTTTCGCAGTAAGCGTCTGGAACGGAGGAGGTTTCTACATTGAAGTCTTCGGTCGAAAGTAGGTGTTCTTGGCTTGTTGGTTACGTCTGGTTCCTGACGAGACTGTTCAGGTTTGAGCGAGAGCTAGAAGCTCTGCGCAAAGAATTGGCTGAAGTAACGGCGAGGTCGGAGCGGTCTAGTCCCACGCTTGGCCCACAAAGTGATGATGATCTTACCACCGTGTCCACGTCACCCAATCTCTCCCACAAGGCACTCTCTCCTTCCATCTCAGAAGTTGAGCTACCACGGGAGGCCGCAGCACAGCAGTCAGCGCAAGATGGCGTTGTACAATGATAACGAATTGATACTTAGAGACCTAACGCAACCTCGGATCACGATATACGACAGCCCACCGATGTATCACGACGTTTACGATTGTAATTTCACGCCCCGACTTATCTCTTTCTGACCCCTCGCGCCCATATGTGTATCTACCTCTCGCCCTGACGACGCCCTATTACGACTCTAATTGTTATTCATTCCCGCGTTATGATATCTTAGGAATCTGTGTTGTAGTTTCCCACATCTCCGCGTTAGACGTGTCACATTCACGCGGCTTGGACAGTCTACGAATAGTAATGATCTCATGGTGACCGTGCCTATACACCGTGTCCTCAGCCAACTGCTCGCTGCTCAATATCAGTAACTACCGCGTGGGGCAGTTACCCGAGCCGGACGGAGGATCCAATTCTCGATAGGGTCGAACCTGACCCATCGCGTCCCGTCCTTGTCTGCGAGCGCGATGCCCAGCTCGTGCAAGTCGAACGCCAAGACTGCATACCAGGAGACTCTGTAGTCCCACCTGTAATGCACGTCATTCAGAACCTCTTATGCGCGAGTTTGTGAGATGTACGCACGCATGCTTCGGCCAGTGGAGCGTGAAGAGGCGGATCTCCTCTAGCGCCGACAACTTGTGTTTATGTGCGACGAGAAAGCTTATGAAGGCGTTCCAGGCTCTCTGCTCTTCATCATGGCGACCCGGTACACTGTGTGGCCTCTGTTATCAGTACGCCACCCTCGCATGTAGACCTTCCGAAGAGAGACCACGACCTACCTGATCCTGAAGGACGGGAGTAGGACCCTTTTGAGACACAGATGCGGCCCCGAAGAACTGACGAAAGGGATGTGGTCGAGCTACCGTACGTGTTCCAGCCTCATCTCAGATGATGCAAAGGCATGATGCGCGGTGACACACTCACGTCCACCGCATCCATCGAAGGCAACTGTAGCTCTGTGATGTTTGAACAAAAGTCCAGCGCAGAGGGCAGTGTTGCGTCCGCGTTCGATATTCCGTGAAGACACAAAACGTCTAGCTTGCCGCCGTGGGTCTTCAGAAACTCGAAAGCATAGTCTGCATCGCCCACGCTGAACGCAACCTCACGCAGGCGAGGAAGTCTGCCAGGACACAGCCGTTCAATGTACTTTTATATGGTATCTATATTAACGGCGCACCTCATAGACTCGAATACCCGGAACATGTCTGGACCAGGGTCGACCAAGCTCAAGTGTTCGAGCTGCGACAACACATCGGGGTGCACATCGTTGAGGCCAACTCCGTGACCCCCCTGGAGCGTCAGATGCCGCAAGTGAGGAAAGTTGACGAAAGTGCGGGGCGCGACAGGGACAGACAAGGGCAGAGACTGGTCTGCCTGCTTCAACACGCTCATCTGTGCAGTCTGAGTGCATTGCGCGAGCCTCGGAAACACGTGGATATGGGGGCACAATACTCGCTCGAGATTTGTCAAGGAGGCCGAGATTTGGAGTGGCTCAGAAAGCGAGACTTGCTCCGAAGGAGGAATTTCCCGCACGAGCTCAGCGAGGATGGCGGATGACTGCACGCTGTCAACAAAGCCAGCGGCGGCACGCGCAGAAGGAAGTTGGGGGTTTGCATACAGATATGGAACACCTAGACGCTGTCCGTATTCTTCAGCTTCACGTCTAGAAGCCCGAGTCGGAAACAAGATGGCATGAAATACCTACGTAGAATCGTTTGTTTACAAGCACGATGTGTCTGCGAGTGGCGTTGACGTCTGGCTCCAAGAACATTTCGTTGATCTCGCTATGAGTGGTTCCCCGAGTCTGAGTAGCGTAGCCAAATATCCGAGACCAGACTTTGTCCGGTAGATCTGGGATTTGTGTAATGGCCTTGTGCACCTCCGCACCAAATAGCGGAAAATCTGAAAACGGTACCATACTGGTGAAAGAATGTGAGCATGTCAGATGGATGTCAGAGACATATGCGTATACGCACTTGTACCCCTCGCCAAGCACGAATTTCTCATAGCTATGGGAATAGTTGAAACCTGGGAATCGCCTGCAGCGCTCGATCCAATTGTTGCCATCCCGAATCTGAACGGTCTTCAAAGATGGGCTAGCTATCACGAAGGCCGTTCGGGACATCATACTGATGTACTCCAGCGACGAAAGCTCTCTCAACCGATCCCCCATCCCGTTCCCAAACATAAACATGGGGCTTGTATCTATGCGCTTCTACGAAGGTGTTCCGAGATTTATGTCAGCGCGAATATGATATCACTTTGACCGTATCGACATAACCTACGAGGTTGGTCCAGCTCGAAAAAGCTCCTGAGACTGCGGCGTACAGAGACATGGTGTTTTGCGCAGTCAAATGCCCCCCAGGGGTAGACTTGAGGTATAGCCTCGAAGGGTTGATATTTTGCAGAGCACGCTTGAGGCCGGAAGCGCTGTCGTCGAGGGAGATGTCGAAGCCAACGAACAGAGTTTCGATGCCCGGTGCGGCCGCCAGCAGCTGGTTGAGACGTTTGTTATATCCCCCCTCGATGCGTAGACGGCGGAGGTATGTGCCTTGTTTGATGCCTCTCTCGTTGACCTTGCCTGCGTTGCGAGCAAGCCCGCTCACTTGACGATTCGTGCGCAAGATGGCAGATTCAAAAAGGGCGGGTTGCCCCAGGTAGTGCCATCGCTTGGATACCAGAAGCACGCCAGGCACGATAGACGGTGGGCTGCCTGCGAACGTGCTTGGTGACCCCCAGGACTCGAAGACGTTAGTAGGAATGACGAGGGTAAGGTACAGGACGAGCTCCAAGACTTCGTCGGGCACACTTTCTGTCATGACTGGAGTTCGGACGCCGTCGGCCGTTCAAGCAAGCTAGCAAGTCAGGGCGGTAGCTGTGAGAAGATGATGAGTGACTCGTGAGCGCGGCTTTTATATTCGAAGTATCATCGCGCTCTGCAGAATCAGTACGTTTTGCGCTCATCGCTAGTGAATTTGATTATACACATCGGACGCCTGCCGCCCGAGGTTTTGTGAACACCGACAGATTGCAGCCCGATAATTAGCCACAGACCGCTGATTGAAATGACAAACATTTCATAATTTTTCGTCGGATTCGTACGCGATGCAAATATCACAATGGCCACATCAGGCTTTCGGGGTTGCTGCCCTTGGATAGATGTGCCGCGTAGTACTGTTTCTTATGCGCGCCAAAAGCCAGTCGCTACTGGACTATAGGAGGCCGATAGCACCATCGTCATCGAAACTCTCCCATTCTTTCCCACTAACTACCCATCCTTCGAACGGCCCGCCTGTACCCCTGAGAGCGGCCTTTGCTGATTGATAATCGAGTGCTTCGCGCTTGCTTCTGTAGTAGGTCCTATGCCTACGGCGCATTAGTCAAAACCTCAGTGTGCGGTACCGTGTGTCTGGAATGCGTACGGAGGATGGGACATCCCGATTTGCTTCGTGATGGTAACATACAACCCATAAAGGGAGAGCTTTGATAGAATAGGCCTTGGAGAGTAGATCATTCACAGGCATGCTCTACGATGAAAGGATAATATCTTACCTGAACTTCGGGTCTTGTCGATGTTTCGGAGACACTCCTCTTCGATAACCGTTGATCAAGGCCTCACTCTCGCGGGGAGACCCAGAAATCCAACATAGAGCTACCGTGTATCAGCTAATGGTGGTGGGTACGTGCATGCCGCCCTCACAGTCATTACATCCGGATGTTGCGGGCGTTCCGGAAGCATAGCGTGAATGAACGAAGGGGATTGAGGTAAACTCAATCAAGGGACAATGAAGTTTGTAAGGCGCAACAAGACCTGAATTGATGTTATGAGGGGAGCTTCGTCCATTGATGCACTACTCACCGTCAATGTGACATAGTCTTACATACAACGCTCTCGCACAATCTGCAGTTACTATGTCGCGCATGCCGCGTGGAACTTCTCCGATTATGACTCGGCTGATGTAAATCGGTCGCAGCATGCGAGAAGCAAGTGCACCCTGGATACCGAGAGTGTTCCACGCCGCTATCTTATCGCTGCAAGACATGGACATGGTGGGAGGAGAATCGGCACGACCTGGTTTGGTACGCATAACACCGTACAGCGAATAGTTGTCACGCCCTCTAGATGTTGCGTTTGGAGGAAGGTCGTGACGCTCCGCGGAGTCTTTCAACGCAGCCATCTCTGCCTCTTGGAATGAAGCCAAGTAGCGCGTCGACGCATCCCCGCCTGTACGGATCGGATCAGAAGGTCGATGCTGAATGATGATCACATACATGGGACGGTAGAAATATACATGTCCAGTCTGGCGTCTTCGCGTAGTGCAAATATTCCGTTCTCATGTCTGGTCAACCAATATGATCCGAAGCGTGATTCGTCCGATGAGCAGGCTCGCCCAATCTCCTCGAGTAGCCAGCGTATTGCCCCACGCCTTGCTAATACTTCAGCGTGGCTGTCATGGAGAGCGTCCCCCTCTCTCGGCAGTCGTGTAGCCGGCAGGCACTTTGAGCCAGTTCCAAAAGATATGACTTGGAACCGCTCAGCGGTGCGCAAAACGAAGCCCGCCAAGATCGTAAATTGACCGCCGGGAGGTTTGAAGTTGAGTCGTGAGTACGCCGCAAGCACCAGGGAAGCGACGTAGTCCGGTGTGTATTCCACCATGCATGGCCTTAAGTATAATGCAACAGCGAGGCGTTGGATTGTTGCGATCGTAAGAAGTTGAGAAAGCTCGCAAAACCAAAGCGGTGGGAGGAAGGAGGAGGAAGAGCCTGCGTGACAGAAACGCCAGTGCCATGCTGCTTTAGGAAGGCCTTCGTGACTGTGACATGCTGAGATGAGATCGACCCAGAAGGCTTGGCGCAGTGACGCGTGTGGAGACTTGACCACCCACCACCACGGTGCCACGCCCTCTGGTGCCTGCCTCACGGAGCATCTCATGCTCGCAGAAATGCTCATGATCATTCATGCACGATGACGTTTGCTCATGAAATCTTATAAGTATGCACGGTGCCCAGTGGCTGCGCAAAGCAACCCTGAACATTACCCTGCGCTACACTCCACCGTTAACGCCTACCTCGTTCGCTATTCACTTGTCTGCGTACTGTCACGTAACACGAATTACTTTTCTCACGTACCCCTATGCCGTTCTTCAATCGCCGCACCCATGAGGCTACTACCACCCGTCGCACAGGAGGCTTCCGCTCCCACTTCGGAAGAAAGGATCCCGATCGTGTGGCTGGCGGCTACAGTGAGTCCAATGACACTGTCTATTCGTCTGTCTTGTGACTCACCACCTCGCGGCGTGCGAATGCAGAAGCGGCTCTGTCCAATCCCAACACCACGCACGCCGGGAGGCAACACGCGAAACACGAGTTGAAGCTGATGGTACTACCCTTCACACGTCCCGGTTTGCCACATACGGGTCGCTCATCGCCTTCCGTTTGCTATGCAGGGTCGGGGAGACGAAGTTCATGTATCCCTTATGACCAGGATCAAACGGTCACTCGGCATCCGTAGCACGCCGCGTCGCGAGAGAACGCGCCGTTCACACAGGACGCTCAGAAAACACCTCTGAATTTCGGGCCTCTAGGCTATCTTGATATAGCCTGTTGAACATTTGTTACTTTCCGATTGTCCGCAGTACCTCATGTAAACCTATCTTGATACCTTTCTCAAAAGATGTACGACAAACGGGAAACGCAAGATAGTAACGTACACACTGTGTCATTTTTGCTGTGATAGGTAACGTACATGTTTCATGACATTTTCGTGAGGGAATAAACAAGCTCGTCTACGGACATAATGGAAATCGACCAATGGCCTGACCGGCAAGCGACTGAGTGATGCATATGGTTACATGGAAGGCAGAGTGTACGCGGACGGAAATAACGGAGGTGCAATAAAGGTCGAAAATTGGCAGGGGAGGCGTTCAGCTCGATGACAGGATCGGCTGCCATACTCCAGGAGAGAGCTCCTCGAGGTGGTAGAGAATCACACGATCCCAGGAGACGGCGATCACGTTGGTCTGCGCGAGAGGCGAGCGTTAGCAACGAGGTCGGAGAAACCGCGAGGTGGACGGGCAGAAATGAACCGCGATCGCATGCTTACCTGCAGGAAGTGGACGCACGCACGCGCAATGCGCCGCGCGACGGTCTGGAGCTCGACTCTCCCGTCGTACGTGTCCACCGGAAGCTCGTAGGTCATCGAGTTGTAGCCCGGCCACTGCGATGATTTGTTTAGCACACTGTTTAGCGGGACGTCCCTACAGGCCTCGAAGGCTCACTTTGACTTTCAGATTGATCCTGCCCCGCGCATCGGCGTTCAGGTCGTACACGCTGTAGTCGTAGTTGTTGGTGAGATGGGCGTCGGACATGGCTTCACCGAGGGTGATGCCGCTCCGGAATCCGCCCTTGCGCTTGAACTTGATCACGGTCGAGCTCATTCGACGATAGCCGTCGAGCGCCGGACGACCCATTCTAGAGACAGATCGTGACATGGAGGAGCGCCGCCGGCGCAGCTGGCCGTAGGATCGATCGGCGTAGTAGGGATCCCGTAGGTCAAGGTCGTCATAGGCTGGAGAAGGGCTATCAGAACAACCGCGGTAGCGATGCATGAGCCGTTATGCAAACCTCGACCGAACTGGCTGACCGTCCTTTGAGGAGTGTAGATGGGATACGCGGTCTGGGGGTAAGCCTGCCGGAGGGCCAATTAAAACAGCATACGGCGAGACGGAGATAAGTACTCACCTCTCCGTAGGCACCCGCGTATATCGGGTCCTGGTACCCGAACTCCGTGGGGTGCACTCCATACGCGGGTGCGCCGTGAGATAGGGAGTGCTGAAGAGGGTATCCGGCGAACTGGTTGTTGTAGCCGTCGTAAACGGAGTACGCCATGGCTTGGAGGATGGGAGGGCTAGCAGCCTAGGTGGGTATGTGAGTGAGGAAATACGCTGCGGGACGCTGGGAGCGCGCCTGCAGGACTCCTTATATACTGCGGCGGCGGTGTTGCCACCACAGGCGTGGCCCGACGATCACAGTGGCAGAACGCGGATGCCTCGAGGTACTTGGAAAGACAATGCATCATCGTGGTTTAGTCTCATCCGTTCCCAAATGTGGTTGTGGTAGATTAACAGGGACGCTGGCTGAAGAAGAGCAGCGCTGCCATAGACGTTGGTGCTAGCCGCCCTGCGCCCTACAATCAGGTCATCTCTTCGCGAGAATAGACCGATGAGTGAGTGTTCTGCCCCTAAAGTACTGTCACGAGCACAATCAAAGGGCGGTGGAGACCCACGCTGCGATTGTTACCAGAACCGTCGCGAGGCCGGAGCTTTGTACTAGACCCTTCGGATATGAAGAATAGAGTCCTAGCTTGAAGGACGCCTGGTGACGTTACACCTTCGAGCCTGCAAGCAAACCAGGTTAGCCTAGATCTCAAGCAGTAGTCACATAGATGAGGTGTTCGAGAGGAAGATTGATACAAACACCCGAGGTGTGTGCTGTGTGCCCAGATACGATGGCGGCAAACCCTAGCAGTGGCCCCATTATGGCGACACAATCGTGAGGGTTGTGGTGTGCCCGAGAGCTATTTGTATGCGTATTTTGTATCGTAAAAAGTACTATACTTTCTACCCGTGCAGTGTTACATCACAGGGATCAATAGAGGGGCGAGAGTGAACACAATAGCAGTGGCATGCGGCGTTGGCGGGCGTCCCAGTGTGTCGGCATTCGCCGAAGCAAGTAATGGCTGTGCCAGCATGAACGGACTCGGAGCTCTATATGTATCTCTGCCTTTTGCTACCACATACGGCCTACGGCGTCCAAAGAGCCAGCTGAAGATAATACAACACAGAATGGGAATACTGTCTGGAAGGCCCACACCAGTGCCCGCGCAACGGCAATCATGCAACACTCTAGACTAGCTTTACGATGCCTCGTCACCCTCCGCAGGGTAGAAGTGGCTAGCCATTGTCCATATACTTCTGCACATCCGTATACCACATCCTCAGCAAAAGTGCTGCAACGTCTATCTCAGGCCACACACGCCGGTGGTGCGCTGTCTGCTTCGTCCGTATCGCTATTCATTCCCCCGTCCCCGCAGGCACCCGTGCATCCCGCTCTCCACTGTGGTCTCTCGCCTTGCGTCCCAGGCATGTCCTGCAGCTACTCGCACGGCGTGTCACAAGCCACAGCGCATGCACCTTACCGTCCTGTGGAGCAACCGCCTCCGTCCTATCGGATCGTCACCCTATATGTATTCCTGTGGCGACTGAACGACGCCTCACGTTCGCTACGAAGCCCAAATACCACAGACGGCGGGGCGTCGAGAAGAGCCAACGGGCAGGGAAGATGCGTCAATGCTGCCAGCTGCGATCTGGGCATGCGGTAACCGCGCGCCGTCTCCGACCTGCGTGGAAGCGCACCGCTGACGAGCATCGATCGTCCGTCGCGCCAGAGCGGCGCGAAAAGAAGTGCCCGCAAGTTCTGCATGGACCCACGCACGAAGATCTCGGCCGGGACTTCGCTGCTCCTTTCGTAGACTGGATTGCCCCGGTAGGGGGCGATGTATTAATGGGTTGATACGGTATGGAAAACAAGATGGCTATAGTATGTACGCCACACGGAGCGTGGCTTTTGTGTATACTTAGGGGAACGCAGTGGAGGTGTTGGCAAGCGGAAACCGTATAGTACATGGAACCAGGCAAGAATGCGGACAGCTCACAAAGCAGTCGGGGAGGTGTGGCGGGCGAGGAGCCGCCTCAGAAAGTGCAGCTTCGCGAGAGCTTTTTCAACGAGGGCATCGAGCTGCCTGTGGGCAGACTGAGATGCGTCAGTTGTGGTGTCGGTCGGGTAGAAAGGGTCACGGGGGATTTACCTGCGCCCACAAACCCGTTCTAAAGAAGTTGCTGTAGCCCATCTCCGAGATGCTGTTGTCGTTAACTGTATCGGGGAATGCGAAGGTTGGGCCGACGGAGTTTGTTGGGGACGCGGTCTGCTGCGAAGTGATGAGTCGAGGCTGAAGGACGTGTAGGGGGACGCAGCGCGCACCACGGAACAATCCGACAGAGACGACTCCGAGCACGAATCGTCGTCCCAGTCCATGTAAAATGCAGGGCGCTGTTTCGGATTAGCGAAAGGTAAATCTTCTCCAGGGGAGGGTGAAAAGTACCGCTCGGAGTTCATTTCGCGAAGGATAGAAGTAAAACACGTCGTAATCCACGTCTTCGTCAGCGCCAGAGGAGATGTAGCGCTGCTCGGGAACAAATTCGTGCATGCTGACTGAAGGTGCGGTGTTGATGGAGACAAACTGATCGTGTGGGGGAAAGGGAGAGGAGGAATGGCGGGCGGGGATCATGCTCGAGCTTTATGAGGGGGGAGGGGGCGAAGTCGCGTAAGGTCTGTGTCCTGGGGGGCAACGTTGCCGCCAATCCGAGTGAGAAGGTACAGGGTCGACACGGCAGCCGCGCTCGGGTACCACCTAAACGGCGACCATCCCGCTCTAATTGGAGGACGCCCGCACTCGCGGACGAATCTAGGTGCGCTGCACGCGGAGACACCCGACCCAGGATCTCACCGAATGTATAGAAGACACGCTATACCGTTCTGGACGACCTCGCGGCCGAGCCGCAATGACTAGACAATGCCGACACGCAAAGGGATCAGGCCGACGGAAGAAGACAGCGAGATGGGGTGAGGGCGTCGAAGACCCAGCGCGAGTGTTTTGCAAGACCATTATAGAGAACCAAAGGACGACCGCCGATACGCCTCAGGTGTAGCGAGGTACCCCGACGCATAGGCACCGATCACCGATCGAGGAGAAGAGCCAGCTCGTCCGCCTGGCAAATAGCTGCCCATGATGGAACGGGTCTCTCTGGCAAGTTCAGAGTCTGTGACATGGCCTCCGAGGCATCCAGGACCTCAAGTAAGTTCTCCTTTCTCCACAGGACCTCGGATTTGACTGGGATCCCTGTTCTCCCTCACACCGATGGTCCTGTTCGTAGAGGGAGGGCCTTCGAAGAGAGGGAGACCGGGGTCGGGCGCTTGTGGGTCACGTGCACATGTGCGTTTGTCACAGTGGGGAAGAAGCGCTCGCAAACTCGCATGAGCAGGCTGGGCGGCAGCGCTTTGTTCCCAAGAACTACCACCCGTCCCTGCTCGGGCCCAGAAACAAACTCGTGTTGTCGAAATGGTTTCCTGCAGTGTGATTCTGACAAGAACAAGACGGACCTCAGGTCGAAGATCCAGTTTCAACAGTCTGCATCAAGTTGTGTGAATCAAGACAAAGACCAAGGGAGCAAGTGTCGAAGACTTCAAGACGAACAAGATCGTCACAGAAATACTGGGCCGCAATCGAGTGAGAATGGCCCCAGACAAAGCTGTTTCGGTAGAAAGGCCCTTCGCTCGCGACGACAGGCAGCGAATTAAACGTCGTGTGTGCCGAAGAGCTCGCCCCGCTGCCACAGTCAAGAACAAATCAGCGTGAATCTCCAGTAGAGAGCGCACCGAATGCCCATGTCCAGCAAGAGATTAAGTCCGACCAACCCTCTGTTGGATTCCGCAATTTATGAGCCGCTAACGGGCCCTCACCGTCGCTAGCTGCGTGCTGGTGAACGGCCGCCGTCCTCGTGGTGAGCTTGGTTCGAGTTGTAGCGCCCAGCGTACTCTCGTCTTGTCGCCGCGAGGCAGCTGGACGAAAGTATCGTTGAGGACGATGCTTGGCGACCGCGGTTGCGCGGGAGAAGGGAGGCTTGCTCGACGCTCCTTGGGGCGATGGTCATCGTCGACAGTGCTTACCTCTTTGCGTTGTGCTGTCCTCTGACATGTTTTCAAGGGCAGGGAGGGTCTGATCATGAGATCGGGAGCTCCTTGAAGCGTCCTGGTCTCGAAGGGTGTTCGTGGAGGGCTGCAAGAGAGGACACCGCCCCGGATCCGAAGCACCCAGGAGCAGGACGCTGCACACCGCCAGGAGACAGAGGAAACCTGGAGAACAGTGAACACGGACCGGGACCCGCGTTGAAAATACTCCACGGTGACCTGGGAGCCTTGCCGCCTGTCTGTTGCCGTTGCGCCGTCCAGGGCCAGCCGACCCCTCGATCAGCGACGCCGGTCCCTCGGCAGGCCTTCCCCGCCCAACCCTTTTCAGCTCGACACGCAAATCTCTCATATCCTCCTGCAAAACATCTCTCAGCACAGCTCGAAGTCGCCGATATGCAGGACGCTGTGATCGTCACTGCAGTTGTCCAAGTGCGTGCAAGCGGTCGGAGTCCCGCCACATGTCTTATGTATTACCGGTTGGCGCCCTGCGTTGAGACAATCGAATTCCAACATCCCTTCGCCAACCCGCCCCCTGGTGCTCTCCAACCTTCCACATCCTCGCTGCCAGCCTGTGATAGAGACTGCACAGCGCACTCCCCGTCGCCCCGCCCGCTATTCTCCCCGAGCATGACCCATCCCCACACGACACCTTTCTGACAGGCAGTCGCTTCCCAGGCCAGCTCGCCTCCCACATCTCCGGTCCTCCGATGTCGTCCCATCGCCCTCCCTCACCGGACCCGGTCAGTGGGGACACATACTGGCTACCACACTTCCTATCTTGCCACTGGAGTTTCCCCCTTTGCTCGCCTCCTTCCTTCTCCACCTACCGCCCGTCCCTGTGCTCACACGTGCGGATCTACGAATGTACATGCTCGTCCCTCAAGAAGGCCTCCTCACTGTGACGCTTCTATCGCGATAGGTCCGTGATGGAAGAGGCCTACGGCCGCTATATCATGATATCGTGTGTCACGCTCCTTTCTTCCACCTTTCGTATTCCCCGTCCGCTACTTCGCGAGCACGACGGTGGACATACCAATATTTGCGTTATGCCACTATGCTTTACACCAGCGACCTATCTCATCAGCATCGTCACGGTAGTGGACAAGTTCGTAACCTGCTGTGCAACGTCCTGCTACTCTCGGTGGGTCATCTCTTAAAGCGGGGACAGTATACCAGCGGTTTCGACTCCTCATAACCGTGCGTGTGTCGCGCTCATTGCTTCGAAGTCCCCATTGTGTCCATCTCGCCTTCCTACCCTCGGTCGCAAGTAACTCGACTGTCCCCCACGCGGCAGCAGAGAGCCGATCTCGTCTCACACATCCTCTTGGTTCGCCCATCCCATCTGACTTACGCCTGTCGATGCGTGATCCATACCGGTCGATATCCCAAGCTCAAGCTCAGCGGCAGTCATCGTCACTTTCAGTGCTTGCCCATACGGCGCCATCTCCCCGGGCCACTCTCATCGTTGACGCACTGCGATTCGCCCACGGTGGACGACCCAACAACTTCACGCCGCCCGCTGATCTAGTTTTGTTTTTTTGCGCACAGGCTCGGCGGTCACGCTCGCTGGACATCGAACCGCTATATGTGACCAGAATCGCGCCATTTAGACCGGTTCGTTCCCTTCGCCTCGGTTTGTGGGCACGCTCTATCAGGCCCGACGATGGGCCTGCGCTTCTACTTATACCCAGACCTGCGAACTAGACGAGGTCTGGGTCCCTGCTCTTTGCAGTCGAACACTCTCCCTCGCTAATAGGCCTAGGTGGACACGGGGTCGATGACGTCGGCAACAGACCCTTTTGTTTCAACAACCAGAATCTCCTCTATATACTCCAGGGCTCTCTTCCGAGCGCCCCTAGCCAGTTGGGCTCGACCTTCACCGAGCTATGCTCGAGCATCCAACATGGACGCATGAGCAACCAAGGGGCCGCTATCGGGTATGTCCCGCCGTGAGACGGGCAACCCCTCTCAGTAGCGAAGCTCTCTCGTGGACTACTGATCGGCCTCGCCGACGTCGACCCGACCGCGTTTTTGCCCTTTCTGCGCTCTGCTTTTGGCTACCCGCCGCCCGCCGCGTGCTGTGATAATACCGGGAGGCGTGTCATTCTGCTGAAAAATCGCTCGTCTTGCGCTCGGTATCCTCTCCACCGCTACTAGCTGGGCTCTGTCTCTCACCAATACGTGGATGGCGCACATCTCTCGCTTCGCACCGTGGACACCCCCAAGTTCTTCTTACGCTACTCGCCCTGGTCCTTTGGCTCGTTTCGCTGGGCATGGGTTTCACAACACTGCTTGTGCATCGAGTGCTAGCATGTGTCCCGCGGCTGTTACCCGTAGGCGACCACTTTCAGGGCCCAATATCCTAGAAGGCGACATCCCCTCTTGCCCATAGTACCCGCTTGTTCAGGATTCAATATTGCTTCCAAACTGCGGTACATATCTTCGAAACGGCACGACTGTCAACGTGGGAGAGTTCATTCATGGACGCTTATTTCATGCTACATGGCTAGGGTACATTCAGAGTGGGAGGCACAGCCAAGGAAAAGCATACACTATCGAAACCGTGACAGAGGCCGTGGTACAAACTGGTATATGTCGTCAAGGATCATCATGGTCATGCACGGTCGCAATCCTCATACAGCAGTGGGAGGGATGTCCCCGCCCGAAACGGGGGCGGTACCACCGGGGCCCCTGCTCTGTTGGGCGGGGCCGTCGCCCACGGCAGCGCGCTGCCCGACGTCGTTGTTGTCGAAGCTCATGCGTCGCGCATCGGCCGCGGCCGCGGCCTGCGCGTGGATCTGCGACAGCTTCGACTCTCGCAATTGCTGCAAGCAAGGGCGCGGGGTGCGTTAGCGTTCGCGTGCGAGTCAACGGCGGGAGACAAGCATGCGCACGTCGTTCTGCGCCTTGCGCTGCTGCAGGTCGTCGAGGTGTCTGCGCTTCTGCTCGAGGTCCTGCTCGAGGCGCGCCTCGTGCTGTTGCTTGATCTACGCATGGGCGACGTTCGAAATCACGTCGAGAGCGGGGGTGAGTGGTGGGTCGGGACGGCGTGGCCGGCCCGGCGGGGGGACTGTGGTGCTCACGGTGAGGGTCTTCTCTGCGTTCTGCTCGTTGGAGATGGCCGCGTCGTGGCCGTGGACGGCGCGGTTGAGGGCCTTTGCGGCCTTGTGCTCCTGCTCGACTGATTTGTCGAGCGCGTGCTGGGCCTTGTCTGCCGCCTGTGGGTTAATTGAACACCGGTGAGCAAGCGATGTCGGTGGGCGGGATACGGGATGCGGAGCCAGATGATGGGGGTAAGCGAATGTTGTGTACCGACCTTGATGCTCTTGTTGTGGGACTTTTCGGCGCTGGAGAGGTCCTTGATGGAGTGATCAAGGTTCTTCTGGTCCTCGCGGGACTCCTTTGCGATCATCTTCTCGACTTGGCGGATTTCTGGGTTCTCGGAGAACGTGTCTGACTTTCCGAAGAGCGGCATGACGGCAGCGGGGGGGACGGACGGGTGGGATGCGTTGGAGGTTCGGGTTGTGACAGAGGCTTTATAGTATGGCGGGGGCACCCCGCGTCATTGGGAGCGGGCTGGCGTTGACGATGGCTGCCATTTCGGGCGAGTGACGTCACCTTGTGCGCAGCATTGAATACGCCAATACGATGATGAATGGAGATGCGATGCGTGCGGCAACTGCAACAGCGACTCGAGTCGGAGAGAGAGCGAGGACGGGCGAGATCCAGGGCAGCCTGGCCGTGAGGACCCCATTTTATGTGGCAGACGCGAGTGGCTGCGGCGATTTCCACTCCGAGGGCGAAAGAGCGCACCCGCCAAGCTCAGGCTCAATATTCAATTTTAGCGGAGGACTTATAGTCTCTCGCTCAGCCTCAGCCTGCGAACCCCGTCTCTCCTGCTCCAGATCCTGCGCTATCCCAGTCACGTCGCGTGATCGATATCACTGCTTCTGCTCCGCTCCCTCCCAATCTACTTCGTCCGCTCCTTCTCATGTCCGACAACCCTCCCGTCCCCCACCACGACCCCGACAACGACCCCGACCCCGACAACGACAACGACCCTCACCACCCACACTCTCCGCACGACCCTGTGCAAGAACTCTTCATCACCACCGACTACGTCGACAACCCCCTCCCTTCACCCCCCTACCGACGCGTCCCGTCTTCGTCACAGGTCCTCATCGAGTCTTACCCTGAACAGTCTCCCGCCTACCGGAGCATCGCAGATCTCACTGACCCCCACATGCCTGAGGACGACTCTCACCTCGACGAAAAGCGCTTCGATCAAGGCCCGAAGAGCAAACATGCCGTCCACTACGAAGACATGCCCAGCCCCCCCGCAGACAGATTCGACCCTGAGCCCATCTCGTCCCGCGCATCTTCCATCGCCGGCACCGACGACGAAGACGAGGAGTCGTCCTACGACTGGAGCGGCGAGGAAGACCTAGTAGATGAGGAAGCAAAGTTCGAGCATGCCATGGGGGTCAAGAAGAAGCGTAGGTTTGGCTGCGTCCGGTGCGTCTACCACTATCACACTTTCGCCTCCGCCTCCGCAGCTCACCGCCCTCGCAATCCTGCACCGCTCGGCTAGCCTCATCACTCTTCTGTTCTCCACTCTCATCGGGTCCACCATCCTCTCCGGCCTCCTCATCACCCCTGCCCTCCTCCTCCACTTCTTCTGGTACAAGCCACATCCAGACGAGCACCGCAAATTCATCAGGGACAATGTCGAGGCCTGGCTCTTCTGGGCCGCTGCCAACATTTCTATATCATGGGGGCTTGGCCTCATCGTCGACATTATCCCTGTCATCATCCGTTGGGCCATCTCGCTCGCATGGGGCCATGTCAGCGAGATCATCAAGAGCCGCCTCGAGCTGTACAACAGCGTGAAGGACACCATCAAACCTGCCCTCTATGCCGCGAGTTGTTGGGTCAGTTGGGTGATCCTGTTCAACAATATCTTCCAGCTGTATGACATGGATGATGAGGACGCAAGTCGAGCGGCATATACGCCTAGGGTATGCTTCCTCCTACGATTTCCTACACGCCCCTCCTCACTCGTAATTTCTCAGGTTTACCAAGCCATCGAGTTCCTGTTCTTCTTTGCCCTTGTTATATGCGCGCAAAGGATGGTCTCTCATTTCATCGGTAAGGGCACTTATGTGCCATACGACACATTGACTAACGCTATTGCAGCTTTCTCCTTCCATCGCACAGCATACAGGGAGCGTCTGCACAGCGTTCAGGAAGCTCTTCACGTCATCGAGAAACTGAGGGTTTATCGCCCTAAGCGCCGCCACGCACCGAAGTCCTCCTTCGGCCGTTCAACGGCCGGGTTCTCCGCCATGCTCACTCCTGCGCACGAGAAGGACCGTTTCCTGGGCCACTCTAGGCCGGGTACCCCCAGCGGCTCGCGCCCAGGAACTCCGGAGATGGGCGGCGCAGACAGCGAGGACGAACGCGACGCGACCCTTGTGCAGTCGAAGCGGAAGGGCAAGGCACGTACCAGCTGGATCCCGCACGCGCGCGGCGCGTCCGAGTCCGCGAACTTGAACATTCAGCAGCCAGAGCTACAAGTGAACGCGGGCGAGCACCGCTACCCGCCCTCGCCGCTCGCGCAGAGCCCGGCGAGCGGCGGGCACTCGCGGCGGCGCTCTTCAGAGTCGGAGGAGGATGCAGCTGCGATTATGCAGCAGGCGGCAACGTCCGCGGCGAAAGTGCTCAAGTCGGCAGTGCTGCACGACGCGCGGGGGATACGCGGGGTCAAGGACGGGGACGAGGTCGCGGGCGGGCTCGTGTGGAACGTGACGTCGTCGCACGAGGCGAAGCGGCTCGCGCGTTCGATCTGGACGGCGTTCCGCGAGCCAGGGCGCGGGTACTTGACCGCGACGGACTTCCTGCCGGCGTTCGGGGGGAAGCTCGAGGAGGCGAAGAAGGCGTTCGCGGTGTTCGACAACGACAACAACGGGGACCTGTCGCGCGCGGAGATCAAGACGACGCTGCTGAAGGTGTACAAGGAGCGCCGGTTCTTGAGCCGCTCGATGCGCGACGTGGGCGAGGCGCTGAAGACGCTGGACCACATGCTGCTCTTCCTCGCCTTCATCATCCTCTTCTTCATCTCGCTCAGCATATTCGGGGTGAACATCGAGAGCTCGCTCACGAGTCTGTATACGCTCGGTATCGGTGCGAGCTTCATCTTCAAGAACTCGGCGAGCAATGCGTTCGACGCGATCATGTTCCTGTTTGTCACCCACCCCTTCGACACTGGTGACCGCTGCTTCATCGACGGTTTGTGCATCACGGCCCCCTGGTGCGGGACGTTCGACTGACGCGTTCAGGATAGAAGAGAACCTGGTTGTCAAGAAGATGGGCTTGTTTGCTACGATCTTCACGCGCTCGGACGGCACAGAGACGTACTACTTCAACAGCCAGCTCTTCAACAAGTTCATGTAAGCCTTGTGTTCCTTCCCCGTATGTCCATTCGCTTATAGACCCATCCCTTCTAGAACCAACGTTCGGCGGAGCGACGTACGTCCATACCCCACTCTTTCATGAGCCCCTGACTCACCCTTCATCTCCCCTCGTAGAAAACGGCAGAGAACCTCACAATGCAAGTCGCGTGGCAGACGCCTATCGAGAAGCTCGACCAGCTCGCGAAGGCTCTCTGCAAGTGGCTGGAGACGGAGGAGAACCGTTGGTTCCAGCCGAGCACATCCGTTACGCTGCAGCAGATCGAATACCAGCGTTACCTCGAGATCACCATCGGTATCCCATACAACAGCAACTGGCAGTGAGTCCCGTACTCCTCTCTCGTCTCCTTGTTGTATGCGGGAGAATCACTTATGCTCACGTGCCCTCTCAGGGACTGGGGCCTCCGCATGCAGCGCAAGACCGCGTTCTACGCCGCGGTGAACTACTACTGCCGGCAGCTCGGGATCGTCGCGCACAAGACCCCGCTCCCGGTCGCGTTCGCGGACCCGGACACGGGCGAGGTGCTCATGCCGGACGTCGACGCGACGCCCGCCGGCGAAGAGGATGGCGAGTTCCCCGAGAGCAGTCCGGGCCCGCACGCGGACCGGCGCGCGGCGCCGGCGGGGGGCGAGAAGGCGGGTGGAGAGAAGGCGACGTGGCTCGGCTTCCAACCGCCGCCCGAGGACGGGTTCCCGAGCGGGCTGAAGAGGCGGAAGCCGCGGAGCAAGAAGGCGATCTTGCAAACGTTTGGCGCGGATGTCTGAGCGGGGCGTAGCGCACGCTGGTTTGCCTTGTAAGCGCACGCGAGATGTCCAGGTCGCGCCGTCTTTGCAGCCCTGACGGTGTCGCGTCGCGCACCGCCGCGGCGCTGGCGCAGTGTATATAGCCTGATGCTCGATGAGCGTCTGGGCGATGGGACGACGGGTACATAGCGGTAGTCCTTCTGTCGCAGGTCGTGTACAGTGCCTTCGCGCTCGCACTAGGATGTCGAGGCGAGGATGTTACTACGGTGGAGGGTGACGCGTGTTGAGATGCATAGACGGGGTCTAGCGAACTGAATACTGGTGTGCATGGATTCGGCTGCAAAAAGGTGACATTGCCCACCTGCTGGGCATAGTTCGACGTAATCGCTCATTCTCTCACTCAACCACTTCCGCCACTCTGTGAAAGCGACGATGGCGCTCAGGCGCATGTCTGCCAATCGTCCCCGCTGCCCGACCGCGCTCACGACACCTGCGCAGCCTGGACAGCAGCGACGAACGTCTCGAGGTCGGTCGGGAGGTCGTCGTACGGGTTCGCGCCGTTCGCCTGCGAGTCCGTCGTCACGTAGAACGCCTTCACGTGGTCCTGCGCGATGAGCGTCGAGATGAGCGCCGTCGGCGGCGTCGACGGCCCGTCGGTCAGCACCACGGCCTGCTTCGAGGCGGGCGTCGCGGAGCCGAGGGACAGGTCGCTGGCTCTGTGTACACAACGTGTAAGCGTGCGCCGTCCGACGTGCGCCCGCGGGGCGGGGGGGGGGGGGGGTCGACGCGACCGAGTGCTCACTCACTTGAATTTGCTGTAGAAGTTCTCCGCCGTGAGTAGGATGTCCGCTATGCCGTAGTACTTCGTCGAGCTCGGTGCGATGCCGGGGTTCATCGCGACCTGCGCAGACCGACCCAGTTATCAACGTGAACGTCAAGACCCCCCGCGCGCGCGCCCGTGCAGTGCGGCCGATCAAGGACCCATGAACAGAGCACTCACGAATCCCCGCCCGCTCCTGAACGCCGCCTTCGCGTGCGCCGCAAAGCCCTTGTAGACCGCGACGTCCGCGCCCGTCCCGGACACCTCGTCGAAGAACACGCCGTCGGGGCGGTACGCGGCCCCCCTCCAGCCCGCGTACGTGTCGACGTCCCTCGCCACCCCGGCGCGCTTCGACGGCGCGCCGTAGGCGGTGGGCACGTACCCGAGCACGACGACGTTCGCGCTCGCGGCGCGCAGCGTCGGGATGCACTGCTGGTACGCGGCGGGGGCTTGGCTGCCGCGCTTGCCTGGCCCGCTGTTCGGGTTGATGACGGCCCAGAAGGGCACGGTGGGGTGGGCTTGGATGCTAGGCGTTAAGGTACCGTGGGGGGTGGGGGGGTGAGCGTGTGGTTTGGAGTGCATCGGGGGGGAGAGGGAGATGTGGACTGACGTGCTGATGAGAGGTGCCCAGCTTGAGCAGTTGGATCCGGATCCTGGATCGATGTACAACGGGACGAGCACGCCCGAGGCGAGGGTGGCAGCGGCGGCGATTGCACGAGGGATATACATGTTAGTCAAGGGGAGGGGGGCTGGATGGTCAAATTGGTGAGCCCTGACCAGGACAGAGACTGATCCTCTGCTATGACACTTGCCTGCAGAGAGGTACGAAAGGGATGTCTGGCCGGGCTTGTTGAATTCACTGTTTAAGGGCGACAAGTGCGCATCCGTTGTAGAAGCCACTCCGAAAAAACTCGCCTTCGCCGAGATGACTACTGGCCGTGAAGGGGTACATCCGCGAACATTCCGCTCATGCGATCCGCTCCGGAATGACGAGGCGGCGCCAGTAGCTCTGACAGCGTTTCGGCTCATGCACCTGTCGATCGCTTCCGACATTCCCAACGGTGCCGCGGACGGCTTTCGCCGCGGACCCGTTCTCCGAAAGGGATCCCACAGAGCATCTGACGACATACCACAGTACAGTTGAGCAGCTGGTAAGTTTGAACTATCACGATTCGCAACTGAACGCCAACCCTTGACGTATGTCCGTCCGCGTTGAAATCGGCAGCACCGGACCCTGGTAAAGTGCACACTTGTCTTGTACTCGTGATCGACACTTTCCCCATACATCGTAGCAGTCCAAATCATAATCTTGGGGGGAGCATTCGATCAGTCAGCATGAGGCTGGCTGCCGCCAGACGTCGAGCACGCGTCAAACCACTCACGCCCCAGCGTCCGCTCAGGCACCCTGCGCAGCTTGCACAGCAGCCACGAAGCTCTCCAAGTCTGTCGGGAGGTCGTCATACGGGTTCGCACCTCCTGCTTGCGAGTCCGTCGTCACGTAGAACGCTCGGAGCCCGTCTGTCGCGATCAGCTGCGAGATGAGGGAAGTAGGTGGGGAGGACGGGCCGTCGGTCAGCACGACCGCCTGCTGCGACACCGGGGTCGAGGGTCCGAGGTCGAGGTCGCTCGGGCTGAGTGTATCACTGTATGTTAGCAACTTGGGCTCGCATCGCGGGGCGGATGGGTACGCCCACCTGAACTTGTCAAAGAAGTTCTCTGCGCTGAGCACGAGATCTGCGATATCGTAGTACGCGGTGTCTTCAGGCGCGTCCCCAGGGTTCAGCGCGATCTTTTCAGACGCTACATCAGCGTCGCTTCCCCCTCTGCGCTTACGCCCAGAGCTCGCCACCTACGAAGCTGTCCCCGCCATTGAACAACGGCGTCGCATGCGACGCGAATCCTTCGTATACCGCCAAGTCCCCGCTCGCGCCCGAAACCTGGTCGAAGAAGATCCCGTCCGGGCGGTAAGCGTCTCCCCAGCCCGCGTACGTGTCCACATCCTGCGTCACCCCGGACTGCTTGTTCGCGGCTGCGTCGAACGTCGGGACGTAGCCGAGGACGACGACGTTCGGCGCGCGCAGCTCCGGGATGCATCGCTGGTACTCGGCGGGGGCCTGGCTTCCATGTCTGCCGGGCCCGCTGGCGGGGTTGATGACCACCCAGAACGGGAGGGAGGGGTGCGCGGCGATCCTAACGGAAGGTTTATGCGAATGAGCTTTCCTGAAATCGCGGGAAATTGAAACGGTGCCATACGTGTCAATGACGGGAGCCCAGCCTGAGCAGTCCGGCGATCCGACGGGGTCGATGTAAAGCGGAATGAGGATGCCCGACGAGAGGGTGGCGGCAGCAGCTACTACGGCGCGAGGGATGTACATGCTGGTTTGTTGTAAAGACCTGTCGTCGCAAGCGAGGCGCTGTTACTGGTCGTCCGCGCAGCAGGAAGACCGACCTTGAACTGCCTGGACCGTGTTAGCATCCCCTGCGTATATATGCCAAAACCGAACCCTGCTGTCTGGCGCACTCAGGAAAGAACATGATGGCGGCATGTATTCATGGACTACGGCCCTTGCACCATGCGCTAGGAACCCGCATGTGTGACCGGTCGGTAGTACATCATCGTCAGCCAAAGGGCCGGGCCAACCTGGAACTTCTTCGCCCGTGGCCGCGCGTGTGTCTGTGGGGCTTCATCGCAGATATCATGTCAAACTGCATTGCGGCCACTCGATGGCCGGGGAACCTTATTGATGTCATCATGCTATAGGGCTAACGAGAACCTAACTTTGTGGGTGACGTAGTTAGCAGAAGTGACTTCGGTGTGGTGTGAAACTCGGACGCATGCATGGCGGGCGTTGACGGCCCCAACGAACTGCCGAACGTTGTGGCCTACCGAGGAGTTGAGATGGCCATACACAGGCACCTATATGCATACCAGGCGTCCATGAACCCAGATCGCTGTATGACCTGCTCCCAGGCGCGTGACGTCGTTTCCTCTCATCAAGACGTAGTACGACTCGGCTGGATACACATGTCAAGGGCCGTTTGTGCCATTTCCGACGCCGTGGCTCGCCAGGCTCTCGTCCAACGCTCGGCATCTCGTCTGGGTGTCGCAAAAGTGAGCCTGTGTTCTCTGCCACGAACACGCGTCAAGGAAGAACGGACCTCCAGCTCGAACAGGTGCGAATCGTGCGATTCTGGCGCGAGCCGGCGCACGGCCTCCGTCAGATGGTACAAGTAGTCCTGACGATCGAAGAAGGCGGTGTTTCAGTATTCCACAAGCCGTGGGTTTATTTTTTTGGGAGGAGAAGATGGTCGACCTTGTTAGGACCAGAAGGACCAACTGAACGCCAGATATGCTCCGCGAGCCTATCTATGGGCTCGGAGCCGACTGCGGTTCACGACACCGATCAGCACCCTGTCTCCCACAGTCCATGGTGAGGCAGACGTACTGAAAGACGGGTTGTCCGGTAGTCCGACGTAACACTATTGTCGGTCTCGGTGTGAGATCCCTCGAAAGCGGGGCGCCGGCAGCAGAACGTACATATGCCTACATCGGAACGCGAATTTCGGTGGGTCGGCGCGCATTCGAACGTGTCACTGACCTTGCGGATCACCACTTGTTCGTGGCCGTCGACAAGCCCGTGGATGTCGATCTCCTCTAGCGTGTATCCATCCTGCATACGCTAGTATCAGCACAGCTGGGTTCGACCGCTCGAAAAGCAGAGTGCGCACACCTTTTCGCGATAGTCTGTGATCCGGGATCGTTCGCCAGTGAGCGGAGCGAAACTCTGGGACAAAACCGCTACAGCACACCCAGATAATCCCGTACTTCGGACTCGTACTCGGGATCGATGGTGTACGCGACGCCTGTTCAAAATGTGCATCAGCGTGACGTATGATGCACAGTGCATAGCTGACACCCAAATTTGATGCTACTGACCCCAAACCACATCATCGTCCGGAAATGGGTCCTAGCGTCCGCTCTTCATAAGTACTTGCGGCCCCCAAGAGAAGCACTCTGGCACACAAGCAAAGGCAACGCTCGCCGCCGCCGTACGCACCGCTTCAGAGAACCGATCCCAATCCGCCTTGTGCACGAGCGTCACCACCCTGCCCGGGTCCTGGACGGATTCGACGATCCAACCCTCGCACGATCAGCGCCACGTTCCCCCAGCGGCCCACCTCCCTGGGCACGAAGCGAAACGCCAAAAAAAAAAAGGGAAAGGGAAAGAAAAGAAGAAAAAAAGAAAAAGAAATGCGCAGGTGCTGCCGAGCCGAGCGCCGCTCACCTCCGGGGTGCCTCTGTGATCGTGCGACTTCTGCGCGAACCGTCGGACGTAGCCTTTCAGGTATCCGGGAGCTGTCACAGTAGTAGTAGTAGTAGTAGTAGTAGTAGTAGTAGTAGTACGCGCGTGCGCGCCGGGTGAACGTTGGCGATCTGCCGCTGCTGTGCGCGCGCGGGGGGTACGGGGGAGTTGGACGTACTTTCCGCGATGACGTGGGGCGGCGGCTAGCGCATACGCACACACGCACACGTATACAGGAGGATCAGTACGACGGGTTCGAGAGCCTTCAGGGGAGGAGGAGTACGTGAAGGATCGGAGCGAGAGCAGTACCTTGAATATGAGAGAGCCGTAGCCGAAGACGACGTACGGCCGTTGCATGATATCGCGGCGGTCTAGTTTGGGCTCCGATGCAACACTCGGCGCGATCTAGCTCGCCCCAGGTGGTGCAGTACCTTCGGTTTACTGGCGAAGAGCGGAATAAGACAGACGCGTCGAACAGTGAAGCAAGCCGCTGGTAGTATCGATGATCTCAAGCAAGTATGTATACTATGCATATGAGGCGCCTGACTAAACCGAGCACAAGAACGCCCCGGAAAAGTCAATCCGGTGCGATATCGACCGTGCCCACCGCAATATGCCGCGATATCCGTTACCGACATACGCACGATGACCTACGACGAACCCCCTCGCCATCAGCCATCCATAAGCTCGACGACCTTAAGCTCGCTCACGACCCGGCACCCCAGGAGACGCTGACAAGCGGATCCATAACGTCCCCTCGGCTTACTCACCATCGCCCCAAGCGTCGACCGTAAACACACGGTCACCACTCGATCGCAGACTGCGAGGCTTGCTAATACAATGCTATTAACACAGGTATCGTACCAACGGGCGTGACAAAGCAAACGTGAAGGGGTCGTGATAATGTAGGCAGACTACAGCGATCGATCGTGGGCGGGCCGGACGCGGCGCCCACGAGAGGGCGCGGCGGAGGCGTGGTGTGTGGGCGTGGGCTAGGAATGGGGAATGGGGGGGTAGGGAGTACACGTTACATGGTAGAGATAGAATGGCTTCTTCGCGACACACGTCGCGAACGTCGCGCGGCGTATATAAACGAAGAATGTGTCGAGGCGTCCTCGCGAGTGGAGGAGTGAGGTGGTGATGGGTGGTGGTGATGGGTAGCCCACGGGAGGAGCTGGAGAAGGGTGTGCGGCCTAGGGCGTCTCATTAGGGTATACATGCGTTCCGTATTAGGTGCAAGGCAGTAATACGATCCATGTCGGTGTCGTCGTCGTAGTCGATGCAGATCAGGCCCAGGGCGCTCGGACGCTGGTTGATGCCAATGCGAGGTGGACCGTATGGGTCTGAGGGGGTCGCATTTTATGCTGAGCTGTGGAAGTTCATATCCTTTTGAGAGTGGCTCTTCAGCCAGCCCTTGAGACCGACGATGCACAGCGTCCAGCAGAACGCGAGGCAGGTCACCGCGACGCCGACGTTGAGGAACATCATCACGTCGTCGTGCCCCTGGCGCATCGCCGCGATCGTGAGCTCCTCCGTCGAGAACATAAACTCCAGCCCGCCGCACGCGAGGAGGAACGCAGCGAGCGCCTCGGTCGGCGGGCGCGAGGGCAGGATCGAGCGCGGGGGACCGAGCCAAAGGAAGAAGTACGTCAAGCAGCGCAGTACACCGAAGCCGGCAAGGAGGTAGCCCCAGACCATGTGGATCTGCACCTGGAAGAGATACGTCTGGAAGTGCGCGCTCATCGCCGCGCCGGTGATACCGATGCACAGCGCGGGGAAGGGGTTGAAGCTCGCGATGTAGCTCGGGGGCTCCGCGACCGCCTCCTGCGAGCGGTTGGTGGCAGGAACCGCGGCGGTCGCCCCAGCAGCAAGCCAGCGCCGGATGCGTTTCGACTCGATGCCCATGCCCACCAACCCCGCGAACCAGAACATGACGGCGATGCTGATGTGCTGGAGCTGCTTGGTCGTGTACGGGTCGCCGGGCTGCGCACCGAAGCGCTCCATCCAGGTGTTCGTGATTCCGTAGACAAAGATGACGAGCGATTCGACGAATTCCGCTGTGGGGTATTTCGCGGGATGGCGCGGAGCACGATTCCAAGCCCAGCCGAGCTCCGAGAACGAACCCAAGAATCGGGCAAAGGTCACAAGACCGTAGCACCAGAAGATGCCACCCTCTGTGGGCTCTTGGTTAGACCAACCGACTGCCCAGAACTGTCCTACTCACTGATAAGATGTGCAAGACATCCGTTGATGTAATTGCCGCGGCAACCACCCGTGTAGACGATGATACCGGACGTCACCTGCAAGAGGCCCGCGAACACCAACGTCCGCTCGCATACCGCGAAGACCGCACGGCCGACGAAACGAAGAACTTCCCGTGAGTTTCTACCTTGCCATGGATAGATGTGACCAGTTTCATGGAGCGAGTCGTCGGATCGATGGGGAGAGTGAGCACCAAACAATGTGCGTTCGGACGCGGTTGAGTGGGGGTAAGACGCGTGCCGGCGATGACGATGAACGTCGTTGGCCCACTGCGCCGTCTCGTCGTGGTCGTCCTGTTGATGCATGTCGAGGTCGGTCCTGATAGGCTCAACAACACGTGCACGCCTTACGTTGATGGAGTCGACTTCGACATCCTTGGCCTTCAGCTCGGCGTCCTCGAGCTCTTCGGGCTCGTCGACGACGAGGTTGGTGTACTCGGCGTCGACGCCGGAGAGGTGCTCGTCACGGTCGAGAACAACGTAGTTCCAGAGCGTCTTGAACGCGAAGCGGTCCTCGCCCGAGCGGATGGCGCGAACATACGTCACGAGTCGGAGGATCTGTGAGAAGACATCGAGCGCGGATAATGCGACTGCACAGGCGAGGACGACATATCCCTGTGGCCCGTGTTTGTTGCCTTCGTACCTGTGACGCCATCAACGGGGTGAGCAAAAAGTCGCATGGACGGAGCGCCGAGAAAGACGGACGTGTCTGGCGTCAATTTCCGGTAGAGGGCGCTTGTGGACAGTCCGAGCACGACGAAGGTGTAGAAGAAGATGACGGTGACGCCATGCCATGCATGCTTGACGGAACGGAGGGCGATGCCTAGAGCGCGCAGTGCGGTTAGGACCGACTGCGACTGCCGCGCCTGGGAGAAGGCCACGCGGCGAACACACCTATTGGCAGGGCGCCGAAGAAAGCCAGGGACATGAACAAGGCGTGGAGACCCATCAAGCCCGGATGGCGCTTCTCGTCCGCAGGCGGCTGCTTGATGTCGAGCCAGAAATACGAGGGTGGGGTGGGTGCATGGTACATGGTGAGCTCTGTCTCGTTGAGCTCGAGGAGGGGCTGAGCATGGTGGTTGTGGGCGGCATGCGCGTGGTCTCCGTCCCGGGGGGCCAATATGTGTTCGGAGGGCTCGGGAAGGGAGTCAAGCGAGCGGGAATCGGGGGATGCGGGGCCTGCGGCTACGGAGAGCGCGGCGGCAGCGGCGAGTGCGGGGACGAGGAAGGCGGGAGAAGGGAGGGGGAGGCGCATGGCGGCGAGGGGGAGGGGGGAATGACGAGCGACATGTGGTGCGGGGGAAGGGGAGATTATAAGGGGCGAGCGGGAGGGGAGGGCTTGCGCAGGGATCGGAGGGGAGAGCGGCAGAAGTCGGGCGGTGGAAGGCTCGAGAAGGCGCGTTGAGTAAGGCAAGAAAGGACGAGGGCCGAGTCCGACCAACACCCAACACTCCCTCTCTCCGACAAGACAAGCAGACACTGGGCGCCGCCATGTCCGTCCGTTCCGTACGATGCCCAACTGATCTCTGACTAACCCCCTCCGTATAAGCATCCGCCCCTTCGTCCCACCCCCGCTCCCCTCTCTCCCCGCCGCCCCCTCCCGCCGTTCCCGCCGCCCGCTCGCCACGCCGCGCCCCGACGACGAGCGCGGGAGAGCGTCCGGGCTGGATGCGGACAGGCCATCGGGCGTCGACGATCGCGTCCGCGGCGCAGATGCGTCATCGCGATCGCTCGGTCCAAAACGGCAACCCACAATTCCCCACAAGGCTCGCCGCCCGATGCCGAACGGCATGCAGTGTCTGCCATACTTGTTCATCTCTCCCGCTCTTCTGCCCCGGCTCCCGGCCGGCCGCCCCGTCCCCGTCCCGCTCCCGCCGCACGACGTTGGCGTTCGTCGTTCTCGCCGCGACGTCCGCCCCCCGCCCCCTTTCCGGACTCGGACGCGGACGCGGTCAGACACGGCGACCCACACCACTTCGGCCGCGGTCGGGCAAAGTCCCTTGCCCGCCGAACGGCCGTTGCGATGTCCGCTCAGACGGCCAGACGTGCTATTCCCGAGCCCGCCCCCCAATGTCACAACAAATGTTCGAGTCCAGGTGGGTGGGTCCTCCGAGACCAGCCTCTCATTCGGACAGTCCTTCTTCTCAGTCGCACCCAGACATATCCCATCTCGCGATCGCACGCCTCCTTTCTCAAGCTCTCTTGGGTCCTCGCCTTCATGTAGTCATTCAGTCAATACCAGTACTCACCATCCGTTTCATCCTTCTCCTCCCGGCGTTCAACCGTGAGGCTGAAACCACCGTGACATCTTCCTTGTCGTGGTTTACCTAAGCCCAACCCCTCCCCATCCCTCGGGGATCGCCAACGCCGTCATGTGGCCGCACATGCGCTCGACGCGTGCCAAGTGCTATCAGCTCCCGTCCATCCTCGCGCTCGGCAAGCTCCTCTCAACGCTGCTTCTGGTCCCTGCGCACGCTCCAGCCGAATCTCGCTCGTCTTCTGCGCACGACGGACGCGTTCAGCGATGGCGTTAGCCCACCTCGAGCCTCTCGCTACCCTCCGCCCGCTGCGGTCGTGCGGTGCGGTCTCGGGTCCCTGCGCAGATACCAAGGTACTAACCTTCCTGTCAACTCTCTTCAGCCGCGCGCCCGCGCGGCCTGTCGCCGAAGGCCCCCGGCGACCTGAACTCACCCCCCTCCCCCCGGCCGGGCCGCGCGGGCTGTGGCAACTTCCTGCACTTCGTCCGGGTCGGCCGTGGATGGACTAGTGCGCGTGTTTTAGGCTTTCTGTTGCACCGTGCAGCGCCCCTATATGGCGTCACCGATCAAACGGGATTTGTTAGCAATAGCGCGCCCCCTCCTGCTCGGTAGAGTCACAGCGCAGGGCACCGGACCCGACAGCCGTACCAGCCGGCCGCCGAGCGAGGTCTTGCGGGGTGAGAGCGTAAGCATGCTTTGCGACTGCGAAGCGCGACTTGGGGCTGGATCCGACCGTGGACCTGCAGCGGGCTGAGGGTGCAGGCTGGATGCCAACGAACGGCCGGAGGGGACGGGCGGGAAGTCATGGACGGACAAATCACTCCATTTGACGGGGCGCCAATTTCCGGGGACACGGACGAATATCAAGTGGGCTTCTTCGACCCATCCTCCTGGCAACCCCGTTCGTTTCCGTCCGTAAAGCAGTGCTGTCGTGCAAAGCATAAGCTCACGGCTACACGCGGCCCGAGTCGAGGGAAGCACAGGGGCGTGAGCAGCGCACGAGATGCCGCGAATCAATATGGTCGTCAAATATGTTTTTTCTTTTTCTCTTTGCAGGGGTTCCGGTGTGTGGCCAGTTCGGATTGGACTTCGGTCCTGCCCAAGCCCGACCGCGTCGGTGCGACCTGTACCCCCACAATGGAGCAATTGAACGGGTCTCACGGGCCTCACAATGTTTGGTCCCCGGGCGGATATATGCGGACGTCCGGCACGACATGCGCTGTGCATAGGGCCGCAGGCCGCAGTGCCAGAAAGGCCACATCGTCTGAGATCGACGTAGAGGATAGAGCGCGGATGGAGCGCTCCGCTTCTCGGTAGCCCTTGTTCGCCGTGACTAGGAGGGTGTAGCGCTTTGTCTTGCCATGAGCCTGAAGAGTGACAAGCGTCGTCTCCGTCCCGCAGTTCGTGTATGCGTGCTGCGTGCTGCGAACTGCGAACTGCGAACTGCGAACTGCGGCTCAGGCGTGCGCAGTGCGGTCGCCCAGATTTAGGGTGCCGACGTGAGCATGAGATATTGCCGCTTGCCGGTAACATTGACACGCTCCGGCCCATACGCATATTGAGACGTTGGACTGCTGCATCAGACACATTCAGTCCGCTTCCAGCTGTCACGGAGAATAACATGGAACTCGCCCACTCTTTCAGCATCACCATCTATCAGGCGCGGATCGTTCATTGAACAAGGTGGTCTGAGTTGCCACGACGGCCCCCCAAATCGAACATCTGCCATGGGCGGAAGCTGCGTCAGGTACTTGCTGACTGGCACCGGTACCATGATCTTGTTGCGAAGCTTGAAGCAGGGCGACCTCAAGCTTGGAGAGTTCGAGTGCCGGTCAACAAGGTTCAGTGCCCGGTCCCCACAAAGCCCACGTAACGTCCGATACGGCCGGGAGAATACGAGTGAAGATGCGTCCATAAGACGACGTCGGTAAGATCGTCGACGCTGGTCAGGTTGTGCCTCGAGAGTATTGTGGAAAATCCCTAGTCGACAACTCGGAGTCGCGGAAGTACCAAGACATGGTAGTGGCGGCTTGTGATATCGATTCACGTGATCGTGGCGCTAGAGGAGTCCGAGAAAGTCGGGCGTTGGGGGAAAGCTCTCCACCGGCGACTGCTGCAAAGTCCCCGTTGGGACCGCCGCGCTCGTCCCTCCTTGTCCATCGTACGACCCCTCTCACGCCCATCCTCATGCTTCGTCTCGCATAGAACGATCCCTCCCGACTTGGCTCTTCAACAGGCACCGTTCTGCGTGACATCGTACGACCGTCTTGTGCAACAAAACGCCCACCGGCCTCTCACGCTGCACCCTCGCGTTCTCAGCGTTCTCGGCCTGTCTTCCCTTTTGAGGCTCATTGGTGTACACCGCTATGGCACTGATGCGCAGAGTCCGACACTTCGTGTGGGGCGAGGTGCCCGCGACGAAGACGGAGCGGAAGCTGCTGCTCAAGATAGATTGGTTCATCCTCTCGTATTGTTGTCTCATGGTGAGCATCTGTAGCATGGAGCGCCCGACGCGAACAGAGGCTTACGCGATGCTTGGATCGGCGCAGTATTTTTCCAACTGTGGGTGCACTCGATCCGGCTTGCGCTGCTCACGAAGTGTCGCTGAGCAAAGGCCGTCGTCCCCCTCCCATTCGTTCTCGTTCATTCAATGGCGCAGATCTTGATCGAAGCAACGTATCCAACGCGTACGTCTCCGGCATGCGCGAAGAGCTCAACATGCACGGAACGCAGTTCAATGTGGGTGCTTCGTTATGAAGGCCGATATTAATGCCCGCCCGGAGCGCAGGGACTAACCCGCGAAACGCAGCAAATCAACACCATCTTTACATGCGGATATATCGTCGGCATGATCCCAAGTAAACACACGTAGCCATCGAGCGGTCGCGTTCGCAAGCTGACACGGGCATGACCGTCTTCAGACAATTTGATGCTGCAAGTCGTGCCGCCCCGGATATGGCTCCCTTCCATGCAAATCGTCTGGGGCGTCCTGACGTTCTGGTAAGCGTTGTCGCGTCTGACACAGGCCGCGCCCGTCGGATCTTCACGCGGCCCTTTGCGCTTTTGTCAGCACGAGCGCGGTCACGAATGTCGAGCAGGTAGGTCTCGACCGCCTCGAACGGTCGGTGTGCGTACGCATCGCGTGGCTGAACGACGGCCACGATGAACAGATTTATGCCATCCGCTTCTTCCAAGGCATCGCCGAGTCGTCCACGTTTGTCGGCACGCATTACATCCTCGGGTCGTACGTTCTTTCGTACGCATTCTGGCGGTCGGTCTGATGGTCGTGCCGTTAGCTGGTATAAGCCAGGCGAACTGGGCAAACGCTCAGGAATCTTCACGTCGTCGGGCCTTATTGGCACCTTGTCAGTACAATCTATCACCTGCCTCCCTCTGTCGCTGTCATTGAATACTCGCGGACCGATCCAGATTTTCCGGAATTCTACAGGCTGCTGTCTATACGTACGGCAGCCCGCGCTGTACATAAGATACCAACACCCGTACTGACCCGTTTATATCCCTCAGACATCTTAATGGTACCTCTGGTCGTAGCGGATGGCGATGGTTGTGAGTCTCGTATAAACCATGTGGCTAGTCTGAAGGGGTTTCTCATTGAACCCGATGCAGATTCATCATAGACGGTGTCATCACGATGCCCATCGCGCTTTACGGGTTCCTTATGTTTCCTGACGTCCCCACGACCACCAAGGCATTTTATTTGTCTGAAGAGGTGCGCGGAAGCAGCACGTCATCCGGTGTCATAACCTAACCTACCTTTTGTGTAGGAACGCCTGCTATCATGTGAGCGGCTTGAGTCAGAGAAAGACAAGGACATTGGGCACGGCAACCTCTCGTGGGGCCTCTTTCGCCGCGTCCTCGGTCGATGGCGATGGTATGCCTGCAGCGCACTGGTGAGATCCGCCAGCCTCTCGACTGCGTGCAACGGTCGCTGAGCAGCAGGGTCCAGTTCGCAATCTCAGGCGAAACCGAGAGCTTGGGTTCAAACAACCTTATGGGCCAGTGGTTGAAAGCCATCGGCGGCTTTACCGTCCCACAAATAGGTCAGCCGCCGATCCTTCCGTCCGTCCCGTCCTGCACCGTCTTTGCGTCCACCCGTGTCCCTGGGCGCGCTGACACCGACTGCCATGTAGACTACTACCCCTCGGGCATGACCGCGTTCGCAATCGCGTCCACGCTCATCTGTGCGACGTGGACGGACGCGACCAAATCGCGTGCACGGTGGCCCGTACTGGTATACATGGCCGTCGCAGGCATCATCGCGAGCATATGCATCCTCGTGTGGAGCAGCCCGATCGGGCTCAAGTTCTTCGCCTACTACATCGCGGGCGCAACGTACGCCGGCCAGGCGACCACCTTTGCGTAGGTCTCCATCTCTCGTCTCGCGTCGAGGCCGCGCATGCTATCATGCGGACGTCTGGCACCGCACCGAACGCACCGAGCTGACATGCGGCGCAGGTGGGCGAACCAGATATGCGCCGACGACCACCAGGAGCGCGCGATAGTGCTCGCGTCGATGAACATGTGGAACAACGTCGTCAACGCGTGGTGGCCGCTCGTGTTCTACCCCGCGACGGACGCCCCGCGGTTCACGAAGGGCATGTGGGCGATGATCGGCACGTGCATCGCGACGCTGCTCGTGACGTGGCTGGTGTGGTTCCTCGAGCGGCGGGAAAAGCGCCAGAAAGCGCTGCAGAGGGCGGTGGACGAGGATGACGGCGCTGTGAAGCGGTCGGCGGGGAGAGCGTCGGACGAGAAAAGCGTGAGGAGCCAGGCGGGGTCGAGTCGGCGGAGTCAAGAGAGCGCGTGATGGGGAATGTGGAAGGTACGAAGATGTGTAGGCTGTATTGATATCAACGAGTTTTCTGCTGCTTTGCGACGGGACACAGAACGGCTTTCGATGTATTGCGGTAGGGACGGCCTCTCGACGCCCTAAAGCGCCACATTTCTCAGTGTTGCCTTCTGCTGACTGGCTAGCGCATGAAGGTGGCGCCGTCTGTCTTCCTGCTTATTCGTCGGACGTGTGTCGTCGCGACATATCACCTATCTTCCAGATGATCTCTCACAAGTCATTGTTAGGTCGCTGCTCGTGGCCAAGCACCTCTGAATAGGCCTGACCAAGACGGTGCGTTCCCTTCTCCGCTCTATCATCCCTGCGCCCTTCCTCACTACACCTGCCGATGACGAACGCACAGGCTCAAGCGCGTTGTGACGCATTCATCCGCACCTCCCCAGACAACGCAACTTTCCCAACTCACCGCCCCCGGACCGATGCTGTGGGGCGCCACAACGCCCCGGGTGCGGGGAGGGGCACTTCGGTGCACGCTCGGATAAAAAGGGAATACGTCGGACTCGCACCCATTCCGCGCCACCTGCGAAGCGTCGCCCCGGCTGCCCTCGAGGACGCTTCGCCGTGTCACCTGCCTATCTCGGCGCACGCTTCGCGCGGTTGGACGCGGAGGGCGGCGTGCGCTCATTGGTCCGTCCAGGGCACGCAATGCTGGCTCGAGCAGCTTCTCGGAGAAAGCTGGTCGCGCGACGCGACAGGATGCGGCTTGTTCGTGCACGATGGGCGGAACGGCAGCCGGGTGCCGACGCGCAGAGCGCGAACCCATCTCCGGCTGCTCCACCCGCCCATGCCGTGGCGAGGATCACGGCCGCTGTGTATGTTCGCGACATGAAGAACATACCCGCAATATATGCGCCGTTTTTGCGGTGTATAAAGGCGGCAGGCCAGGCCCTTGGAACAGCAGCCTCGCCAAGTGCCTAACCCTCCAAGATGCTGAAGTCCTTCCTCGCCCTCGCCGCCCTCGTCGCCTCGGCTTCGGCCCACTGTAAGAGTTCCTCCCCTGCGTCCGCGAGGGTGACATTCCTGACCGTGCTCCCCACTCGCAGACACCTTCCCGTCCCTGGTCGTCGGCGGCACGACCACGCCCGACTGGGTGAACGTCCGCAAGACGAACAACTTCAACAGCCAGGCCCCCGTCACGGACGTGACGAGCGCCGACTTCCGCTGCTACGACTCGCAGACGAACCCGATCGCGCAGACGATCACCGTCTCCGCGGGGAGCCCGCTCGGGATCATGTCCGACGGCACGATCTACCACCCCGGCGTCGTGAACGTGTACATGGCGAAGGCCCCCGGGGACGTCGGCAGCTTCGCCGGCGACGGCCCCGTCTGGTTCAAGGTCTACCAGATCACGGCCGAGACCGACGGCGGGCAGTCGATCAAGTTCCCCGCGGAGGGCGTCCCCGGCGTGTCCTTCACGCTCCCGAAGAACCTCCCGACGGGCCAGTACCTCGTCCGCATGGAGGCGATCGCGCTCCACGTCGCGCAGACCTTCGGCGGCGCGCAGTTCTACGTAGGTCCTCCTGTCGCGTCGTGTGCAAACGAGAGTACGGAGGGACTGACGGCCGTGGTGCGCCCAGATCTCCTGCGGACAGGTCAACGTCGTCAACGGGGGCAGCGGCACGCCTGGCCCTCTCGTCGCCATCCCCGGGGTGTACACCGGCTACGAGCCCGGCATCCTCATCAACATCAACGTGAGCAGCATCTCTTCACGCACCGTCTTGACGCTCCGAAGCTGATTGCGGGCCCGTACTCCAGTACCCCATCCCGAAGAACTACACCCAGCCCGGCCCCGTGAGTAGCCCTGTTTCTGCTGCCGTCCATGCAGAACGCTTACTTTTACCTCTCGCCACAGGCTGTCTGGTCCGGATGAAAACTTGCTGTGCTACTGTAGCGATTGCCTTTGTATCGAGTACCAATTTAGCACCTCCCTTCGTCTCTCTGCGTTCCCAAGAGATCCAAAGTTGTGACCTGTGCGCATCCGAGTCGTTGAAACCTCCCCGCCAGGTATTGCTACTCGCTGACAGTGCTAGTTCACGCTCCGCACCCCCACTCAACAGCGTACACACGCGAAATTAACGCCACTGGCATTAAGGTGGTCTCACTACGTAAGTTCTAGCCTTCATGTACGCAAGCAACAAAACACCGACTTGAAACAAGCGAAACTGGGCGTGCCACATCGCCCAACCCACGAGCTCCCGCGCTCGAGAGTGGCGCGGGCAGCAGGGGGGACGGGGCGTGAATGGAAGCTGGAGATCAGAACTGTATAGCCTACTGATACATGGTACTGGGGGCACTGTTGCGCGCGGGCGGACAGGTCATCCAAGAATGCGACTGTAAAGATGAGAAGGGTGAGGAAACGGGACCATGCGATGTGGAAGAATAAACATATCCGGGGCCGCTCGTGGTGGAGAAACGTGAGGTGGCGGGAAACGCGTAGCGTCGGGTTCGAATGTGGGGAATGCGGAGAAGCAGGGGGGTGGCTATGCTATGTGACACAACAATGGGTACTGACTGGTATAGTGCGGTACGAGAACGAGAACGAGGAAAAGCAGCGCGCAAGGGGCGGGGTGCGGCGAGAAGTGGGAAGCGAGAAGCAGTTATGACGGTGGGCCCTCCAAACGCCTGGGATCTACCGTGGTTCCTGAATGTCCGGCAAATCAGATCAGAAGGGCTGCACGCGCCATACGGTGCGGAGTGAGCCAGGCGAAGCACGAGCAGCGGGTATGAGCACGTCCGGGACGGGCGCCGACTGGGGGAAAAGGGGGGGGGGGGTACGCATGGCCATCATGCAGGAGAAGGCAAGCGCATGGGCAAGACGCGCGAATGAGCATGTACATGAAGACGAAGTGCGGAGGGAGGGCCAGGCGTTGCCGCGCGAGGACGGTGCGATGTGTGATACATTATGTGTGTTTGCACATGGTATAGCCGGTCGGTTCCCCGGTCGTGGGCACCTAAGGCGGAACCGTTGGTCGTTTATCGTTTACTCGTTGCGCACCTAGATAGTCTCAGTCATTAATGCACAATATATCATGCTCTTCATAAGAAGGACTCACAACTAGGCGTCGCACAGGTTGCTCTACTGGGCTGTCCTTGGTGACAGGTGGCGAGCTCACACCAAACTCGTCCGGAAGACGCGGCGACGACGCAGGCATCTTCGGCGCGGTTGGGTCCAGGAGCTCGACGTGGGTTAGCGTGTCCTTGCGCTCACGCGGCACGTCGTTCTCCACATTCTCGGCCACCGGCGAGTTTAACAACGAGGTGCGCCGTCCGGGCTGAGCACCCACCATGCCTCCCGCGGGCTGCAATGCGGGTTTCGTGAGCGATACGCTGGAGATGGGACTGTTTGTCGCGATGGCCTCCGCGATGGGGTTTGCGGGCGGGATATGCAGCTGCGGCGGGGGCTTGCGGTGTGCGGATGGGCGGCGCTGGGGACCTTGACTCTGTGCACCGGCTCCAACCCCGGCCATGGGCTGGGGATCGTTGTACGCAAGACCCCCGTACGCATCATCTACACCTGCGTATGCTTGGTCGAACTGGGTTTGTTGCTGCTGCCCGTTACCATACCTGTACCCCCAGTTCGCGTAGGTATTGTTTTGCTCCTGACTCGGAAATGCATAACCACGATCGTTGTAAGCCGACTGGGCCGGGTACGGGTTGGCTGCGCGCGTCATCGGATTTGGGGCATACGCGGGCAACGAGGGATAGCCCACGTTCTCGTACATCCCCCGAGGCTGCATCTGGGGTTGTGCGAGGGCGCCGTGGCTAGACGAGCTGCCGTGTCCCGCGCTCGACGTGCCCCCAATGCTACCGGTACCGTTTACACCACCCGCGCCCGCGCCTTTCTCAGCGTGGTCGACGAGGTCCGCGGTGGAAAAGTCGAGGATGTCTCTGTGCAGGCGTTCGTGTTTACGCTTGCGGATCGCCCAGGTTGCGATCGCGATGATCAGGACGAGACCCACGAGCGACGCGGCGGTGATCACACCGACTGAAAGCGCTTTGTTCTGCAAGAAAGACTTTGGAGCGTTCGCGGCCTCGGCGGTCGCAGACGCGGTGGCTACCGTTGTGGTGTTTGTGACAGTGCCTGGAGGTAGCGACACACTCGTAGCGCTATCGGTCTGCGTAGGCGTCGGTGTAGGGGTCGCGCTGGACGTAGCATCTACCGCCGACGATTGTGGAGTACTGGATGCGGAGGTCGGCGCTACTGAACTGGTAGCGGATGTCGGACTAGTGATGGCGGTCGAGGGAGTCTCACTGGTCGCGGACACAGAAGCCTGACTGACGCTTGCAGTAGCACTGCAGGAAGCAGGTTAGCTTTACTTGGCGTTTTGCGACATAGAGTCGTGCACGTACGAGGCGGTTAAGGATATGGTGGGCGTAGCGGACGTCGCTACTACACTGCTCGACTTACCACCGGGGTTAGGGAGGCCGATGGGTGTTACGACTGGCGCAAGGACAGACGAAAGCCCGCCCAGAACGGGGAGATCTGAGAACGGGTCCCCGCTACGGGACGAATATGTCTATCAGGATACGCCCGTGCAGCTCGGAGGTGCAGATGAACTCACAGGAGACCGCCTCCACCCAAAACTGCATATATGTGCACGCGGGTTATCATCAATGCTATTTCTGGGAGGAGGCGAAGCACTTACGTCCACCGGCGCGGGGCTGCAGATCTGGACTGTACGCTCTGAAGACGGGGGAGCTGCTCATGGTGCGACGCGATTAGCGGTGCCAAACGGTACGATTTTGGTTGGTTAAGGAGCGTGGAGCGTCGAGCAGGAGAGATGGACCTCTGTGGACTACCAGCGACCACTGAGAGGGCGAGAGGGTGAGGAAAAGATGAGGGCTGGAACGGGCCAGGCTGGGAGGACGGGGGTGGGTGTATGCGGCTGGGGACAAAGAGGGAGGGAGAGAGATGAAAGGGAGAAGAGGGAGTGATAGGCCGGCTACGAGGAGGAGTGGAGCAAGACCGACACATTAAACTATTGTCCCTCGCGCTCGCGCTCGCTCTCGCCGGTGGCCCGCATCCGTTGGCATCCCAACACTGGCCATGCGTCCTTCGTCCCATCTCTCACTGCACCTTCCAGACCTCACCAGCGTGGCCTACGCCCTGGCATTGACCTCTGCTCTCCAGACAGCGGCCATGCGCGCGAAAGATGTGCGATGGCCGACATGCACCGTCACCAGGTGGACCGCAGTTTCCCTCACGCGACAGCCACCGCGCGTCATTGTCTCGCGCGCAAACAAATTAAGCGCCCACGCGTCTGTGGCAAATACACAGGATCAAGAGCGTTACATAAGCTACACACAATCGAGTCTCGACAAACGGGAACATCCGTCGCCCTCAGGCCGACGGTACAGACATGGATATACAGTCAACAGGGTGAAAATCTGACAGCACCTCCTCGCCCAACGAGCCTCTTTCAATGGGGTATCACGTTTCCTTGTCTCACCGGGACATTCGCATGTTGATTCCGTAGCTTCGCCCTGCATTCCGCTCCATGATTTCCCTCAGTGGCCCGAGCAGGCGCGTGAACGCGTGCGCATCCAGTGCGGCCACCTTCAGCCGCGGGGTGGACGGGACGGTTCGGACGACTGCGCTCACGGTAGCGGCGCGCGGCTCCAGTCGTAGCAACGACAACTCTGAAAAAGTGAGGTGCCAAGTGAGCGACGGCCCGTAAGCGATGAGGAGAAGCAATTAGACGTACCGCCAAAGTAGTCGCCCTTCTTCAGATGGCCGACGGCCTCCCCTCCGTTGCCGTCTGGCGCAGCCTTCGTCACCACCGCGTTCCCTTCCTCCACAAAGAAGAACGTGTCACCCATCTCGCCTTGTCGCACGACCGCTTCGCCGTCCTCGTAGACGCGGCTGACGAGCGCATCTGCCACCTTGCTCCGTTCCTCCGGCTCGAGAGACGCGAGCAGGTCTACCGACGAAAGAAACTGCTCATACATTGTCCGCCGACGGTGCGCCGCCTGCAGGATGATCGTCCGGAACGTGATGCGGTCGAGCGACCACAGCGTCGACGGCTCCATCGCGAGCACCGTCGCCGCACGAGGATGTCCATACATCAGCGCGAGCTCGCCGAACGAACTTCCTTCCCGGCACTCCGCCACCTTCTTCCCGAACTCCGGGTGATACCCCGTCTGCGTGAACTTCTCCGCGTTCGACAGCCGCCCGCTGAGCCAGGACGGAGGCAACGGTTCCGGGCGGATGTAGCAGTGCAGCAAACCGCTTTCGACGACGTAGAAGTACTCGCCGACGTCGCCCTGGCGAATCACGACCTCATTCTCGACAACGCGGCACTCACGCATCGCGTTCAGAACGCCCGTCTCCTGCTCCTCGTCCAGGTCGCGGAAGATGAAGTTGTTCGCGATCGAGGCCCGGATCCGCCGCAGCTGGTCATCCGACTTCGGAAACACCGGCAACGGCTCGCTCGACTCGCTGTCGACCGGAATGGACTCTGCGCTGACGGACGTGCGCCGTGCGAGGATCGTTGAGGTGGGTGGATGGAGGAAGTCGCCGGGGCTGGGGTCAAAGGAGCCGTTCGCGAACGACGCGAACGGGTTGGGCGCGGAGACGGGGGTCGTCGGGGCGATGTCTTCGCCCTCGAACTGAAAGCTGGGGGGACTCACGGGTGTCAGCGTGCCCGTGTTGTTGTCCGGGAGGAGGGCGTTCCCTGGGACGTTCAGTGTGCCGAAAGGGCTGGGAGTCGTCCTTCCGCCGTTGTAGATCGACTGGCGCGGTTTGCTCAGTGCCTGGGTATGTAAATATGAAAACGGGGAGACACTTGTGGGTCCGCCTGCAGGGCCGGCGGTGGGGCTTAACGGAGTGTCCATGTAGTGGTCTTCTGGGAGAGCGGCAACGAAAGTAGAATTTCTTGCAAGAACGTCGCGTGCGCGAGCCCTCTGTTCCTGAAGGCGGGTTTGGAACCAGTTCGCACACCACTGAAGAGTGTCCTTTGGCTGGACGCGCTGGACGTCGCGAGAGAGGTCCGAGATCAGAGCGTCGAAGGTGGAGGAGTGCGCCATGCCTCGGGAGGCTTTTATCCCGGTGGCAATTGGGAACAAAGGAGGTGTGGGTGTAGTCGCCGTTGTATGCGGGGCGGATGTGGGAGATGCAGGAGCTCCGAGGTGAGTCGACAAGGGAGTGGCTCGGACGAGTTAAGTATCAAACGCCAGTGTGAACGATGGACATTGGCTGTTCGGTGGCACGTGGCGGGGATGTACCTGCGGCGAAGCTCCTTGTGCCTCGTTAGTCGGCCGCTTTCAGGGAGGAGGCCTTGTATTCAGTGTTGTCCGCGATTCCCTCGAGCCCGGAGCAGACGAAGGAGGACCTAAGTAAGTAAGAAGACTAGTTCCATGTCTTAACATGGCGAATACAAGTGACTCTCTTGCCTTGTTACTTCCGTTAAGAAGCGCCCGTGACATACGTCACAGTATTTGTCACGGTGCACGTGGTATGCGTCACCCGACATGCCTCCACGTTGACTGCGAACGGCGATAACTCAGCTCTCTCCCGCCATTCAAGCGTCAAGTTACAAGCCCTTCGTCTGCTTCCCACTTCGTACTGCTCCAGGACAGCTTTGCTGCTGTATCTTTGCTTTCTCTCTGCCTCTGTCTTCATGTCTGCCTTGCGAGTTGAGCTCCCGGCCTATTCTCACTCCTTTCAAGTCAATGTTCCGCCGGAGTCCACCATCCACGACGTCAAACACGAGATCGCTCGTGTTTGTCCCGGTTCGCCTTCGCCAGATGGTCAACGTCTAGTCTTCAAGGGCCGCTTTCTGAACAACGAGGAGAAGGTAGACGATATCTGGAAGGTGCGCCGCACGCGGAAGCAGTCCGGGAAACTCACGGTCTGACAATCTCGACAGTCCCCAGATGATTCACGGGTCGTTCACCTCGCCGTCCACCCGTCGGCATGGACGTCTGCGCCGCCAAATCTTGCGCCAGCTGTTCAAAATGCCTCGTCTAGCCCTCCGTCCAACCCCTCAACGCAGCGGGCTTCGGCGACGGAGCCACGGACTACTTCGCATTCGTCCGGTTCCGCCCGCCCCGGTTTCGCTCCCGCGCCACTGTCTTCCTATCCATCCATTGCGTACATCCAGTACCTGCACAATATAGCTTTGGGGACTATCTCCGGAGGCGCAATCAACCTGCCACAGCAGCCCTCTGCATTCGAGTTGGTGGCATGGCGTACTGCAGCGATGGATGTTTATCGCAATCGTGGGTGGGTGTGGCCCACAATTTTCGATGAGCCATTCCCATCAGGCAGTATTGGAGATGGAGCGACATACGAGCCGGTGACTCTTGAGTACGTGCTCGTTTGCGATTCGAATATCTTATTGCTCACACGAGGTTTTAAGCGGTCTCCCCTATTTGTCGCTGACGACTCCGAATGCTACTCCGAATGCCGCACAGACGCATGCGTTGAAGGTCTTTTCGCACACGTTCTCCATCCTTTCGATGGCGAACGATCCGATGCTTTATGTCCCCTCCACGCCGTACCCGGTTTACCCGAACACCCCAACTACCAACCTCAATCAGCGCCTGCAAGAGCTCGGATTCCCGCCTCTCCGCCTAATACCCAATCAGAATATCCCGCGCAACGGGAACGATGCGGCCGGCGCTGAGATCCGAGCTATCCCTGTACGCGCACTGCTCGTGCCTCTCTTGATGCTCGCGTTCCGCACGCTGCTGCTGCTTTACTTCTTCTCTCCGTCCAAACGCCCATTGTTTGGGATCTTGTTAAGCGCGTGGATCGTCTACGAGGCATGGAACGCAATGCGACTGGTTATGAATGACGGCAACGAACGACGAGAGGGTCCCGCGGCCAACGCCGCGAGACCAAACCCAGTCGCAGAACAAGGCGCGGCTGGCGGAGGAGCTCCTGGAGGACAGACCCCTGCCAGGGTCAACCGAAGTGCGAACGGGACACTTCCGCAGGCCATCTTCGACCGGCTCGCCATGATCAACCTCTCCGACGAAGACGCAATGCTCGAGGCCGACACCCAGACGCCTGCCCCGGGCCTGCTACACAAGGCGAAGACGTTCGTCGCGCTGTTTTGCATGACGCTGCACCCCGCCACTTGGGACCGCCGCCGTGTCGCACTGAGGCGCCGCGAGGGCCGCATACGGACAGAGGCGAACGCACGGGAAGCGGCCATGACCGCGCGGGCCGAGCGTGAGTCTGCGGGTGCGGATGCTCCTGCACGTACCGCAGAGGAGGAGGCACGGGTAGCAGCGCAGGAACAAGTCGTCGCGCGTCACGAGCGGCGACCAGCGTGGGTGAAGACGTACGTGCAGCGAGTACAGTTCTCAGAGTGGGTCGACGATCCCTAGATGGCTACAGCGCGGTATGGTACGGGTAGGGAATGTCAGCGGTCGGCCATGGTAGATGACATGGAAAGATTGTAGGATACGTACAGGGACGTTGGCTTGGATTGTATATTGGATGCAGGATACAATGCTATGAAATATTTCCGATGGTTCGCGACTTGGACGGGTCCGGCGCTTATAGGCGCTTATATCAACATGCATGCACTGTACTGATCGGAGCGGGGCGCAGGTCGCAGTCGGTCTTGTACCATAAGCTGTATCCATACGGCCGTTGTCGCTTTCACTTTGTCGGCTCTTGCGCTTCTACATAGATCTCACTTGCGTTTCGATAACCTGAGGACTCGTCTGCAGGGCCTGACCTTTGATTTGACCTGAGACCTGAAGGACGGTATAGAGCAATAACGCGATGTCACTACCTCCCCGAGCACTGGAGCCTTCCGTGCAGGAACATCTCCGTCTGGAAGCCTTCGAGGTGCCTGCCATGTGCGCATGTTCTGCTGCAATTCTCTGACTCTCGCGTGTCCAGGGCAAGTTCGACGTGAAAGACTTCGTCGGTGCGATATCCGAGAAGCTCATCGCGCAGTCGAAGTCGGACCCAGGACGTGAGTGCACTTCGCGACCTTCCCGCCCTCACCAAGGTGCCTGCAATGACCACGAAACCCGCGCGCTGCAGCTTTTGATCCGAAGCCGTTCATCCGGACATTCGAAGCCGCGGTGGACAAACTCATCGCGGTGCGCAAGGACGTGCAGGCGAAGACGGAGCAGATGGAGAAGGGCGTGCGAATCGCAGAGCGCGACTACTCGAAGAAAATGTCGGAGCTGAACCGCGGGTTTGAGGTATGTGCTCCTCGATGTTCGTGTTACTCTAGTGAGACTGAGGGCATGTCCCGAACGCAAGGCAGTTGGCCAGTCTTTCTCCGGCATGGAGACGAAGATGAATGAGGTCGGGCGGACGGCTATCCGTATAGGTGCGTGCGGAAGCATACAGACATTTGTTTCCATTGACTCAAACTGCCTCCCTTGACAGGCGAGCAGATGGAGTCGGTGCACCAGCAGCGACAGCGAGCGCAGGCCGCGTATGATCTCATTGACTTCTACGGACAATTCGCTAAGGATGACACGACGCGTGTGGACGCGCTCAAGAAAGAGGGCAAGGAGGGCAGGCGAACGGTCGCTGTGTTGTTGCGCCGACTTGCGACAGTCGCGAAAGAGGTCGACTTGCCTCATTCTGACAAGGTAAGAGCTTCCCTGAAGAGAGTATGGGTTATGGGTTCCAATTACGGCGTTATACTAGACCAGAGAGAACATCGACAGATATTGCGAGAAGTTCGAGAAGGATATGCTTCACTTATTTGATCGCGCGTACCGGAGAGGAGACCCAAAGATGATGCATGTAAGAGAGTCCATTGCCGTCTTCAAACACTCGCGCGCTCACGGAGAATCATAGCACTGTGCACAAACATTACTCGACTTCAATGGGGGCGCGTCATGTGTACAGGTATACGTCAACCAGCACGATTTCTTCATCAATCGGGTAGCAGAGTCAACCGCAATTGACAACAACCTGTATGTTTGCCACCCCCGTTCGTGTCTATCCGTGCTCACCTTAAAATCACAGTTGGGAGGCGTTGCCCGATCCAGATGCACCACCCCCAGAGACGGAATCCGGTCTACAAGATCTGTTTGCCGAAATCCGCACGACCGTAGGCCAAGAAGCCCAGATTGTACAAGCTGTGTTCCCAAATCCAGCATATGTCATGCAAGTGTTCCTCCAACGAGTATTCGCCCAATCAGTACGTCCCAGGTTCCCCTGGGACTATGTGTGAATCTCATCGCAGTATAGATACAACATCACCTGGAACAGCTCGTTGGGAAAACAATAACGATGCCAGAGCTCGCGTTTCTCCGAATATTGCAACTCGTCCACCAGCAGACATCTATTTTAGTTGAAGACCTCAAGGCGTACGAACTGCCATCCGTCGTGCCCCGCTCACCAGCAGACGCGAGCGAGTTTGACCGCGCTATCAAGGGTGCTCCCGCCTCGACAGCCTCCAACACCGCCACGGCCGCGACGATTAGTACAATGCTCGAGACTGCTATGGAAGAGCTCTTCGTGCCGTACACCGAGGGGCAACGGTACCTCGAGAAGGAGAGCAGAAGTTTAGGCGAGCTGTATGCGGGCTACCTTGCTAAGTACTCCCGTTACCACGTGGGTATCCATCGTCCATGTCGAAGATGTCATGATTGACAAATATCTAGGAAAGGACAGGCGTCAAGGGAAAATCGTCGATGTTCGGGCGGATGGTTGACCAGCTTAGCGCAGCTGCCTCGACAACTTCAACGTCTGGGACATCGACGACCTCTGCGCAGGCTGCTGCGGCCTTCATGCGTTTTGGCGGCCTCGGTTCATCGACTGATCGCGCCCCGGAGAAAACAGGCGAGGATCCCGTCCGGGAGGAAGACGGAGTATTGAGCGTTGAGGTCGCGGAGAAGATGCTCAAGTGGCACGCAGAGACTATCGGTCGCTGTGTGGAGCTCAGCCCTTCTAGCGACGTGTGAGTGGGAGCTCCTTCGCTCTACCTTGCAGATTGTACTTACCTGTCTTAGGCCAAAGCATACATTCGCCTTGCTGAGGGTACTGTCCGCTGCGATCGCTAACTCGTACATCGAGCCCGCGATCGAGACGTGAGTACGCTCCTCGTAGTGCGGCCCTCCCACATCTAATCTGCGTTCCCCAGCGCACAAGCCCGGTTAGAAGCAGCGGATTCCAAGTCGGAACCTGGTATGCAGGCGTTGGCCGTACTGCGCGAAGTCGACCTCATCTGCCATCTCTGGCAACGCTACGTGACAATGGCTCTCTTGCCGCTGGCCAGCAGCTCCGTAACTGTTCGCCGCGAGATGGTTGTGTTCAACAATCAGGCTGTGTCGCGGATAGAAGGCGGCGCGAACCAAGTCACACAAAAGTTGACAGACAGTGAGTGAAGATGATGGAAGTAGCCATCTTGAGGGGTGCTCATACGCCCGTGATAGCCATCATCACCTGGTTGTCTGCACAGCTCGCGAAGCAGAAGCGCACGGACTTCAAGCCGAGGAACGACGACCTCTCGTTCGCGAGGGTGAACACCGAGCCTTGTCTCGCGTGTTGCGACGCACTGGAGAAAGTGCGGGACGCAGCCAAGACGAACCTGAGCGGGAAGAACCTGGAGGTATTCCTTACCGAAGTCGGCGTGGCTTTCCATGGGTACGCATGCGCCCTGTACATCCCATCCACCTGCATGAATGCTGACCGTGCCCCATAGGCTCCTCCTCGAGCATCTCAAGAAGTTCCCGGTCAGCGCGACGGGCGGACTCATGCTGGCCAAGGACCTCAAGTCGTACCAAGACACGATCGACACCTTCTCAATTCCGCCCCTTCACGAGCGCTTCGAGTTCATTCGCCAGCTCGGGAACGTCTTCCTCGTGAAGCCCGACATTCTCAAGTCGTACATCACCGAGGGCTACCTCGGGCGCATCGACGCGAACCTCCTCCGGCCGTACCTCGCTCAGCGCTCCGACTGGGGCCAGGCCGAGAAGGGCTTCAACGACGCCGCGGACGGCAATCCAAACGGCGGGCAGGGCGCGGACGGCAAGGGTGTGCGCGACCGCTTTGGCATGGGCCGCCTGAGCATGATCATGAAGGACCTCGAGCCGCTGCGCGAGCAGATCAGCATGCCGAGCATGCCGACGGGCATGCAGGGCATGAGCCACATCGCGGGCAACATCGCGTCGTCGTTTGCAAGCGCGCGGCCGTCTCGTTTCAGCAACGTCGGAGCATGACCCCTGAGGTCCGAGCTGGCGATGTGATTTCGGGATGCACCATAAGTTATACCAGTTTCTTTCCCTCCGTCCCTCGTCGATGATACCTGCCTGTGAATGTATTGTTATAGTAGTCCTGGATGTGCAGTGTCTTATTCGCCCTGGAAAGAGGGTGCCCGCTTTTCCCTGAACGCTTTCAATGCTTCTATACGGTCCTTGGTGTATAGCAACGGCTCGTATGATGCGCGCTCGAAGTCAAGCCCTGTGTGAGGAACGCTCAGGACCGAGCGATGTAGCTCTTCCTGATATTCATTTGACTTACCGGATTCAAAGCCGAGTTCCGGTACGCGAGATATCGCCTGCTTGGCTGCTTTCAGTGCGAGAGGTGCTGTAAACCACAAGATGTGAGCCAAAAAAAACCAACGGAACTATGTCATTGTTCAACAAAAGACTGACCGTTTGCGCTGATCTGCTGGGCCAACTGCAGCGCCCTGTCATACGCGGTCGTCTCGGCATCCGACACGTAGTCCACGACGCCTACAGAACGCCGTCAATCAACACGACGACACCCTGCGGCATACTGCGGCCTCGTACCCATCTGGTGCGCCTCTGCGGCCGCAAGGATGCGCGCAGTGAAGATGAGGTCCTTCGCCTTCGCAAGGCCGACCAGCCGCGTGAGGCGCTGCGTCCCCCCCGCGCCCGGGATGATGCCCAGCCTGACCTCGGGCATCCCAATCTTCGTCACCGCGTGTCCTGTCCCCCCCGTCGCGTGCGCGCGCGCACCGTCAGCCTCACGTTCCCCCCATCCTCTGTCGCCGCGGCGAGCGCCGCAAGCACCGGCTCACTCACCGGCGACGCGCAAGTCGCACGCGAGCCCGAGCTCGAGGCCGCCCCCGAGCGCGGGGCCGTCTATCGCGGCGATGGTGGGCACGGGCAGGCCCTCGAGCGCGCCGAGCGCGCGGCGGAGGTCGATGAGGAACTGGTCGACCTGCGCCTTGGACATGCTCACGCGCTCGACCAGGTCTGCCCCGGCGCAGAACGAGCCGAGCGTGGACGAGCGGAGGATGAGGACGCGCGTGCTAGAGTGCCTGGGTGAGCGGGATGGCCGAAAGGTGGGCAGGGGCGGCGTACGTCTTGTCGAGCTCGATGGTGTCCAAGCATGCCTTGAATTCCTGTGGCACTCTTCAGTATGCAGTGGGATTGTGTCTGGGTAGTCGCACCTCCAGCAGCCTCAGCGAGATCGCGTTCTTCGCTTTCGGCCTGTTCAGCACCAGTGACACGATCCCGGGGTGCTCAGCGCTGGGCTCGAGATATGCCTCCGCCGTGCCTGAGCTTCCGGACACCCGACCAGTCTGAATGTATCTTCTCAATGTGAGGCGTGCCGAGGTGCATCTTTGCAGGTTCAGACTCAGGGAGCGGGAAGCTGTGAGGATCATGGTGGGATGCACTTGCGAACGCGGGGAACTACGGTCTCTCAGCCACCCCCGCACTAATATTTGTGCGCTCTGCCCGACCGCATGATGGCGGAAGTGGGCGCTTTCCCCCGGAGCTCCAGATATGTTACTGGCGCCCATACGAACAGATACTGACCCAATGACAATGTCGTTGCCAGGGTTCTTGCCGGCTGCTCAGACAGACATCTACGTATTCCTCCTTGAAGGCTTCACCAACCTATGCGTACAGCAACAGGCATGCCATCACCTCAGCAAAACATAGACGTTTATTGGCTAGTCAGTACCTTCGGCCTCTGCCACTCGTCGTCCACCGACTCGACTGCTTCGTTACGACGGCCTCTAGAACCCGAGATCCAACGAGCCTAAACAGAGAAGAGGCTGCACAGCCTTGTCTCAATTGACAGAACTAGACCTCGAACGTACATGCACTTCCAGTTCTCTGATTTCGGGGCCAACAGTTCAAGAAAAAGGCGGGCAGGCTGAACGTGCAATGGGGTAGGTGTACAAACACACACAAAAGGGAGCCGTGCATCGTGAGCCCGGAGTAGCTGTACACAGGGACAGAGGGCACTCGGGCGCGGGGTGCGAACAAGAAGCACCGCGCCGTGGCCAAGACGGACGGACAGGCGGGCGGACGAAGGAGAGTGATACAGAAGCGCCCGCCTGATATATACTGGGACAAGTCAAGATCGAGTGTCTCGTGAAGGGTATATCGTAGCCTGCTCTCTGCGGAGGACCAGCTTGCCGGGCGGAACGGGACGCGTCGGGGGAGCAAGGTGGTGCCAGGCAGATCACAGGCGTGCTGGCTTTTCAAGACGTGCTTCAGCGCGCCTCGCCTTGGACAAGATCAACATTGGACCCGACGGGCGGGGCGCCCTCCTGCCGCGGCGAGTTGCGCGGGTCGGCGTACGGGTGCGTGGGTGAGCTCGGAGAGCGACGAGGGTCATAGTACGCCTCCTGGTATTGGCCGTTGAAGTCCGCGCCGTAGCCAGTGGCGCCGTATCCCTCGTACTGGTACTGCTGGCCTTGATGCGCCTGGGCGCGAGCGTACGCAGTGCCAGCCGGGTACTCCAAGCCAGCACCTGCGGGGGCAACTCCATACGCCATAGCCGGTTGCTGGGGGTACTCGTCCATAGTTGGGAGGCCGTAGTGCATGGAGCGGTCAGGGTATGCGTCAGGCGCAGCGTGGGTCATCATCTCTGCATCGCTGGGGTTATCGTTGCCAAAGCTGAGGTCACCGGGGGCGTCGTGGTTGTCGCTGTTCCCGCCTTGGTACTTTTCAAAGTAGGTCATGTCCTCCTCATCCTGCAGGCGCGCGGCACGACGCTTGGCATAGACGACACCGACGATAACTGCTCCGAGGGCGAGAATACCGACAACAGAGAAGGTGCCTGCGACGGCACCCTTGTTGTCGAAGAAGCTGTACAGCAAGGAGACGTCAGCTCACACGGGGAAGCCCTGGCAGGGCGGTCTGATAGATGTATGCTCACCCATTGTGTGATGCTGATACGTTGGCCGCTACTGCATCCGTCGCGGAAGCGGAAGGTGAAAGCCAGCCATAGGATGTGGTATCGGTGCCAGTCGACACATGGCGCGTCGCGGCGGACGAAGCGACCACAGTGGTCGCGGGCCGTAGGGTAACGCCTGTCGAGGACGGGGCGGAATTGGAGCTATGTGGTTGATGTATGAGGCGGTGGATGATCAAGTAAATTGAATTGAGTACTCACGAAGAAGCGGACAAAGAGGAACTGGACGAAGAGGCGGACGATAAAGAGGAAGAGGAAGAAGAGGACAAGGCGGAGGCAGAGGCGGAGGCGGACGAGGACGAAGTCTGGGAAGCAGAGGCGGGATCCGCCGAAGTCGACGAGGCTACCTCAGTATCATCCGGGGTCGAGCTAGCTATGGGGGTGCTCGAAGACGGCTTGGTGGAAGAAGAAGCCGGAGGCTGCGCTGAAGAAGTTGGCGCCTGGCTGGTCGTCGGCGGGGGCGACGGCGTCGGAGTGGTGGTAGGGATAGCCGCGGGCGAAGAAACGGGCGACGAGAGGGGTGGGGATGGGTTTGGTACATCCGCACCATTAGCAACATCGGTGGTGCCGGGGGTGTCTTCAGCGTTGGCTAGGATGAATGACTGTGAGGAAATGAGTGCAAGGGAAAAGAGTGTGAGGATGCGCGCTGCAGACGCCGAGCAGACACGCATTGTGAAGGATGGTGAGGGGGGAGAAGGGGACCGGGGGGCGGCGTCGGCGTCGGCGTCGGCGGATGGCACGTACGCGATGAGGAGAGGAGAGAGACGGTGGAGAGGCGGGGAGAGACCGTTGAGAAGGGATGGACCAAGACTGGCCGGGCTGGCATCTCCGCCTGGGCCCAGATCCCATCGCCCCCACGTGGCACGTTCAGTTGCTGACTTGGCTCAGTGCCTGAACATTACCGTCATGATCCTGATAGCATATCCACATATCGTAAACAGGCGGATTCGTACAGCATCCTATATGTATGTCACAGACGTCCTGCGCGCGTGCCAAAGGTATGATAGATATCCAGGAATCGAGAACATACCCTGAGATGCATCGTTCCGTCAGAAGATGAACAAACCTCCGTTCCTTCTAGTCTCCTAGCAGGTCGTAGTCCCTCAGGAAATCGTGTGACTCCTGGCGACCCTTGCTCTCCAGCTGAATACAGCACTGCACGATATGGCCCCCCTTGATGTTCTTGCGGAACAGCGAAGAGTCAAAGTTACCTTGGTTCCTGTCACCAAGCTCGGCTAGGATCCGGCGTTTATCCTACACAAAATGCCGCTGTGAACACTTTTTACCCTGTAGCTTTGGGTGCAAACGTCGCTCACCGCCTTCTCCAGCTTCGCCCACATGGGTTCCAACTCGACGACTGTGAGCGAATGGAGGCCCACGTAGAACCACCCCCCGTCCTGTGCACGTGAATCAGTGACTGCTTTCAACAGAGCCTGCATAGCAAGCGTGTCACGAACCTCTCTCGTGGGCCAGATGAATAAACTCAAATCGCCCAGTTTCCGCATCCATTCGTCCGTTCGCTTCGCAAGGCTAGGCTTGCCCCACCCTATCAGGAACGTGCCACTGGGTCCCTCTAGGACGATGGGGCGGAAGAGGAACGCTACGTCGCTGCGTACCCAGATACGTGTATCGTATCCCGGGGCAGACTCCAGGCTACCGGATGTCCATTAGAGTAGACAAGGATGGCCCGAGCACAATGCGCACCTTGCGATCTCCAACTCCTGCATATGCCATGCTCAGCAAATGACTACCAGTACAACACAAAATGCTTACGCTTTCTTCGCCCAGCTCCAGCTGTCGGGACACAGTATCGAACGGAATTGGCCCATGCCTCACGATGACGGTTGCAGGAGCGGTCTCAAACTCAATGTACCACGGGCTGGCCTTGGCTTTCATCGCCGCCCTTGACGCAGACGAGGCGGCATCGGAGATCGTCCCCGCCGAAGAGACGCTTGAGACGGTGTCCTGCGAGGACGAGGATCCAGCGGACACGTTGGGTATGTTTCGAGTCGGTGCCGGCCTTGCTGGTGGTGGGACGGGCGTCTCTCTACCGTGTGCGCTCACGGCGGACCGCGGGGCGCGAACGGTCGACTCACCGTCGGATTCTTCCCGTCGCACCGGGTTGGGTTGGGATCGAGTGCTCGCACTAGGAACATAGTCGCCCGAGCCGCAGGTGCAGGTCTGGATGTACTCAACACCTACAGCGTGCGCAACATGGGCAAGAGGACCACTCACTCTCTGTGCACGTATCAAACTCTTCAGCGCCGCTCGCGCCCTGTCCAGTTTCCGCAGAGCCCGATCTCTCTCCACTGTAATATTATCGTCTGCGGGATTGCCCGCTGGGTTGCCCGCTTCGGTCAGCTGCTCTCGCAACTTGGCGTTCTCGTGTTGAAGGCCGCGGATCTTAAATTCACGCTCGAGGTTTTGCGCCTCGAGCTCCTCGATCTTCGCGCGCAGCTCAGCGGCGCGTTCGGCGGCGTACGATTCCGTCGCACACGCCAGTGCGTCTCGAGCCCGTTGTGCGCCGGCGATCACGTTCGCGAGCTGCAAGATCAATCAAGCCCGTTTGCGTCAAGGCGTCTTCCTTGCTGGGGATGGCGATACGCAGAACGTGGTCGCGCACGCACCTCCAACTGCACCGATTCCAGATCCGACAGGCCTGTTTCGCCGATTGCGCTGGAACTGGCAAGGGCCATCGTCGCGGGAGAAGACTGAGATACACGGACCAGACGACAAGATAGTCGTCGTCAAGACTTAAGAGGGCGCGAGACGCTAAGGGCTGGTGAGGCGACGCTGCTGCCACTTGACAGTGCTGTCACCGCCTGGCCAAGTTGCTTGATGATGGCGTGGGGTGGACAAGGGCATACGCAGCATGTGAGCGTGCCGGCCGTGCCCCCCGCTCGTGCAAGTATTCCTGGGCTGCTTCGCGCTCACGAGCTGGGGGTCTTCTCGGGATCGAGGGTCCCCAGGCCAGGTGTGCCATGCCCGAGAAGACATGTCTGGCTCGTCGAGGGACCCGGCCATTCCTGCGACCAGCGTCCTCCGCAGCGGGAGGTCTGGCCTGCCTTGTCTGGTCGTTCACGCGGGTGTGCTTGAGGCAATATACGGTTCTATTGCGACAGAAATATGAATTGCCGAGTGAGAGGTGGTTGCAGGAATGAAAGCGATCTGCCATCCGATCGCGGGCTCAACCTGGTGTGAGCGCCTCTCTATTACGTCGTAGCCGGGCGGGCCTCACGTGGCCGCGACCTCGAGATGCGCGGCCTTTGAGCAGCGTCCTATCGCGCTCTCCTTCGCGTCCTCGTTATCTCCCCCGACGACCGACGCCCTACAAGTAGCCCGCGCAGCAGCCCAGACGTCGGCAACAGCCTCGTCCTACCACATCCCGCAAAAATGGCCGTACAACGCCTGCTCGTCGATATCCACACGCACGTCTACCTCCCGCGCTACGCCGCGTTCCTCCGGAGCCGCACCTCCGTCCCGCGCATCTTTTCACGGACATCGCCAGAGGGCAAGCAGGAAGAGCGGCTACTCATTCTGGACGATGAACCCAGCGAGGGCCGCCCTATCGGTGCACAGGTATGTACTTGCGCGCTCACTCGCAGCTTAGCTGAACCCCGAGCCTAGTACTGGGACAGAGATGAGAAGCTCAAGTTCATGGACCGTCATGCGATCGACGTCTCGGTCGTGAGGTGCACCAGCCTCTTGTACCTCTCTATGAACCAGCATGTGCTGACATGCGCGCACAACAGTTCCGCCAACCCGTGGCTCGACTTTCTCTCCGCACCCGCCGCGCACAAGCTCGCGGGGGAGCTAAACGCAGACATGGAAGACTACTGCTCCGCCGCGCCCTCCGTGTCCGCGCTTCCCAGCGTGAAGCGTCTATACGGCTTCGGACTCCTCCCCCTTGTCCCCGAGGCGACGAGCGCGTCGCTCGTCTCGACCGTCGAGGAAATCGCGAAGCTCCCGCATCTCAAGGGTGTGATCATGGGCACCCGCGGGCTCGGGAAAGGCCTGGACGATGCCGCGCTCGAGCCCGTGTGGGCCGCGATCGAGAAGGCCGGGCTGGTCATCTTCTTGCACCCGCACTACGGCGTGGACAAGGACGCGTGGGGCGAGCGGGAGAACGGGCACGTCCTCCCTCTCGCGCTCGGCTTCCCCTTCGAGACCACCGTCGTGCGTGTGCCTCATCCTCCGCTCGTAGTGACCCAAACTCTCCACTGACAACCCCCCAGGCAACCACCCGCCTCATCCTCTCCGGCGTGCTGGATAGGTACCCCGCCCTCCGCCTGCTCCTCGCGCACTCGGGCGGCGCGCTCCCGCAGCTCTCCTCCCGGCTCGCGTCCTGCATCGAGCACGACCCGCTCGTCGCCGCGCGCCTCGCCCACGACGCACGCTACTACCTCGGCCGCCTCTACTTCGACGCCGTCGCGTACGGCGCGGAGGAGCTCGGGTTCGTGAGCGATGCGATCGGGCGCGCGGAGCGGTACGCGCAGGCGGGCACGTCGGCGGCGGCGTCGGGCGCGGGCGCGGTGGACAGCGTCGGGCAGCGCAGGCTGGGCAGCGCGCGGATGATGTTCGGGACGGACCACCCGTTCTTCCCCCCGCTGAAGGAGACGGGGAAGTGGAAGAGCGTGGTGGAGAACCTGGAGGCGATCGATGGCGTGTGGGGGTGGACGGAAAAGGAGAAGGACGCGGTGCGCGGCGGGAACGCGGTCTCGCTGTTCAGCTTGGGATCATGAGCGAGGTAAGGGGGGGGGGGGGCTACATGGGTGTATTGCGATATTTATCGGTGATTTACATGGAGACACGTCCTTTACTTCTCTTTGCCGTTCGCACATCCCCTCTCTCGCTCAGTTCTTCGGCTTCTGTATCTTCAAGCTGAAGTCGATGTGCTGCACCGACTGATGCACCGCGCTCGTGCTCAGAATATCGATCTCTGCCACATCTTGTCAGCCTCTTGCTTCCGACCGCTGGGCAAGCCCACGCTCCCTGCCAGTGGGGAATAAACGCACCGTTGATCGCGCGCTCGTGCAAGTTCGCCTCCGTGATGTTCCCGCTGCTCTCGAACAAGAACGTGCGCTTCCCCTGCCACTTGTCCTTCAGCCGGCGCGCGACGCCCGCGAGCTCCGCGCCCTCGATGTTGTCGAGCATGATGATGTCCGCGCCCGCCGCGATCGCCTCGTCTGCCTCCGCCTCAGAGCCGACCTCGACCTCGAGCAGGAGGCTGAACCCGCCCACCTTGCGCGCTTGGGCGATGGCGTTCGTGATCGAGCCTGCAGGGAACAACGGAGTTATGTCCGGTGCGTAAGCGACGGTACGGTGGGGCAAAGGTTATTATCGAGGATCGGCCACGAAGTCAATCCACATTCAATTAGCGGAGCGCACGGGGATAGCATAGGGTTTGGAGTGGAAATGGAAAAAAAAAGGGAAAGAAGCATGACACGAGAGAGTCGACGAGCGCGTGCAAGCGAAGCCTCGCACCGAGCGCCATGGGTGACAGCGAACGACGACTACGCACCAGAGGACCATATGTGGTTGTCCTTGAGCATGATCATGCTCGACAGGTCGTGCCGGTGGGGGTCGATCCCTCCGACAAGCATGCCATACTTCTCCACGAGGCGGAAGCCCGGCGTCGTTTTGCGTGTGCCTGCGACGACGCCCTGGTACCCGCATCCTCGCGCAAGGTCCTTGATCTTCTTGGACCTGCAACGCCCGCACGCCTGGAAATCAGCATACGTGCATACACGCCCACACGGACGATAACATGGAGAGAGAGGGGGGCAGGCGAGTCAGCCGAAGACCCGCGATATGCTCGGGAAATTTGGGCGGGCAGGATCAGAGCAGTACGCACTGTGTCGCGATGCCGCTGCAGCGCGCGAGCATGTTGAGCGCGACGCGCTCGCCGAGGAGAATGTGTCGCGCCTTGCCTCTGACGGTCGCGACGTGCTTCACGGGCTCGAACGTCTCGCCCTCCCTCAGATGCCACTCCACCCTGTCCCGTGCGCGCATCAGTCACCCTCTGCTTGCTCCCGCGCAACGACGCCGTTGCGCGGACAACAGACGGCCGACTCACTCGCAGCCCACTTGCGTGAAGACCTCCGTGAAGAATGGTGCGCCCGCGAGCACTGCGGTCTGTTTGCCCTTGCCGAGTAGGAAGGCCTCGCGCGGAGCCTCGCCCACGACGAAACCTCCGTAGTCAAAGGACGGCGTGTCCTCTTGCAGCCAGGCGGTCACTTGCGTCTTCCAGCTCGGAGGCAGCAGATACGCGAAGTTGTCGTACTCTTCCTGTGAGGACGCCATGGCGGTTCGGATGAGGAGCAAGCAAGCAGTGGGCATCCAGGGTGCTTAGCGATCGCACTTCGGGGACCCGGTCCGCTCAAAGCGGGGCCGCTACTCAAAACTTTCCATGCTCATCTGACTTATACATCGGAACATAACACTCAGAGTTACCATTCAAGCGTTCGTGTTTCGGGGTGTTATAGAGGAAATCAGGCTCAGGCATATCGGGATACGCAGCTAGCGGTACTACTAATGCTGTGGATCGACAACCCAAGCCTGCGTAGTCTGTCTACCGTGGAACGATAGTCCAATCGTACGGCAGGCCATCGTTCACTTCGAAGTAGATGGAGATAACCTAGAACCCAAAACCACGATCAAGAAGGAAAATGGTCCGTATTCCAGGCACCATTCATCTTTAGGCCAAGAAGGCGCCGAGGAAGGCAAGGCCAGCGAAGAGGCCAGCTTGCATGCCCATCGAAGCAGAGGCGCCGTTGTTGCCGGGGTTCGTGGAGGTGTCCGAGCCGGTGGGGTTGAGGGCACCAGTGCTGTCGGTAGCGGTTACGGATGCGCCGGGCGACCCTCCGGTGACGGAGGCAGGGACAGTCCTACGGTGCAACCAATAAGTCAGACCATCGAAGGTCGTCGGTCATAGACACGTACAGGGTCCCACTAGCACCAGTTGCAAGAAGAGTACCCGACGTGGCCGAAGAGAATGTGCTGGAGGTGGAGGTGACGATGGTGAATTGGTCAGACTGGGCAAGAATGGTGTCGGTGTTCTCAGCATCCTTGACGAGGTTGACCTGGAAGCCGGTACCGGCCTTCCAGCCGCCGCTGGGAGGGTTCACGGTAATTTTGCCGAGGCTGGCGTCGACGAGCGCGTCAAGGACCTGCTTGGTCGGGGGGAAGTGGGCCTGCGAAGAAGCCCGTTAGACAGGCGCTGCTATGTTGCTAAGCTGGTTGTACGGACCTGGTTGACGAGCACAATGGTGAAGTTGGAGGGGTCGGTGTCGACCTTTGTCCAGGAGACCTCGTTGGGGCCGCTGATGGTCCAGCCGGTGCTGTTGGTGGGCTCCGTGACGGAGTAGGCGAAGGCGGAGGCGGCGAGGGCGAAGAGGACGGCGATGGAACGCATGACGGAGGAGTAGGTGGTGGGAGGAGGGTAGGTGTTGGGTGCGTGCAAAGAGAGGAGGCTGAAGGAACGTGGGGGTGCGCGAGGAGGCTGCAGGGAAATCAAAGGAAACCTGAGGTGACGGTTGAAGCTGAAGACAAGGGCGAGAGCGTGTCCGCCGCCGCGAACGGCCGGCGAACACACGCCGCGCCGGCCGTCGCCCGCCGCGAACGGCTCTGCATCTTCCCATATCGGGACACTTTCCTCCCCGATCCACAGCCACCGACGCCCCAGTCCTCCGCCGGACTCTCTTGCCGCACGCTTATCTGCGCCTGCACCGGGTTGACAAGCCCTTCGTGTTCACCACAAGACATTCATCGTTCGGGCTGCGTGGTGCATCAGTCGACGCTCGACGTCACAGCCGCGTTGCTCGACAGCTGGCAGTCAATTGATGATGAGCACACTGACAATTGCACGCAACAGTGTCGTAAGCCTACTACGAATCATACAATGCTTGTCTCTGCATCTCCCTCCAGTGCCTTCGAGAGGATATCCTCCGCGTCCGTCCACAGATCCGTCTGCCCCCACACGCCTGTAACGGCGCAAATGATCATCCAGCACGACGCGTCGCCAATCGTCACATTCGCATCCTCGGATGTTTCGCCGGCCTCAGCCCCGTTTCGCGCGGCGCGCCTTCGCCGGGACTCCGCCATGAAGGTGATGCACGCCCGCGCGAGGTTACGCAGCAGGCTCGTTTCGTCGCTTGAGATCCAGTCATCGACCCGGGAAAGCAGCGCGAACATCCACCGTGCGTGGGATTGTGTGATGTCCGTCAACGGCATCGATGATTGTTCAAAACACAAGTTGATCCAATGCGTGAAGTACATCAACAGATGGATGGCATAACTCTGGTGGGTGCAATGAGCTACCGGGAGAGCATCTAGGTACAATAAAAGAAGGACGTACGTGGTCGATGTGCTCGAGTAGAGCTGGGGTCGGTTCTCGAGGCAGGCACACTACAGGCTCCCCAACACTTTGCACTTCATCACTGATCGTGGTGGATGTGTCTGCAGCGAGATCTGGCGGCGCGGGCGTTCCGTATGGCGTCGGTAGCGATTGAGTACCACCTCCGGACATGGACAGGTCGGCGTCCACATCTATGCTCACATTGCTCGGCCAAGAATCGAAGCTCCCGATTTCGGGCGTATCGTAGGAGAGCGACGCGTCCTCCCGAACGTCGTCAGCAAATGGCCGAGCGCCCCACCCTCTCTTCTGCCAACGGGAGACCTTGAGCACTTTCGGCTTTTTTGGCGGGTTCCACTCGCTCTCAGGACGGCCCGCGAGGAACGCCCACCACAAGTCTCGCGCCTTTTTATCAGGTAGGAGCTTCGAGCTAGAATCAGGCATGTGAACGTGGATAGTGGGCTGGACGGAATTCTACCCCTGCCTGTCAATGAGAGGGCCTCCGGAAACACGGAAGCGTGCCCACCTTACGGAAGTTCTTGAACCGCCTGATGAAGGTGTCCCGCCACTGCTCAGAGGGCAAGACCTTGCGACGTGTTGTCGCTTGGCTGGACCCTGGGGCCTGTGCGGCGAGGGGGTCCTCCGGGAGCTCGTATGGGTTCGCTGCTCGCGTTACGTGTGGAAGCAGACGTGCATCGCGGCTGTGCGCAGTACAGTTGAGCCACGTCAGATGTTGGAGGCAGAGGAAGGTACGTACCGCACTGTGAACAAGTACTGCAGCCCATCCACAGGCACCCCGTCAAATGTCTCCGGGAGGTTCGCCACCGGCAAGACCTGGCGCCCCAGGGTCGGTTCCTCATCGTCTGAATCCTCTAGCTCCTCAAGCTTCCTTTTAGTAGAGAAAGACATCTGCGGGCCCTTTTGATTTGAGAACACGCGGCGTTGAGTGTGCAGCGCGGTGGATTTTGGAGACGATGGCACGCGGAGAAGAATGGTTATGGGCGTCTATACATCCACACCTTGCTTGACGCGCTATCGCAGCCTGTCTGCCCTCCGAGATCTTGCTTTGGGTACCTTTTACGCGCCACCGTCTGGATCACTGCTCGAAAACCACGGTGTCTCTTCCACCGACACATCATGGCAGAAGAAGAAGAGCTAGAGGGCCCCGACCTCGAAACGTTGCAGGCACAGATCGACATGTCCATGGCGCTCACACAAAACATCGTCTCGGGCTGGATGAAGTCCTCCAAGGCAAAGCTCCCGTCCTCTTCCTCACGGAACGAAGACCGGGACATCGAAGAGTACATGCGCAAGCCCGCGCGGTACGTCCCATCATGCCCGCACATCACGCCGCCCCTGCATGCTCACGCTCACTCTCTATCTGGGCCACCATAGACTGGGCGTCGGTGCGGTGGCGCCCGAGGCGACCGGCGTGCTCAGCCGCGAGAGTGCGAAGCTGCGCAACAAGCTCGCCGGTAAGAGCAAGAAACGCGAGCGTGACGACGAGGACGGGCCCTTTGCGGCGGGTACGGCGGGTACGACCGCTCTGTCCGACGAAGACGAGGAGGACAGCAGGGCGCGGGTGATCAAGAAGAAGGCGCGGATTGATCCTTTTGCGAAGGGCGACAGCAAGAAGAAGAAGAAGAAAGCGAAGGGGGATTTGACGGTCGCCAATCCGGGCAAGGCGGACGCCCCGCCGCAGAGCAAGCTATCCGCCACCACGAGGGAGCGCGGGAAGGACGTCGACATGGAAGATGCAGATGAGATTGTTGGCGATGAGCACCCTCAGACAAATGAACCTGCGATGACCGCCCCGTCGAAAAAGAAGAAAAAGAAGCACAAGGCCGCTGCGAGCGAGGATGGGATGGGGTACAACCGTGTCGAATCGTCAGCGCACGACGCGGCGACATCGTCGATGCTTGGGAAGAACAGAGCCGCGGGTAGCATACGCCCGACGGAGGGTTCCTCTGGAACGTCAAATCCTCTGACGCATTTCGAGAGCAAGTCTTCGGCGGCCGGTACGTGCTTGTGTGATGCAACAAAATTCGCGTTGCCGTTAATGCGACTTTGCCAGAGCCTGTATCCGGCGGTCGACGCGCGCCGCTCCCTGTGCACCCGACGGTGCCTAGCAATGCATCTGTGGGTGCGCTGAAAGGGTCCTCGACTGCGGATCAAGTCCCGCTCGGACTGCCGCTATTGAACCTCTCAGGCCCCCCCGCGACCGACGAACAGCCATCCGGTTCGCCGAAGAAGAAACGCAAGCGGAAGAAGAAAAAGAAGAAGGCCGCGGCGCAGGTGCAGCCGGGTGCAGTGCGTGAAGATGGAGAGGATGAGGACAGCGATGATGACTAGACGTATCTTGCTGATATTCCGCGCCGGCGTGTACGCTCATGACGGATGTCACATCCCTTGTACTTTGTGTATCCAACTATCGGCAACTCCGTATCTGCTTGTGAGTATTGAACGATGTGTAATGGCTCATGTGAAATGCTTCGCGATATATAGGTATAGTACACTGTCGGGATACATACGTCACTTCAAAATAACGCAAGACCTACAACATCCAGATAACCACACAACCAGAAATTCCTTCACCGATGCCACCAAGTACCTCCGTGTGCCGCGCGATCGAGCTTCATAGCATGGGCTTCGTCTCTTCTCTGCCTCCTGCGCTTGTGGCGCTCCCTTCGGCGCTCCTTGTGCGCCATCCTCATGAGGTATCTCCCCTTCTCGCGCATGTTTCGATTTCCCCGTAGTATGCCTGCGATATACGTTCCGAGGCCGTGGTGATACGACTTGACGCGGTGGTGGTGGAAGTGCAGCCAAGGATGCCGCTGGCGATGGCGGTCATCATAGTCGTCGTGGTGACGGCGACGGCGGGAATGGGAGTGCGAGTGCGAGTGCGAATGCCCATGGGAGTGTGCGTGCCCATGGGAGTGCGAGCGGTGATGGTGGTCCTCGTGGGCATGGCGGCGACTGCGTCTGGGGAAGATCCAGAGCACGGTGCCGCCGCCGCCGCCGCTACGGTTGCGATTGCGGAAGGCCTCTGGGTGCTCCTTCTTGTATCTGCGCATGGCGCGTGCCTCCTTCATCTCGCGCAGGCCGAGCCGGCGAGTGCTCTCGCTTCCCAAGAACGTCCCGCGCATCTTGGTCACCCAGCCGTGGACCGTCGAGGCCTTGCGGTGGTGGCGCCGGCGTGCCCGGTCCTCTTCCTGGTCACATCGGGGTGCTTGAGCATGCTGCCTGGCGTGAGATAGCGGGTGACGCACCGAGTCCCACTCTATCGATGCGATTCCTGGCATGTGCACGTGCTATCTGTGTTTGTCCTGATGCTGATGAGGGGAGGGCGAAGGCAGAAGGCAGGGAGGCGATATCTTGTATTTGTACGGCCGTCCCACGAGTCGACTACACATCGCCGAGCTTACCGACGGGGCCATTTGTTTGTACACGCGAGCGTCACGATGCACGTGAGTCTGGGTTACACGCATCAGACGCGAGTTCCGCGCCTCGCCACGCGTCGCGCGTCCACAACGCGCGAGCTGGGGTTGTGTTTTCTCTGCAGGCCCCGTGCACAACACGTGATGTACCGCGGCAGAGAACGAGTGCGTCGTCGATAACGGCTAAGCGCATGCTCTGATTCTATGACATGGAGTGTCTGTGTGATGAGCAATCGTTATGACGATTGATACACGCCTACTCCTGGAAGTGCAGCTTGACAAATATTGTATGGCAGCTTGTGCCGCCTCGGTGCGCGTCAGGTGAGAGCGGAGGCTCGCACGCGCGCCTCGATTGTGCAATGCGTCCTGCTCTCCCGCTATCCGTGTGCTGTCCAGAGGTGAGCACCTAGATCCGGCTTGAGTGTGCTGTGGGTGCCGCTGGGTCCAAGTACTTCTCCGAGACCGTCAGTGTGGTGTTCCGTGGCCGCGAGCGGCTATGGCACGTATGGTATATTTGCCACGTGAGATGTCCATATTTGGCGCTGGGATGGGGAGCCTCGACTGCTCTCGCGCGCTCCTGCGCAGGCCAGGTCGACCGATCTGCTTACGATCTCCGCGTTCTCGACTCGCTCGCGGTCCTCCCACTGCGCCTTGTCACTCTGCCGTACTTTCTGACCCTGCCCGTTCCGAGCCATGGCCCTGCTCGAGGCCCCTCATAAAGCCCCAGCAGCCATCTACTCTGGCCGTATCGCTTCTCGTGTCTCTTCCAGCTCCGTGCCATCACTTCCTCCATACCCGCATACCCCCTGATTCCTCTACCTGCACAGGCTTCCATCATGGAAAGCCAGTTCCGCGCCCTCTCCCTCGACACCTCCGAACCCCTCGTCTGCCCCTTCTCGGGCAGTTCACTGGCGGAAAAGTCCTCAAAGACTTCCAGCCCCGTCCCGAGCACGTCCCACTCGCCCACCGCGACAGAGTCCTCGCAGACGCCGCTGCATTCCGCGTCCTCGCACACGGACTACGGCTCCAGTGGCGGCCCCATCTTCACGCAGGAGGTCGACCCGCTCCTTATCAAGACATCGCTCGAGGACCGCATCGCCTACCTGACCGACTTCCTCAATTTCACATCCCGTGACGCCGAAATCATCAGCAAGGTCGCGCCGTCTGTGCACGACGTCATTCCCCCCATGGTGGACGGAATGTACGCGAAGCTCTTCGAGTTCGACATCACGAAGAAGGTCTTCATGACCCGGAATCAGGTACGGCCGCGTGCTCGGGCCCGGCCCCTTTTTTGCGCGCGTGCTCACCACCAGTCCTGTCCCAGGGATTCGACGGCCCTCTCCCGAAAACGCTGGAGGAGCTAACTTTGGATAGCGCCCAGATCGTCTTCCGGAAGGTAGTGCGCGCAGCGTGTTTATCCCCGGACGTGTCGTTCAAGCGTGTTTCAGGTGTTTATGAAAGCATGGGCGCGTCGTGTCCTCACGGCGGACTACTCCAACGGCAAGACGTGGGCGTACATGGACAAGGTTGGGATCATGCACACCGGTGCTTCGCCGTTCAAGCATCAGCGGACGATGGGCATCGCACCATTGAACGTCCCATGTGAGCTTATTCGTACGGCGTACAGACGTCAGTACCTGACTTGCGCCGGGTGGTGAAACGCGACAGATCGCGACATCGCGTTGATGCTGGGGTGGATACAGACCGTGCTGCACTCCGCTATCCTGCAGGTCCCGGAGAGTCAGTGCACTGCGTCAGAAAAGATCGAGGCCGTTGCCGCGATCAACAAGGTGCGATCAGCCGTACCACAAGGCTGGAACCGTCGTGCAGAAGCACTCATCGACGTGGCGTTGGCAGGTGCTCTGGATCCAGAACGACCTCTTCTCTCGTCATTACATCGGTGATTGAGGGGGCTTCGCGCCGAACGAAACTCACTGGACATGCATGGAACTCGGAACCACCCTTTCGGACTGTGCCCATTTGAAGCATCCCACTGTCTCCGTACGATGCATACGTAACTTATTCCGGGGATGTAATGCACTGTGGACGGCGAAACTGTACGTGGCGGATGCCAATTCGTGTACTGGCCCTATCTTATGAATCACGCCCTGACACCACGCACTAATCCTGCGTCTGCATAACTCCGGAGCGAGCAGAGTGTCTCAGTACGAAATGTCAGGGACGCGGTGAGTATGTACTGTGCCTTGGACGGTAGCCCTTCTCAATCCATCCGGGGGATGTACGGCCGGAAATATACCGAGCGCCTATTTCCATAAGAGGTAACTAGGTTCGAGAAGTCACCGCCCCGCAACAGCCTCGAATTTATGGTGCATTACCAGCTCTCGGGTCACTGGGTGCGTGGTCGGAATGCAATGCACATATGTGGTACGAGACAATTAGACGGACGGAGCTGTTCATGCTCCGCGTGTGAGGGGGTCAGTCTGGAGCTGCGTTGCGGAGCGAGCGGTGGTTCGTAACATGAGGCAGCTACGAAGAGCATCAGGACGACGAATTGTTGGGAGCACCGGTAGAGGAGCCGTGGCGGGCTCCGTTGTGCGTCGCTGGAGAAGACAGAATGGTATCTCCGAGATCCAAGGGACGTCGAGGACTATCCAACCGCGACGATCTGGTGGCAGCGGCCCTGACGTAGCCAGGACGTGTCTGGGGAAGTCTGGTGGACATCGCCTCAGCGGAATGGGGGGCAGAGCACCCGCGAGGGAGCTCGGAAAGGCATCTGAGATGGATCTGGAGATCGATGGTGGTGGGGAGGATTGGCAGATTGTGACAACGGTGCGAGCCATGTTCCTGCGGACGTTCACGGCGAGTGTCGAGTTGTGGGGAGTAATTGTGATCGGAGAGAGAGGTGGTCAAGGCGGTGCTGGCGGGCGGACGAGGGAGAGGAGTGGGCTGCGGAGAGAGACAAGTGGCAGGAGGAGACGACACCGGATATGCTATAGCTACAGCTACTACAGCACCAGCTACAGCTACAGCACCAGCACCAGCCCCGCGCCAGACGGTGGCAGGACTGGCAGCGGACTGGCAGGCCAATGACGTTGTCGCTCATCGGGCGACACGTGGGGCGCCTGGGTCGCGTCGCGCTCACGTGCGCGCTCGTCGGCCGCTGAGATGCGTCTAATGCTGTGCGCGCCTCATCGCCCTGCTCTCAGCAACTGCCATTACGCCTATCGAGTATCCGGCCATGAGCTTCACCGCGAACGCGCCTCCAGTGCACCTTCCGGCGGTCCCGCATGCGCCCCCCCGGTCGCGCCTTGCTACAAAACCCAGCATGCCCCGACCGTGCCAGCTCGTCGTCCTCGGCTTCGGCGACAGAAGCCCTCCTCGAAGCACACCCACCCCACGGCACCGCACCATTAGGCAAGCATGGTCTGGAGGAACATCAACGCCGTCATAGACGGGAAGCTCTACCTGGGCACGTAAGTCGGTGGCACTGCTCCCCATGACAGCTCCCTTCTCTAACAGAACCTCTCTCCCCCCCGCGCCCGCCCTCCACAGCATCGATGCTGCCATCTCTCCCAGAACACTCGCAGACAGGCGCATCACACACATCCTCTCCGTGGGCTCAGAGCCCATCCCCGCCGACAACCCCGCCTCGGGCATCCGCCACCTTCGCATCCGCGTCGAGGACGTCGACTACGCCGACCTGCTCATCCATCTTCCCCTCGCCTGCCGCTTCATCCACGACGCCATCAATGCCGGCGGCGTCGTCCTCGTCCACTGCGTCCAGGGCCTCTCCCGCAGTGCCGCCGTCGTGGCAGCATATCGTGAGGCGCTCCAGCGCTCGTCTCCTTGTCTTCTCTCGAGACTAACTGCGCATCCTTGACGTAGTGATGTACTCCCGACGCATCGAAGCCAGCGAGGCTATGGAGATCGTTCGACGAGGTACATCATTTCTCTTGCCCGGTGGTGGCATGTCCGTGCCGATCTGATCTGTGTTCCTAGCCCGCGAACAGGTGTGGATTATTCCCGGCTTCCAGGTACGACCCTCAAGCACGTAAAGGACACACATTCGTCTGACCGCTTCCTCAGGAACAACTCGTTCTCTTCGCCCTGTGCCAGTACAACCCCACGCCCAGCGAAGGCATCTACGTGCGCTGGCGTCAGAAGATCGACCGCTTCCTCCAGGGCCAGCAAGCCCAAGGCTCGCGGCGTTGACGGACCGTGGCCACACGCAAGGTGCCATACACAGCCGCGCGGCCTCAACTCCCGAGGATCTAGTCTCCGCAGTATATATACCACATAGATGTCGGAACGGTCCTCTTGCTTTCCTGCGCTCCTTGCTACCATTTCCCTCGTTCCTCGTTACGGTTATGTTGTCTGTTGTAGCATCCCCCGGCACTCTGCTCCCTGAGATATCGTTATGTTCTTGTAGTCCCTGATCCCCACTCGTTTCCCTTACCCGCAGTCCGACCTCTGTCGTTCCTTGATGGAATCTTTTTGTTTGCCTGTTCTCATCCTGCGTGAACCTGATCTATGGCCCGCTCCGAGAGTCCCGGTGTCAGGTCCGCTCTTTGCGTCATAGCCACGTGATCGTCGTCCCCCTCGACGCGCTCCACCATCGTATACGCAGCACGCGTCAGTGGCTGACGCGCGACATCGAGGCTGCAGTCAACCACGACGCCCAGCCTCGTCACGGCATTTATCCCATTCATTTCTTGAAAGCCCGTCTTCAGACCACATCCTATCCCTACCCTACCCTCCTTTCAAGTTTTTCACTTACTACCACCGAGCCATGCCGGTGACCACAACCTCTGCTGCCATACACATCACCCCAGGTTTGTTCGCACCGACTCGCCGTAGGCGGTCGAGAGCTGATCTCGACTCGCACGCAATGCAGTTGTAATCAAGACATTGATCGAACACACTAAGCGGAAGGGCATCAAGCTCAAGGAAGGTGACTCTACCGTCAACGGCCGCGATGACATCCTTTACGACGAGTAAGACTGGAATGCACCTGAGGGAGTGTCTTGAACATATTTGTTTGTATCGCAGGGCGTTCCATATTGTCAAGGCCTTCATAGCGCTGGGCACCAGGAATACGATCGAGTCACTGCAGACGTTGTAAGTATTCCTTGGGCGGAACGCGCTTCCATCTGATGCACCTCCAGCACGAACACCCATGTGCCGGCACCCTTCTGGTGCGCCGTGGTCCCGGTCGAAATCCCGCTGTCTTCTTGTAACAAGGCCGCGGACGCGCTCATCGAATGGTTCGGGCCCGAAGAGCTCAAATATGTTGTTGGTGGCGAGCGATGGTGGCAAATCAGAGGCATGGAGGGGCTCGACGCCGAATGGATCACGGAAAAGGCCTTTCTCAAGGACGAGCACCTGGAGCTTGATCAAAAGCTGACCGACGATGAGAGGATGACCATGCGTATGGAACACTTGGACAGGGTCATGGTAAGCCCTCACCACATCGTTTGTCTCTGGCGAGTATTCTCAAAGTTCCACCCTTAGCTATACGTCCATGGTGGTGAGTTCGACCGTCCCTTGCTCTCCAGTGACATGATGTGATTTACGGTGCCAGGCGCGTACTTTTGGGGGTCTATCAGTACGTAACGGGTGGCTCTGGTTGAGAGCGCGCTGTTGACCGAAATGTAGACACGCATCGCTATCAGGTGATCCGGTATGGTGAGGGCTCAAGAATATTATCACAGAATGTCTCCCCGCGCTAACCTCACTTGTCGTAGCCAGGAAGATTCACGGCCGCGCGTTCGCAGTGAACTATCGGTGAGCTCGGTGTTTCAAACGAGCTTTCGGTGGGTGTTCTCAAGTGGAGCACTGCAGGAAAGCACCGCAATACCCCTGGCCATGTCCTTTGCAGGATGTCCTCGCAGCCTGTGAGCCCTTCAAACCTTGTGGGTCCGCCTAACAGCGCTGATCCACCCTAGATTTCTACCTCACCAACCCACCCCCTGGCGCCGTCCACCAACCTGTCCATCCGTCCAAACTCGTATTCGCGGGGGATTCTGCCGGTGCGGCGCTTTGTCTGACTGTCCTTACCGTTCTTCGAGATCTCGGCATTCCCCAGCCCGCAGGCGCGGTACTCATTAGCCCCTGGGTCGACCTTACGCACAGCTTCCCCAGCGTGATGAACAACACCGCCACGGTGAGTGTCTTTGTGAGGTTATTTTTGTTGATGCGTTGTTTTATCCTTCCGCTCGAAGGACATCATCCCTCCTCACGGCTTCATACACAAACCGTCTCCGCTATGGCCGGTGAACCCAAAGGCTGAGGACGGCTATACACGCGCTATCCCGACTAGCACAAAGCCACCTCCTCAACCTGGGCACGCTGACACACTGAAGCCCGATAGGGACCGTGTCGTTGACCAGCTTGCTGAGCGGATGGAGAACGGCTCTGCGAACGGCAAAGATGACCACGCTGCTGATACACAAGGAAACCCAGAGGAGGTCCCTTCGCAAAGAGAGATGCAGAAGGATGGTGGCATTGACACACCGGGGCTTGGTGCTACGCCTATCAGGGACTCGGACGCATCGGTAAAAGACGATGGCAGGGAATGTTCCAAGGATCCTGCCTACGAGTCAGCCGAAGAGTTCTGGGAGCCGAAGCCTCCGAAGGTGTTGATGGACGACCCGAACGCGACACCATTGGAGTTGCGTGCGCAGATTCAGATATATGCAACCACAGAGTATGCGACGAGTAATTTCGGTCAACGACGTCAACACATCCTGACGCATATATGCAGACAGCTCTCCCACCCTCTCGTGTCACCTGTGCTGCAATCCTCTTTGGGCAACCTCTGCCCCCTCTACATCATCGCTGGGGACGGCGAATGTTTAAGAGACGAAATCATTTATGTCGCTCACAAGGCGGCTCATCCTAGAGATTATCCCACTAGGCAGGGCGTGTACCGGGAAGGACGTCGTCAGAAGGAGAATGCAGAGAAATTCCAGACACCTACCAAGGTAACTTGCATACCATCCTTCGTATCTTCACACAACTTACATAATGTGATCAGGTTCACTTGCAAGTGTTTGACGGTAATCCCATTCTATCGAACCGTTTTGAGCTCCTCATCTCACCGCGGTCCCCGTGCAGACATGTGTCATGTATTGACAGTCTTCACTTTCACGGAACCTGTGAGCGAACGTCATGAAGCCATTGAGAGTATCTTTCACTGACCCGGCTATAGGCAAAGTACGCATATCGGTCGATAGCACAATTCGTCAAACACGTCACGGACAGCTCCGAAGAGCACCTTTTACGCAATCCTTTCCCTGACCTTCACGCGCCGCCGTCCGAGACCTCCGACACGGAGTCGCGCCAAGATTCTGTGCCACCCCATCTGCCCACCGCATCGAAGATATCATCAAGGCCAAAGCCTGCTCAGAGACCCCACAGTGAACGGAGTGGAAGTGGAAGTGGTCACTCAGACGTGGAGATGTACCGCTCAAACGAAGCTATTGCCAAGGAGGAGTTCAGACGCGGGACGGCAGGAACAATCTATAGCCAGGGCTCGTCGTCTGCTACAGTGCACGAGGGCGGCGGAAAGGTAACTCGTCGAACCATCGCACACCTCACGCGTCATTCATGACCTCCCAGGACATACCCGGCGTGTACATGATCAGGGAGCGAGTGGATGTCCTCGGCAACGTCCGTCCAATGGAACCTCCGGAAGAGATCGAAGCGCTCCGCCTCAAGCCGTACGAGATCGGCCTCGTCAAGGAGGCACCGGTAAAGCGCTGGCTAGCCGGCCAAGAGGAATGGGACAAGAAGTACAAGCGGAAGGCGGAGCGCGCAATACGGAAACGCCGACGGTATGAGGCGAAGGCTATCAGGTTGTTGGAACACGCCAAGGAACAAGGCTTGGTCCACGATGAGCTTCGACCACACAGGTCAAGGACGTCGTCCATAGGATCGGTATCGTCTAGATCTGTTGGCGAGGTGGAGCCCGATAGACGTTGGGGTCAGTGGAGTCGTATGTCCCCGTCGTCTATAGACTGACACTCTGGGCAGGACCACTGGACCTCAAAGATGAGAATCCGCCTCCGAGCGCGATTGCCGGGCGAAGGGACACGGTCCGTAAGCCCCGGCTTGTAGTGTGGAGATGAACTGAAAAAGTAAGTTCAGAGCGAGGCGGTGGCGTTGCTGAAGAAGACGATCTACCACAACGCGCCCGCTACCCATCGCACCGTGCCAAAGCTCAAGACGTCGGATGCAGTGCGCGCCGCGCTCGACCCTCGCGACCATCCCGTCAAACCGCCGCAGCAGTCCGTCTCGGAGCAGCAAGTCCACGCGCAGTTCATGCCTATGCACGGAATGCGGATCTGGCAGTCAATTGTCGAGTCAGTGTCATTCACACTGACGTTCTTGCCTTGTCACTGATATCATGCGGGCAGGTTGTTCATGCGGAAGAGCACGAAGAAAGTCGAGCACGGCACGAAGCGCGCCTCTTCCGCTTTGCGCTCGACTGGCGACAAGATCGCTAGTGGGGTGAGCAGTTCGGCCTCTGACAGACTCTGACATTCTCGGTGTCGTCCCAAGCATCGTGTGTCAACTTCGCCGAAGCTCGACGCTCGACGCTCGACACCCTTATACCCCTCTGCCTTTCTTGGTTCACTACAGATTCTCATCTACACGCACACATGGACCGGATACGTATTCTTATCAGCATTACACCTAGATAATACACACTAGTCCTTCAGAATAGTATCGCAAACGTAGACTACGCTGACAGGGCGGGTGCTGCGGTTACCATATTTTAGATCGAGGTCGTGAGGCATGGCGACGGAGCGCTCTGGCTCCGCCACTCGCCATCAAATATCCATTTTGTACATCATCGATCCATAATCCTCGGCGCGGATGCTTGCTTGCAGCGCGTGTTCGCTGCGAAGCTCTGGACTGTTGCAATGCGGATTGTGCGTGGTTGTATGAAGTGAAGGGGCGCACGGACCATAAACGTGTCCAATGTGTGGGAAAGGCTTTGTCAGCACCAATCTTGCCTTTCTTTAACCCTGCGCCCGTTCCGTTGGCGTGTCGTCTTCCCCGACCTCTTCCTTGCCCGCCCCAATACCCCATGTAAGTAGCTGTGGACGTGGCAGATGGTGCGAGCGTTGTTGACGGAGTGATCCTGAAGTTCTCAGCTCTCTCGTCGAAAAGATGCGTGAAGTCATCTCCGTCCACGTCGGTCAGGCTGGTGTCCAGATCGGCAACGCCTGCTGTGAGTGGTCATTCATGTTCAGACCCCATTGCGTGCACGAAATGCGTAGATCGATGCGATTGACGCGTCGTCCTACCTTTCCATTGCGATCAACGCGCGTATATGCAGCGATACCGGACTGATTATGGCGTGCGTTTGCAGGGGAGCTTTACACCGTCGAGCACGGTCTGGGCGTAAGTCTAGCTTAGATTGGGTGATGGAACACGGCGCTGATGACGAAACCAGCCCGACGGTCGCCTCGTAGACCCCTCCCCGACGCACAACGATGATGGCTTCAGCACGTTCTTCTCGGAGACCTCCTCTGGCAAGCATGTGCCTCGGTCGCTTTACGTTGACCTTGAGCCCAATGTCATCGACGAGGTTCGGAATGGTACCTACAGGAGTCTCTTCCACCCGGAGACTCTTGTAACGGGCAAGGAAGACGCTGCCAGCAACTGTGAGTGGTGCACGTTTCTCAGCTGAGATCCCTTTGTCTGACGCACATGGTAGACGCGCGTGGCCATTATACCGTTGGAAAAGAGCAAATCGACATCGTTATGGACAAGATTCGTCGCTTGGCCGACAACTGTAATGGTCTCCAGGGCTTCTTCGTGTTCCACTCGTTCGGAGGAGGAACCGGCTCTGGTTTCGGTGCTCTCGTCCTTGACCGTCTTTCCACCGACTACGGCAAGAAGTCAAAGCTCGAGTTCAGTGTGTACCCTGCCCCCACGATGGCGAACTCAATTGTTGAGCCCTACAACTCCGTTCTGACCACCCACACCACGCTCGACCACTCTGACTGCTCTTTCATGGTATGCAAGCCATATGGATGTTAGCTTGCATATCACTCATGTTGCCCACAGGTTGACAATGAGGCTATCTATGATATCTGCAAGAAGCGTCTGAACATCGCCTCGCCCGGTTTCGCCAACCTCAACAGGCTCATCGCGCAGGTCGTGTCTTCGATCACCGCGTCTCTCCGTTTCGATGGCTCTTTGAATGTCGATTTGAACGAATTCCAGACCAACCTTGTTCCGTAGGTCGAGTGCTTTGATTCCGAATGATCTGGCTCACTTACAGATCCTCACAGCTTCCCCCGCATTCACTTCCCGCTCGCCACCTTCGCCCCCATCATCTCTGCCGAGAAGGCTCACCATGAGCAGAACTCCGTCATTGACATGACGTTCTCCTGCTTTGAGGCTGGCAACCAGATGGTCAAGTGCGACCCCCGCGAGGGCAAGTACAGTGAGTAGTCATCCCGTGCTCCTTCTATTCGTTGAATTGCTAATGAGGGGTTCTAGTGGCGTGCGCTCTGCTCTACCGTGGTGATGTTGTCCCCAAGGACACCAACGCTGCTGTTAGTCTCATCAAGACGAAGCGCACCATTCAGTTTGTCGACTGGTGCCCGACCGGCTTCAAGCTTGGTATTTGCAACGAGCCTCCCGCGCACATCCCTGGCGGTGATCTGGCGAAGGTCACCCGCAGCCTTTGCATGCTCTCGAACACGACTGCCATCTCGTCGGCATGGAGTCGTCTCGACCACAAGTTCGACCTTCTGTACTCGAAGCGCGCATTCGTACACTGGTACGTTGGCGAGGGTATGGAGGAGGGTGAGTTCTCGGAGGCGCGTGAGGATCTCGCGGCCCTCGAGAAGGACTACGAGGAGGTTGGCATTGACTCAGCAGACGCAGAGGATGCGGGCGAGTACTAGATACCCATGAATCCGCTGTCTCTTTCGCTCTTGTTTTGCTGTTCATGGTCATTCGGTAGCCAGTCATTCTGATTCCCCCCATCACGAATTTTTACGCATCCATATCGATATCCCCGCTTGTTATCGGATACGAGCGCTCGCAATCATACCATCCTTATATTGCCTTGTAATTCCTGGACGTGGAGTTCGAAAACATTGAACAGTTCTAGTTCGGCCTATTTGCCTGGCCAGCGAAAGGATCTGTTACGGTGTGACTGATGTTGGTCGGTGCCGCAAGCGCCCAAGGAGAATTCCCGAAGTGCTGCACAATCACCAACGACGCGACTTGTCGCTGACTACCTCCTCCTCTCACTCCATCTGCCATCCTCCCTCATCCGTCTCAACCAACATGCGTGAAGTCGTCTCTCTACACGTCGGGCAGGCCGGTGTTCAAATCGGTAACGCATGCTGTAAGTCTCTGCCACGCGTCGCAGCTGGAGTTCGACTCTGATTTGGGCATAGGGGAACTTTACACGCTCGAGCATGGCTTGAACGTACGCGCTTTCCTCCCCTTTCGCTTCAACTGTGCTCACAGTTCGCGTCCGCAGCCCGACGGCCGTCCTACTGAGAACTCCAAGGCGTACTCGGACGGTGGTTTCTCAACGTTCTTCTCCGAGACCGGCTCGGGCAAGTATGTCCCGCGCTCGCTTTACGTTGACCTCGAGCCTGGCGCCATCGACGAAGTCAAGAGCGGCCCGTACCGCTCTCTGTTCCACCCTGAGACGATGATTTCCGGGAAGGAGGACGCGGCCAACAACTGTGAGTGTTCGCTGGCAATATCCGTCGCGTTGGTCGTCTTGACCTGGCGGGTGTCGCAGATGCCCGTGGTCACTACACCGTCGGTAAAGAGCTTATCGACCCTGTCATGGACAAAATCCGCCGTCTCGCGGACAACTGCAGTGGTCTGCAGGGCTTCTTCGTGTTCCACTCGTTCGGCGGTGGAACTGGTTCTGGGTTCGGTGCTCTTCTTATGGAGCGCCTCGCTAACGACTACGGCAAGAAGTCGAAGCTCGAGTTCTGTGTATACCCCGCGCCCCAGCTGTCGAGCTCCATCGTTGAGCCTTACAACTCCGTTCTGACGACGCACACGACCCTCGAGCACTCGGATTGTTCTTTCATGGTACGCACCTGGCTATCCCCGCCGCGGCGTGTCTGACTCAGGCGCTTACAGGTCGACAACGAGGCGATCTTCGACATCTGCAAGAACAGGCTCAATGTCTCACAGCCCGGCTTCACGAACCTCAACCGCCTGATCGCGCAGGTCGTGTCGTCCGTCACCGCGTCCCTCCGGTTCGACGGCTCGCTCAACGTCGACTTGAACGAGTTCCAGACGAACTTGGTGCCGTTCCCGCGTATTCACTTCCCCGTCGCTTCCTACGCGCCCCTCATCTCCGCGGATAAGGCCTTCCATGAACAGAACTCCGTGTCCGAGATGACGTTCTCGTGCTTCGAGCCTGGCAACCAGATGGTCAAATGCGATCCTCGTGAGGGCAAGTACATGGCATGTTGCCTGCTGTACCGCGGCGACGTTGTGCCCAAGGACACATCCGCCGCTGTCGCGAGCATCAAGACAAAGAAGACGATTCAGTTCGTCGACTGGTGCTTGACCGGATTCAAGGTATGCTTTTACTCAGTATATGCGCGGAACGGGGTACTCATCCACCATCAGCTCGGTATTTGCAATGAGCCCGCTGCTTGCGTTCCTGGCGGCGACCTTGCCAAGACCACTCGCAGCCTTTGCATGCTCTCCAAGTGAGTACATCTACATCAGCTCATGAAAGTGATCTCACACCTCGCGTCTAGCACGACCGCCATCTCTGCCGCGTGGTCTCGTCTTGGTATGGCTTCTTTACTATGATACTTCTAACATATCTTGACGCCGTTCTAGACTACAAGTTCGACCTGCTCTACTCCAAACGTGCCTTCGTTCATTGGTACGTTGGTGAGGGTATGGAGGAGGTACGTAATCTGCTCTCGCGTATATCTCTGTCGCTTATCTCTGCGAATAGGGTGAGTTCTCCGAGGCCCGTGAGGATCTCGCCGCGCTTGAGCGTGACTACCAGGAAGTCGGCACCGACTCGGGCGACGCCGAGGAGGAGGCCGGCGAGTACTAGAGGATTTTTCAGTCGCTGTAACGTGTTTTGCTTTGCTTCGCGCTTCATCTCATAGCCTACCCACTCGGCGGTGAAGGAACACCCCTAAGTTTGGCTACAATACCACGTTGATTACGGTGCTGTCCTCTGTATTCGTGTTGAAATCCGATGTGTCACCTTAATTCTCAAAACCCCCATGTCGAGCGCTGATGCGACGACCTTACATACCAAATACCAGACAGCAGCTTCCTTTTGTCCCGGTGTTTCGTAGCGTACTAATGGCTCCATGTACTACATGGGCAAATTGTACATACACGAATCGCGGTCGCCGTGGTCAATTCGAGTGTCGATTAGCGAGCTCTAGTCGTATGCCCCTCTTATGCCTGCGTGGACCTTGCAACGTGCGCGTGAGGTCTTATAAAGAGACGCGTTGTCGGCGGCTGCGCCGATGACGCGACTGCAACGGAAGCAGGTTGAGGGAACGTTGACTACCGCTCTTGAACGCAACCATCGAAGAACAATTATGGTCTACTAAAATATTTCATCGATAGAAACAGGAATGACGAGCAAACCAAGCAATATCCCAGTGTATGGGAACTACCATGGGTGAGCTCAATGAAATCGTCGCTCTTGCGAGAGACTAAGAAAGCGCGTAGCTACTACAACAAGCGGCCGTCTGCACACGACCCCAGGCTAGCGTTACTCCCAAAAACACTCTTTCTTGGACGACGTGTCTTGGACGTTGGCTGTAACGAAGGCTGGGTGACCTGCGAAATTGGTAGGTTTGATCTTCTCAAGCTTCTCCTTCCGCTGAAACATTTGCTGCACAAGCACAGAGGCTGGGAGCTCAGCGAGTCGTTGGTGTGGACATTGACGACACCCTCATTCGCGCTGCATGGAAGCACCGACGGTCTGTCTGGAGCCAGCAGGCACCTGCGGGTGCTACACCCTCAACGAGCTCGATAGAAGACAATCATCCCAACGGCAGTAGAAAGCGGCGGAGGCTCTCCCCATCAGACGACGACGACGAAAATGTCTCTCGAGGCGCCCCCGAATACTTCCCGGCTTCGTGCGAACACATGTTCGGGCCCCTACCTATCCCTGCTGCGGCATCCCAGGACCAGGCTGGGGAGCTCTTCCCGCACAACGTCACGTTCAGAGCGGCAGACTGGGTCAACGTCGCTATCCCGGACGATAGTGAGGGCTACGATGTTGTACTTGCGTGAGCCGAATCGGTTTCTTGTTAGCGTGTAGGGACGGGTTGTCTGATTGACAGGGTTTATGCCTCCTTAGATTCTCGATATCGAAGTGGATCCACCTGAACTGCGGTGACGAAGGGATCGTCAAGTTCTTCGAACGCGTACACGGGGTGCTCAAACCCGGAGGCACGTTCATACTGGAGCCCCAAGAATGGGAGACGTACGCCAAGGCGAAACGGATAGATCCTGTAAGTAATCTGGAGCCATCTCACGTAGGACCACCCTCACGCCTCACCAGAAATTGAAGGAAAACGCAAAGAATGTGAAGTTACGTCCTGACGACTTTGAACGAATCTTGAAGAGCATGGGTTTCGGACCAGCTCAGCACCTGGGGGCAATCGGAGAAGGAGGTACGTCAATGAGCTCAACGCTTATATATTTTCTGGCTCTAATATAACATTGCACGCAGGATTCCGACGGCCAGTAGATCTATACATAAAGGTATCGTGATACGCCACCTGCCCTCTATACCGTATACATGATAGGCCTCTATACGCCTTTGGCGAAGCCTCGTGGTGAGCTGCACTCATCAGTCCGTGTCGATTGTCACTTCCACGCCGTTTTCGACAGGTTTCATGGTGACTCTAGAGGGACGTTCTCAGCGTATGTAATCACGTCAAAGCGCGTTGTTATGTACGTACTTGGATAGGTTGGATACAACATAGTCCGGCTTCGCTTCGTTGACCTGCTCGCGAGTATGCGAAGTAATCAGAGCCAAGGTCTTGCTTCCAGCAGCATTTCCGCTGCGAACGCCGGCGGGTGCATCTTCGACGACCAAACAGCGCGCAGGGTCAACGCCACAACGCTTAGCACCAAGGAGGTAGGGATCGGGTCTGTGCCGAGATTAGACAGTAATTCACACCATCTGGAACTTGACGCACTCAGGTTTGCCCTTTTCGACGTCTTCCGACACTACAAAGACGTCGGGAACGGGGATTCCAGCCGCCTTCAGCGCAGCATTGGCGTAGTTTTTGGTGGCAGATGTGCAAATGGCCCATCGCGGCTTCGGCAGTTGGTGAGACGATCCGAGCTACGTGGAGTACTGTGAGAACACTGGCCCAACTGTACAGGCCAGCGATTTACCGACCGTCTTCATGATATCATGGACACCGGGAAGTGCCACAATTCCTTGCCTTCCATTCTTCTTCGACTCAGATACGATAGCATCTTCGAAGCGTGAGGCCTCCCTCTGTGTATACGTGAGCGAATACCTGGCGGTCAATGGATGATTGAGGCTCACATTCAGCTCGTCAGAGTCGGTGATGCCACAATGAATCTTCAGATTTTCTACCGTCCTTACGCCATGAGAGGCTACGGGTAGGTCGGGGTGGTAAACAGATAAATACTTGAGCTGTGTTGTGGGCTGCTTCATGCGGACTCACAACTGAGAACTTCGGTCACATCGAGGCCAGGATACTTCTCCGCAAACAGCTCCCAAGCACCGACGACCCCATCGGTCGAATCGACCAGGGTGCCGTCCATGTCGAAGAGACTAAAGCGAGAGAAGGTCGCTGTTAGACAAACATTAGATTTATCGTCGCATATGAGCTTACATGGCATCGAAATGGAGTGTTACCGTCGGCATCGCGTTGTGGGCGTTGAGGACAAGTATCGAGGCTTCTCCAGTCCGTTACTTTGAAGCAGACTGCGGGAGATCACTTCCGTCGGCATATAGTCGGCCTATCCGTGCCGGCTACTGACTCAACACTGACGGGATCTCGGTCCGCCCAGAGAGATGAACCCTGTGCGGCATAGTCGCTTTGTGCGTCTTTCAGAGGGAATGGGTGCAAATGCTACGACATGACATTTGAGGACCTCAAGGACGTTGGTGAATGATTGGATGCGCGGAAGGAGTTGTTTGGGTCAGAGGCTGTAGCCAAACAACGTTCGCCCCCTTTGGGGCTACTCATGCATCTTGTCCCAACCCGCCATACTACTCTTAAGGCACTCTAGGCTTTCTCGAATTTCTGAACTTCTTCTACTCTTGCTTTCTTCTATTGGCCTTTCCCAAGGCCTAGAGCCATCTAAACATGCCGCCTCGGAGGCGACCGCAGTTCACGCAAGAAAGTATCGACCAGCAGCTTCAACAGATTCATTTGCTTGACCAAGCATCATCTTCTGAGAATCTCGAGCAACTGGGACCCATAATCAAGCAGATTCATGCCAACCGCCAACAGGATGCGTACCTGCGCACGCTTCAATCGTTGATTGAGTCGAAGGACACCGAAATTGAATCCATATGTGGAGACAACTACCAGGAATTCATCAGCTCCGTCTCGACGCTCTTCTCCATCAAGTCATATACCACCAACATACGTGAGAAGATCACGTCGCTCGACTCTAGTGTCTCGCAGGTCGGCAAGAGCCTTGTCGAAAAGAAGAAGGCATTACTTTCGACGAAGAAAACCGCAGCCAACCTAGACGAAGCTATCGACGGCCTTCAAGCATGCTTACGGGTGTTAGATGTCGTGAATAGGGTGGGCGAGATGATCAAGGAGGGAAAGTACTGGAGTGCGCTGCGGGTCCGTACTTCACCCTGTGTTGGTACCGTGCATTTCTGTAGCGTTGAATGCATTTCATTGCAGTCTCTTGAGGATATCGAGAGCATGCCCCCGACCTCATTATCGACAACGCCGCTGTTCCAACATTTACTCTCATCCTTGCCTTCACTCAGAGGTCAAATTAAGGACGCCGTAACTGCATCCATGAAGCAGTGGCTCTTGGACATACGAAATGTCAGCGCGCAGATCGGTCAGCTAGCTCTGGACGCCATGGACCTCCGCACACGGCGATGGCGAAGTCGTCGCGACAAAGATCCTATGCTCAAGACAAGCCGTGTGGGCAGCGCGGTAGAAGCCATCACGTACGAAAAGACCGAGTGTATGCGCGCATCTCGTGCCATTCTTTGCAGCCATTAATTATGAGCCGTTATAGACAACGTCCTGGACAATGAACAGCTGAAGGTCGATTTTAAGCCCTTGTATGAATGTATCCATATATACACCGCCCTGGACTCATTGGATGAGATTCGACGATCATATCAAGCCGACCGAAAGGTTTGCCAGAATTATCGTACCCGTTGATGCACGCTAATCCTCTTTGGCAGGCACAATCTGACCTCATCATACCCGAGCCCCTACCCTTATCCTCGCTGTCATCCATAACACAAGAGATCGTTGGATACTTCATCATCGAGACGCACGTCCTGAATACCACCGGAAGCTTCCGGTCAGAACGTGAAGTTGAAGACCTCTGGGACGCACTCATCAGCAGACTAAGCAATGCCGTAGCGGATGCGCTGGGAAACGAGAAGGATCCAGATACGTATCTCAAGGTCAAGGAGTCACTTCTCGGCTCTGTGATGACCCTGGAAGTGAGTGCTATACGATTGCTTCACCCGATTGGATGCTAACAGTCTGCTGTAGTCGTATTCCTACTCGACGGGCAGCATACAGTCGCTCATCCTGCGGCTTTTCGAGGAGTACGTCAGTATCCTCGAGAGCAAATTTGGCAAACGTTTCGAGAGTGTACGCATTTGTCGTATCCAAGATTGATCTGTGTCCCAAACTGACTTCGAGTGCAGATTGTGGCGCAGGATGACTTCCAACCTATGTATGTTGAGAAGGCGAGCGAGAGGGATGATGTCCTTCAAACGGTTTGGCTCACGCGCGAGCAACGAGAACAACTCGAACAGTATGCGTTTCAACTTGGTCACTTAGATGCACACTGATAATTTGTCTAGATGCGAGGCGCCAATGAACTTGCCGTGGTCTCAAGGATTCTACCTGTCATGCCAAGATGTAGGCGTTCTGTCCTGCGACTGGCCCCCGCTTATGGATTTGACAGATCCGCAGCTTCGTGCAGAACTTCTATCAGTTCATCGAGGGCGTCTCACAGCATCATCGCAACATCGACGATCTCCTCAGCAAGGTACGGGCGGTGCGGATATCCTAGGTTTCGCATAGCCTTTGATCACGTTCAATTCAGTCCTTGGACACCATACTCGCGACCTATATCAGCGAGTCTGTGGCGAAGCGTGCCCAGAGCACGAACAATCTCTCGCAGCTGGCTCAGATAGTGACCAATCTCGAGCATTTCGAGATCGCGTGCTCCGAGCTCGAGCGATCGCTCACCAACATCCGGTACGTCACATGGTCTGTGTAGCATAATGCATACTTGACGTGCACCCCAGCTCCTCCCAACGCGGCGGCACCATTCGCGTCACGGCCGCAGGCCCCTTCGACGCAACACGTACAATGGCGCTCGCACGAGTGACAGAGGCGATGAGCTCAAAGCTCGACGACTTCTTCGGGCTATCCGAGTACGACTGGACGCCGAAGGCGCGTGAGGACGCGCCGAGCATGTACCTCTACGAGCTCGTGAACTGGCTCACGACGGTCGTGGACTCTCTCGCACTCAAGGACGCGCACAAGGAGGAGGCGTGCCGCGGCGCCGTCGGCTACATCGCGAGCTGCTTCATGGTGAGCGCGTGCTCCCGTGTGCGATGACCCCGAGGCGCGCTGATCACGCTTGCGGGGCAGGACTTCCTGACCGGGCGCGACATCCCCATGATGAACGAGAACGGAATCGCAAACCTGCTTATGGACATCGATTTCCTCGACGAGGAACTCAAGCGGAGCGGCCATTCCCACAGCGCCGCCTTCACAGAGCTACGTTCGGTGCGTCACCTCCCGCCATTCTCACTGATTAGACTGATTGAGGCGATCGTCGTGCTCTGCCCAGACCGTATCCGTAGTCATGTCAGACGCGGTGAATGCCTACCTCGTCGCATCGATCCGGCAGACATCATATCCCGCAGTAAAGCCAAAGCGCCTGCAGGCGCTGCTGGAGAAGCTGGGTAGGTACGGCTTGGAATGTCGCGACGCGCCATCCAGAGAGAGAGGCGAGAAGCGGAGGAAAGAGGCGGAGGCTGTCGGTCGGCTCTTCCCTGGAGAGAACCGCTGAGTTCCGTATGCGGAGTTCAGAGGCCAAACAGACGGCCTCCGGGCGGGTGTGCACATACCACATCGGATTCGTAAATTATACCGGTGTATACGTTCTCTAACACGCGAGATGTTTTGAAGGGCCGCTCAGGGCGCATCCGTACAGAAGGCGTACGATAAGAGAAGAGGAACTCCGAGTTATGTTATATGGCACAAGGAAAATATCAAACGGGGAGGCGGAACGGACTACTTGCGCGGACAGCTGAGCAGAGGAACGAAGTAACCAGAGAAACCCTCTTCTTCGAAATCGTGGGGATCGTGAAACATGAACATTACGCGACGTTGAAGAAGGCCCATGAATGATGTGAAGGGGATATTGTTTACACCCGCCGCTTGATGTTGGCGCTCAGCCACTCAAGTCCTTCGTAGAGGCCATCTCCGCTCGTTGCGCACGCCGCCTGCAAAGAAGTCAGCATGGTATGGTGACAAAGGCACACGACAGCACGAACCTGGATGAACCAGATCCGCTGCCGGAGGCCGTGAAGGCCGAGCTTGTCGGTAATCTCAGCGGCGTTCATAGCATTCGGGAGATCCTGCTTGTTGGCGAAGACAAGCAGGAGAGCATCACGGAGCTCATCCTCGTTGAGCATCCGCTGGAGCTCCTCACGGGCCTCCGAGATACGTTCCCGATCGTTGGAGTCGACGACGAAAATGATGCCCTGGGTATTCTGGAAGTCTGTGAGGCGTGAAGCCAAAGTCAGAGGCGGTACCGGAGGACACGTCAGACGCCGGACACGTACAATGCCTCCAGAGGGGACGAATCTTGTCCTGGCCTCCGACATCCCAGACGGTGAACGAGATGTTCTTGTATTCCACAGTCTCGACGTTGAAACCTGATATGAGATGACGTTAGTGTGGTGGAGTGCAGCGTGGCGGGTCTACTGACCAATGGTGGGGATAGTGGTGACGATCTCGCCCAACTTCAACTTGTACAGGATAGTAGTTTTACCGGCGGCGTCCAGACCGACCTGGACGAAACGTGAGTGGGCTGCAAAACTCGGCGGCGACGGATTGCACACACCATCAATATACCTGAATGCATGGCGGAGTCAGCGGACCAATTAAGCTACACGTCGCGCTGTCATCGATAGACGGTACTTACGCATCTCCTTCTTGCCGAAGAGGCCGGAGAGCAGGCGAGAGACAGAGAGACCCATAATTGATGTACGAGAGGGGTGAGAGGGCGGAGAGAGTAGACGATACGGAGAGGGAGGCGGGGGATGGACAGGAAGAGGACGACGCCAAGTTTCGCGCTCGAGCCCGCGCGTGAGGCCTGGCCATTTCAAGCTCCGCAACGTGGCGCTGTATTACCCGTTCAGGCAACTGCCCCCGCCTCCAATAGACAGTTTTCTCTGCCACATCCATGCCGCCCTCTCTTCATTCGGTAACGTTTTGAGGGTACACTCAAACTTGCACAGATAGGCCTCGACAACGTATATTTTCGTAACGACGCTCAGGGAATCGCCCAGGACCCGCGAAGAGGCGTTTGACACGCACTGATGTGCGATCTAGACGTTAGGCAACCCAGACACCACTGCTCTTACGGCATATACCACAACCACGCCGCGATGTATTCGACATGGCTCGCCAGCTACACGTACACCATAGTCTACACAGGCGGGACGGGTTCTCTGGGCGAAACTGCACGCTGCGTCCCAGGATATCAAGCTTCGCACTCCGCCTCGGTCATCTTAATCCACAGGCCACCCTGTAACGGTAGTGGAACTTGTCAAGCTTGAGCCTCTTCGCATCAGTAGCGGCACTCACATGCACATAAAGCGTGAGATGGCACTTTGGAATAATCTTCTCTTGGCCCTTCTGACCCTCGGCGCTCGCCCATTCTTTCGGCGGGCGCGCATCCGGTGGCTGGGCGGAGAGCTCGAGCTCCACGTGGGTGAAGTTCTGTAGAAGGCGGATGAGGAAGAACGACATTTCGTTATATGCGAACTATCAGGTAACGGTGTCATCAGATGAATTCGAAGTTGGTGGATCTATGACGTGCCTGCTGCCCGAGACAGATGCGAGGGCCGGCATTGAAGGGAACGAAGATGAAGGGGTTGGCAGTAAAGTACTTGTTCAAACGCTCGTCCAACCATCTATCCGGATCAAAGAATAACGCTGAGTGGATAAGACGGGTTAGCTGTATTGTCATGTCTACTTGAGTTCGAGCGACTCACCGCTAGGGCCCCAGTAATCTTTACGCCGCTGCAACAAGAACACCGAGTAGGCAACACTAATCAGTGATGCTTAGCCTGAGTACAGTCCATAGAGGTTGTGCTTGGTACACACGGCGTGTCTTCCGGGATAAAAACTCGTGGGGCGTTGGGATTTGGGTTGGGCAAGGTCGTATCACGAGTCGCAACGCTGCACGGCTTGTAAGGGCCTTGATTGGTCTCCAGTGATACCGAGCTGCTTACCGGACGTTGAACGGTCTAGGTGACAGGCCGTGTTGTCAGCTTCAGCTTCGTAACGAAGGCTGCAGCAGGAAACAACGTACACGGTAGGGTACAACCGTAGTGTTTCTTGCATACGCTCAGCGTAACCCAAGTTGTCCGGGGGAAAGTGTGCGAATGTGTTACCCACCGTTGATGACAGCCCTCAGATACTTCATGTTTCTGACGTCGTCGAAGGTAGGCACCTGGGTAGGACCAACCTTTTCAAGCACCTCTGCTCTCAGACGTTGGAACACATGGGGATACAGTGACATCAAGTAGACGACGAAGGTCAACGTTGCAGCGGTCTAACGTCACGGATGTGAGCGCAGCTCGACCGCAAGAACTGAGACGCGCACTGTGTCTCTGCCCGCGATCAAAATGTTCAAAGTTTCATCATGGAGAACGACAGGATCTGACAGAGATCGTCAGCGCCCATATGCTCTAAAATCCGAAGTCTCTGAAGATATAGACCGTCAGTGAGTTTCACAAGATGGTCCAGCAGGGTTTCTTCCTCCGCGAGTTCGTCCACCCCATCTGCCTTGACTTGCACCTTCGACGCACGATTCTTCGCGAGCGCCTCATCCAGGATGGGCTTCAAGAACGCATCGACGACCTCCATGTATTCGTCCGACTTATCGTGCACAAGCTCTTCGAGGTGCCAGAACCAGCCCACGCGGGAGCGCATGGAGATGAGGTTCTGCGCGCCGGCAAATGCGGCAGAGAATCGTTCGGCGACGCTGGGTTCTTTGGTGATCTTTGGCGCAGCAGAGTCGTTATATGCATAGGGTAGATCACTCTTCAGGCTGTTGACGCATGCACCAAAGAGAAATTCGGTAGCGCTATCGAGCGTGAAGCGAGAGATGACGTCCTGGGTGGCATAGGAGGTGAGCATATACTCCCCAGGGACCCTGTAGAGACAAACATACCTGGAAGTCGACCGCGTGACCGCCCCGGAAATGCTCCTTAATTTTTTGGATAGCAATCTCTGTGTAAAACATGTATTGAGCTCATATTATGTCGCTAAATCACCCTCCATCTTACCTGCGTGTCTGTCGAATAGTTGGAAGTGGGAGATCCTGTCTCGGGAGAAATATGGACGGGTCATCATGCGATGAAACCTGGACATCTCGCGGTGGTGAGTGACAGTGTTGGCTCGAGTCTCCAAGCACTCAAGCCACATACTTCCACATTTCGCCTGAACCCGTGAGGGATCAGAAGGAAGCAGAAAAGGGCATGATGATGCATGCATACCATCGGCATTAAAGACCCCTGTTCCCAACACGGAGTTCATGGTGTCCCTGAATGCCTCCCCTTGGAGGAAGTAAGGACTGCAACAGGTCATCGGGAGCCAGCGAGACCCGCACCTTTCTCAAAGTCAGAGAAATCGGTTGCAAGTATGGTCTGGCGCGGACGTTCAGCGACAACATATCGATACTACGGGCTCGGGTCTTCCTGACCTTCACTACGTTGGCATCGTTTGTCACGTATGTAGTGTCCCCCAGTATTGTAATGGCATGCAAATGACCAAGCTCATCTATTTTATCCCAGAAACCATCCCCTGTATTGCACTGTCAGCTTAGAGGTGCGTGCGCGTGTAAGGATGTGAAGTTACTCACCTGGGTATCCATTATGGAACCTCTCAAGAGCGTATTGGAGCAGATCATAGTTGCCAAATGATCTCCCATCCCAGCTGGGGGGCAGAACTGTTCCAGTGCGCTTGACCGCCAGGCGGACGCGCAGCCGCCAAAGAAAGAGGCGCAACCAGATGACGATCGGGATGCTCACAATCGCTGCGAGCGCGATAAAGATAACATGCAATTTGACGTTGAAGGCCATGCGCAGAACGTGCGAGAGGGACAGAATGACTGCAACAGGGCTCAGCATGATGGAGCCGCGTCGAATTGTGTCTGGTAAGCCTGGCGGGACTTTCTTGCAAAGCAACATGGGGGTAGTGGTTTGGAACGTGAAGGGTTCGAGCAAATCTGAGGTTAACTTTTGGGAGACTGTGGCTTCAGGATTCGAGGGAGCGGCGATTGCACGCTGAGCATACATAGCCAGGCACTTAACTGTCGATCAGGTAAGACATTAACAGGTATTAATGGGGTTGTTGCGGGCAGATGAGGCTTCGAGTGACACAAACGAACTGCCTAAGCCACTGCGCACGCAAGCCGATTTCCCCGAGGAGAGAATGGCTACGGGTATGTGAGCGTTGTGAACTTAAAGACCGAGCCACTTCGGAATCAGATACCCGGACGACTGATGGCGAAGCTCTGAGGATCGAAGTTGATTGTGTGTGAATTTCTTTTGGCGGGGCCTATCGATTTGACAGCAGCTGGAAGCTTTGAGTCTATAATGGACCCACTGACTCGGGAAGTCTGTGAGAATGCATCCCGGATTAACCGGTGAATCAGGTGACTGCATATGACAAGCTGTGGGGCCTCGGAGTCAATTTCACAACTTAAAGCTTTCATCGGTGCCCTGATTATTGGATATCTTCGAACAAGTCATGTTCTCGCATTATAAGATGTCTCGAGGGCTCGGGGAGTTGTAGTTTCGACCCCCTATCAAACAGGGCAAACTGCACCGCCAACTCAACTTGGACCTACTACTAAGCGTGCAGGGTCATATGCGACAAGTCGGAGGCTGCTGGTCATTGAGCGGGGAGTTGAGCATTTAAATATTTTCTTGTACTGCATATAAATCGAGCTGTGTCATGCACTTCGGTCTGCTTCGGTCATCTTCAGCCAGAGGCCACCCTGCCGAACAATTGGTTCACTACGTGCATTGTCACCTGCGGAAACGACACTCACTTGCAAAAATAGAGTGAGCTGGCTGCTGGGAATTATCTTCTCCCGACCCTTCTGCCCCTCAGCAGCTGCCCACTCTCGTGGCGCGCGCGAGTCTGGTGGCTGAGCACGCAGGTCCAGCTCCATGTGCGAAAAGCTTTGAAGCAGGCGAACGAGGAAGAATGACATCTCGTTATAGGCGAACTGATCGTCGAGCGGTTTGGTCAGCGCCGCCGAGTGACACACAATATAGCGTACCTGCTGTCCTAAGCAGATTCGTGGACCCGCATTGAATGGGAGGAAGATAAACGGATTGGTAGCGAAGTACGTGTTCAAGCGTTCGTCAAGCCATCTATCGGGATCAAATGATAACGCTGACAGGCGTTGGTAAATATCGGTGTGGAAGCCGTAGGCAAGTAGACGCACCATCAGGGCCCCAGTAGTCCTTGCGACGATGTGTCAGGAACACAGAGTAAGCGACGCTGCATGACAGTGAGATGATAAATCAGACTTATGATACGGTACATACCCTGTACCAGCGGGTACAAAGACACGAGGACCGGTAGGGTCACTGGGATTGGGCAACGTAGTGTCCTGGACGGCCACACTAAGGAGAATTGGTACAGTCAGTCGACATCATATACATTGAACAACACAAGAATCTCCTCACCGAACATTGAAAGGGCTGATGCAGTCAAGAACTGTCAGTTTGACACGGGTAGTGTAGAGACACAATTTACAAGACGCACACGATAGGATACAGTCGCAAAGTCTCTGGAGCCGTCGGTCAGCAAGCATTTTGGAGGTTGTCTACATTCCATACCATTGATGACCGCTCGCAGGTACTTCAATTTCCTGATGTCCTCGAACATGGGCATCTGATTATTGCCTAGTCCTTCCAGGACTTCCTCGCGGAGTCGTTGGAAGACCTCTGGGTACAGGCACATCATGTAGACGACAAAGCTCAAGGTGGAGGCAGTCTGCGAAGGTAATTGAGCAGAGTGGTGTGTGGTGCCAAGCAGCAGACTCACGGTGTCTCTGCCGGCAATCAAGATATTGAGCGTTTCATCGTGGAGTAACACAGGATCTGTGTCGATCGAAGCTCAGAGTTAGAGTTGTAGCCTCATTTACATGCGTAGGCCTTACCGTCAGTCAACTTCACCAGATGATCTAGAAGTGTCTCATGGTCTTCGTCTCCGCTGTGCTTCACGAAGTCAGGATTGCGGTTCTTCGTGATCGCTTCTTCCAGTATTGGCTGTAGAAATTCGTCTATGACGCGCATGTGTTCTTCGGATGCATCTTTGATTATCTCTTGGAGAGGCCAGGTCCAGCCGAGCCGGAGACGCATGGCCAAGGCACGCTGAGCGCCGAGTACCGCTTTGGAGAACCTATCTGAGGCATCCTCCGGCTGGGTGTGCCGGGTATAAACGTCGTCGTCGTGTGCCCGTGGAAGATCGCTATTCAGACTGTGGGCCGATGTGCCAAACAGAAATTCAGTGGCACTATCCAGAGCGAAGCGCGAGACAAGATCCTAAATTAGAGGAGACCACTGTTATATAGCGTGTTACGAGAGGCAGGAGACATAGTTTGGACCTACCTGGAAATCGACAGCGTGTCCAGCTTTGAAGTGCTTCTGCATTTTCTCAATGGCGACGGCTGTAGGCGATGCGTCAGCACGCTACTGAGAGAATAGCAACTGTGTGCACGGCCCGACTTGCCTGCATGCACATTGAATAGTTCGAAATGTGATATACGATCTCGAGAGAAGTAAGGCCGAGTCATAGTCCGGTGGAATCTGTATACAATATGGCGTGGAAGTCAACGAAGGCGAGAAGATATTCGACCACAGTCACATACTTCCACAGCTCCCCTGTGCCATCTCGTGAGCAACTCAATCAAGGGCTAAACTAGCAAGGGACTCGCCGTCCGTGTTGAATACACCGGTTCCCAGTACAGAATCCAACATGTCACGGAACCCCTTCCCTGATCATGCATTAGCTCAAAAAAGGCGAGAGTCGTTGAACAAATTTAGCTGACCTTTCTCAAAGTTTGCAAAGTCTGTGGCTAGCATTGTCTATGATACTGAAAAGTCAGGAGATGTCGTCAGTGGTGTTCCCCTAGCACATACCTTTATGACGTTCGCATCGTTGGTCAAATATATGCGATCCCACAGTAGATCCACGGAGTGCAAATGCCCGAGTTCGTCGACCCTATCCCAAAAGCCCTCACCTGACCGGGCGATCAGCGGCGTATACTACCAGAAGATAGTTGACGAACCAACGTAACCGTTCTTGAAGCGTTCAAGCGTATGTTGTAATATGTCCCAGTTCCCTGGCAGTTGCCCATCCCACCGAAGTGGAAGAGCTGCACCAACACGGTTGGCTTGTCGGCGTATGCGCATGTTCTTGAAGATAATCCTGAGTGCGTATGTGCCGGGGATACTTAGCAATGCCCCAATCAACACTGCGAGAACCGACAGGTGGACGTCGCTATAGAGTGTTAGCAACCGAAAGAGTAGCCCAACACATGAGGCAGGAATCAAGTTAAGGACAAGGCATCGAGCGAGGAACCTCAGTCCCGGCCTTCGGGACCGTGTTACAGTGAGCATCATGGAAGGGTTCGCGACCTAGAAACTGCATCTCTGCTGGGGCACGTTATATACGGCTAGCAGAGCAGAACTGCGCCTGGGTTCTCATCCCGAATTCTTCCGTGTATGTGTCAGCTGTTTGTGGGTCTAGCGCGAGTTCAAACGTTCACATCTCAAGCTGAGATCAAGTAGAGCTTTCCCAGCCCTTTTTTTCTAAGTTTCATCACCTACTGCGCTTGATGTCAATTGTCGCCGGATGATCAATCACGTTGTACAACATAATACAGATACCTATAGCTCAAGCTGCGACAAGGGCATACAAGGCGTAAACCTCCTTGCGGACTTTGTAGTAGACGTCCGATATAGAGCCCTCAAGTTCTACTCGTCCGCGCGCGGTTTTCCTGACGGCGACTGACTCTTGAAGAGCGTCTACGCTTGCACCTTTCTTTGCTGCCGCTCCACAGATGAGGACACCCTCACCGACAAGTTCGGCCTGGACTCCAACTTGGGCAAGACGCGCCTTGAGAGCAGTTAGTTTGAGCTCGCCGATCATGGTAGACTGGGGGAGCGGCTGCCGTGCTCGTGAACCAAGTATACGCGCTTCCATCGGCAGGAGATTCTGGGTTTGTGGCTGTAGAGAACTTGACGATACGGGTTGAAGGACTGGAATGGTGGATGTTGCGAGGTTTGAAATCCGTCCAGTAACATATCCTACTTCGTTGTCCTCGAACTGAAAGTCTCTGAGTATGATAACTGCATGGTGTTGAGATGACGCTTACCCTAGACATCTTGATGGAAGCCAGCAGCTCGTCGCTGAGAGATATTGAGAAACTGTTGGTCTGCTGACCGATTTGGACAGTCTCTCCTTGTGCGGGTGCGTATATCTCCTTTGTCATGGCTCGAATATTCGCACAACTCTCAATGAGCGATTCTGTCGCCGCTTGTGGCGCATGTATGAGAATCTGTACATATGAACTGAGGGATGGTGCGGAGTAGCGAGACTACTACTCACCATCTTGCGAGGGTTGACTTGGGGAACAATAGTTTTCACAGCGCGTCCATCGTTCAGGCCTTCCAAATCCACGAAGAATAATCGACATGCTAGTTGTACTTCCGCAACCGTTGTCACAAATTTAGAGGGAGGCTCCCGAGGCGCTTTCTTTGTTAGGAGTCAGCATCCTTGCTCTCATTGATAGCAAAATCTGCGCTACCTTCGCCTCTTCCTCCTCTTTTCGTCGTCGTGCCTCCTTAGCTTCCTCATCTTCCGCGTCTTCCTCAAGCACTCTGCCCTTGCGCAGCCACATACCTACGTCCACTGTCTCACCATACTCGTCCACCTTCCGTTTCTTCTCCACATACGGGAACATACGAAACCGTTGAGTCTGACCCTCAGCACTCTTGAAGAAGGACGTCGTTTTTGCGACATGGCCTTTGAGGTAGATGTCGAATGATATCCGTGTAACACCATCATCGGGTTCGTTGCCAAGGGCCCAATCCGTGCCGTCACCTCCACCACCCTCGCCTCTCTTCCGCTTCGTTCCAGAGCGTGAGGATGCGTTCGGTCCTTCTCGCGCTTGCTTGACCTCATCTGTTGTGTCCATCAGGTCTTCACCAAGAGTACGCTCCACCTCGTTCTCCTCTGAATCATCAGATTCGTCGTCAGAGTCGCTGTCCGAGTCGCTCTGGCCTTCATCGGCCTCCAACATACGCTGCGAACGAGCGAGCGCAGCCTGTTGAACCGCCTCTTTCTCCCTCACCGCACGCTCCTTAGCAAGGAACTCCTCGAGCTCCGCGCCTTGAAGCGGCACTTTGGAATGCATCTGCCAAAGTTGCGTGAGGGATGTTCTGATGTTCCCTATAGCGAGCACATTACCTCGAGACGAAGTTCACCATCCATCATGATATTGCTTCCTATTCTGCCTCGATCCCACTTGGCTTCCTCCCTCTGGGAAGTATTCCACTTGTCGAAGAGGAGTCGTCCTAGGGTGCCCGGCTCGCTTCGGCCCGTCAAGAGCACAACGTTATCCGGTATCTCGGCAAACTGAGAGAAGAGACTTCGCGATGGGCCATGAGAAAGTGTGGCCGGTACTGCTAATATCAGCTTCGGCTCCTTGGACGAGTACGTCTGCATGAGGATCTGCGGGTTGGGGAAGAACTCCAAATGTCTATGAGACTTCGTTAGCTCCAAAGTCACTGATGTGTATGGCGTACTCACCGAAAGCGCAAAGCAAAAGCCCCGAGTGCTTCCTCGTCGTTGTCATCATCGCGCCGTCGGCGGTCTCTGCCATGGCCAGTCCCATCCTCACCAACATCCTCTTTACTGATAGTCCCACCGAGCCACTCCATCATACTCCGGACAAAGGTCAACATTTCCCGACCCGTGCGTGAGAGAAGACATATCGGATACTTCAAGCGGGAGTAGTTCCAGTGTTGATCCAGCAGGACAAGCAGCTCGAGCACCCTGGTACTCGAATCGCAAGGCAATAGCAAAGAGTTGCGTGAGGAGAGGGTAGCAGTGACACAATCTATTGACCAGTTATTAGCTACAAGTTGACTCAGCCCCGCGACGTGTCTTTTACCTAGCAGAGCAGAATCTCTGTCTTTCCGCCGCGCCGTTGTCACATTGGCACGCTCTGCATCGGTAATGAGAAGATCTGGTCGCGCCAGGCTCTCAAATACTCCTCCACCAGCCGAAGCTTGTCGAATGAGTACTGTGCCGTCGAGATGCCTTTCTCGCATGTGATTCATGTCAACAGCGTAGAGAATCGTGCCAGCGGACGGAGAGCGGATTTTCCAGATAGTACCGCCCAGGGTGTGACCAGCATTGAAGGGGATGATAGTGAGACCTTGACATTTTCCTGTACTTGTTGTTAGCGACGCGACGTGTGTATGAGATATGATATATACCCTGCAGATGACAAGGCTGAGAGTACCGCAGCACATTCACGGAGTCGAAGGCATCGTGGACTTGCTGTATGGTGGCAACATACTTGTGCTTACCAGCATGAGACGCAGGCGGAGAGTCCGAGGGTGGTGGAGGGGATGTACCGTTCGCGGTAGGAGAGACAGAACCATCCGGACCCGAGCTTGGAGTGACGGCTTCTACAGTGCCTTCTACGGGTTGCTCGTCGCGGATACTCTCAACGTCCTCTGTCGCGGCAATTCGCGCCATAGCCTGCACCGGTAAGGTTGTATATGCAGGCGCAGTAAGTCCCCAGTGCGCGTGCGCGTACGGATAGAGCCCAGCGTGAGATAGGTCGCCATGAGACAGAAGGACAAGGTCTACGGAGGGCGCACAGCTGTACTCTGCGGGTCAGTGGCAAGTACTGGCAGGCATTCGAATGGCATGCTCACTCTTTCAGTGCGCTGCAGTATTTTTCCCATGACGGGACCGTTTCCTCGTTTACATCTTCCACCTCGTTTACATCCTCCAAAGATTGTTCAGGACACCAGTCTGGGGAGCCACAGTCAAGTAGTATCCGGACGTCGTCAACTTGCAGCAAGTATGCCAGAGGTGTGGTGCGGATTGTACCAGCGGCACCAGAAAGAGGAGTAAAGGTGATCATGGTGAACGGCCCTCAGTTTTTGATTTTGGATCCTCAGCTAGCACATCCAGAATCCAGACCTAAGTGGGACTCAGTACACTCTACAGAGTCTGCGACGAGCGTTGGGCGCCTGCGGGGACACAAGATGCTCGTGACCAAGTCAATATTTGTCTCTATTTAATTCAAAAGCCTTTGCTAAATATAGGAACTCCAGTCACTCCAGTGAACTGCAGCTTATGAGCCGCCAAATTGTTGGCGCATAAGTATAGAACCTTCTTGTACATGTCATCAGAGGTACTCAGGCTGGAAGCGCCGTTATACATAATTTTACACCCAGCATGAAATTCCAGTACAACGCCGACCGTGAATTCTGCTAATGTTCCTTCCCTACGTCGATTTACCTGAGTCCTCCTTGAGGCTCACGATGCGATTGAGCACAAGGAAGTCGCCATCGCGTCGACCTGCTTCGAAATTCTCTGGCTCCACCAAACTAGCAAGCTTAGCCTCCTTGTCTACCGCGAAGTATGCAACGCGAAGACCCTGGAAGCGGATGCACTCCTTCCCGACAAGCTGCTCGCTCGTGGCCTTCGGCGTGTCATCGTGTTCGTACGTAGGTGCGCCCTGGACGACGGGGCCAGATGCCTCCGCAGTGGCTTTGAGCGCCGCGTCGGTGCGCTTCTTGCTCTCCGTCTTCGCATCTATATACGCCTTCTTCGCCAAGCGCCAAAACCCGATCTCAACCATCGCGCCCTTGACAACCTCGAGACTATCCGGGTTGATATCGGCCCTGAAATCGGGGGCGGCGGCTGAGGGATTCTCGCTCTTGAACAATTGGTGGAAGATGCGCGTCTCATCCACTACGACTGGACTGCCGGATGCACGATGCTCCGCCACCCACTGGATGAAAGCTTTCGGCTTCTTTGGCGCACCTTCGTTCTCCGCACGGCAGGTGATCTCGGTGACCTTTCCGGTAGCAGAATCTGTCGCATGGGAGACGTATGTAATAGGCCATGGTGCTTGGAAAAGACCAACGGTTTTCCCGGGAGCAAGACGGAAGTAGTCCTTAGAGTCCTCCAACCTGAAGTCGTCCTCGTCGATGTAAATCGTACGCGTTAGAGGGACCTTGGAAGACCCCAGCTCAGGAACTTTGGGATGGAGAGGCTTCTCTAACCATAGGAGGAAGTCTTCAGAAAGGTTCTCAATCGTGACCTTTAGCGGGCGCAGAACCATGAGGAGGCGCGGGACCGCGCCTTCAAGATACTGTCTGATAGTCTGCTCAAAGCGGACGGCTTGGATGTTTGTAGCAGAGGTTGAGACGCCTAGAGAGCTGACAAAGGACAGGATTGCTCCTGGTGGTATACCCCGACGGCGGAGCGCGATGAGCGTGTACAGACGAGGGTCGTCCCAGTCTTTTACGTGCTTCTCCTTGACGAGCTGCAGGATCTTCCGTTTGGACATGATGGTCCCAGTGACATTGAGTCGACCATACTCGGATTGGCGAGGCTTGTAGACCTCAAGTGCGTCGCATAGCCACTCGTACGATTCGCGTGACGCAATAAATTCCGTCGTGCACAACGAATGTCTGAGGAATAGAGTTCGTCAGAAGGCGTTATACAAACATGAAGATATTTCACAGACGTGATGTTCTCAAAGCTATCACAAAGACAGTGGGTAAAGTCATACGTCGGATAGATGCGCCATTTCGAACCCGTTCTGTGATGTGGCGAATTGAGAACGCGGTAAGCGACTAGATCCCACATCATCGTATTGCCAGATTCTAGGTCCTGCTTCATCCGTAAAATGGCCTGGCCTGGCTGGTAAGTGCCGTCCCGCATCTTCTCGAACTCTGCCAGCGACTCCTCAACAGGCCTTGTCCGGTGAGCGCAGGCTTTCCGGGGTCCGCGTTCCTCTCCGCCACGATTTGCGAAGATCTCCTCCGCTATGCGACGCTAATTATTCGAGATCTGGAGAAGTTGATGAAGTTCTTACCACTGCAGTGGCAGATATAGCCCTTATCTCTGCGAATCAACTCCACTGCCAGTTCGTAAAGTTGGTCAAAGTAGTCGCTAGAATAGGTGATCTTCCAAGGTTCGAAACCCAGCCACCGTACAGTCTCCAAGATACTTTCAAAGTACCGCCCTTCTTCGGCTTCTGGGTTTGTGTCGTCGTACCGGAGATAACAGTGGCCTCCATGATGCGCTGCGTATCCAAAATTTACGAAGATGGCCTTCGAATGGCCTATATGGAGGTAACCGTTGGGCTCAGGAGGGAAACGAGTGTGAACAACGCCCTTCGTAGCCGCAAGATGTTGGTCCCTAAGACGTGGGTGGATTTGCGGGTTCTCTCCGACCTTGTGGAGGTGCCCCAGAAAGCCCTCAGAGAAGACCGAGCGGGAAGATGACGCAGCAGACTGTTCAGCGGAAGCAGAAGGCTTCACGGCCGCCTCCTTCTTTGGTTCCTGTCCTCAAATAGGTAAATACTGATACAAGCGAGCCCAGGACTCTCAGCTCACCTTGCCCTTGAGTTTGGCTGCCTCTTTCGCGCCGAACTTCTCCGTGAAGGCGCTCTCAACAGCATTTTTGAGCTCCAGAGGGTTGGCCCAACGAAGATCGGTGCTTTTCAGCCCACCAATCGCCACACCTAAATTGTTCCACCCAGTATGTGCGCTTGACGCGATATAATCCCTCACCCGGTTGACCAATTCCTCAGCAGTCACGGCAAAACCTTGCCCGATTATCAACGTCCAGCGCGAGAGCGTATCAACTTGTTCTATCACTCACCAACACCACAGCCCAGGTCAAAGTCAGCATCGTTCACAGGTGTCGGGTGGGCATCCAGGTACTTCGCAGCCTCTATATCAGGCAGGCAGTCAACATCGTAAACGCGCCCCCACATTCCGACCACAGATTGGCTCACCAGATACCTGATCTGTAGTCTTCAGCCTTCCATCCAAGATCGCGTCCACCGCGTAGCTCCTCTCCGCGTCCCCGAGCTTGTTGCCCTGCACGGCAAGCGTCGCGAGGAGCACGGCCTGCTTATCGTCGAGCTGCTTGTTTACGAGATCATGGCTCTCGATTATGTTGCGCAGGGTCGCTGCGCTCTTGGGGCTCTTCGCCGCCTCTGCCGCCTTGGACTGGGTCAGACCGATCTTCTTGAAGAGCTCGATGAGCTCCGCCGTCTCGGGCGCGTCTACTTTCGGCGCCATAGTTGATCGTTAGGTGTTCTGCGGCCGCCGTAGTACTCCTAGGCCTCCCAGATAGTATGTCGAGCGAGAAAAGCTGAAGCAGTCGTTATCGTGTGCAGAGATGTTTGTGGTGCTTTTGGGACATGACTCGGACGCAGACTTTGGGTTACATCGATCGTCGATCTCACTTCGGATCTCCGCGTATTCACTATTTCGGACATCTCATGGGCGCTCCGGCCTCTGGCTCTACTCCGATGCGAGATCGTTCATAATGATACTGTATCTATTGGGTCGCCCGTTTGAGTGCGAGCCATGTTTCGGCATGATTGCTCAGATTTTCCGGACAGAGTGCTTGGGTATGATGGTACATGATCCCATAGTCGCTAGAAGTACACAAGAAAAGGTAGCGAAACTCCAGATCGGATGGAGGCTGGCTCAGTGCGATATTCGCCATGGGTTCAACAAGACCAAAGCAGCCCTTTCAGGTCGCCGGATCTGCCTCTTCCATCTTGACCCACACACCGCCCTAGAAGCGCGGGTCTTTAGCAACATCCGTATACCAATGCAGGCGGCTAAAACACTTACGAGGACATACATAGTAAAGTGAGACTTGGGGAAGATTTGCTCCTGCCCCTTGCGCCCCGGCGCCCCCTTCCATTCGGCAGGCGGGAGCGACTCCGGAGGTTGTGCGGCGAGATCGAGAGACACCGAAGAGAAGTTCTGCAACAGGCGGATCATGAAGAACGACATCTCGTTGTACGCAAACTGATTGAGCGCAGATAGTCAAGTGCAACCCCGCCATTGAGATTATGGACGGCGTACCTGCTGCCCGAGACAGATGCGTGGGCCGCCGTTGAATGGCAGGAAGATGAAGGGGTTGGGGACAAGATATTTTCCAACGCGTTCGTCCAGGAACCGGTCCGGGTCGAACTGATCCGCTGTGCAAATAGAGGATAGTTGAGTGCCCCCGCATCCATTCGATACCTGTGTCTAACGTACCGGTCGGTCCCCAATACTTCGAGTCGCGATGCATGTTGAAGATGGAATACGCAATCCTGTAGGGTGTCAAACGCCCACCTTATCTTCGCATGAAGAGGGTACATACGGTGTCCTGGGCGGGATGTAGATAGGCATCCCACTAGGGTCAGGATTCGGTAGGATGCCCTCCTTGATCGAGAACCTGATTGAAGCTTAGCAAATCAACAGGGGATGTATGATGCTGCGGCATACCGGATATCAAAGGGCCTACGAGGGTATTGGTGAGTGCAGTTATCGCAGGACACAAAAGAGGTGAGCTGGCTTACACAGGTGGATAGAGCCGAAGGGTTTCTATTATAGTACAATAAGCGGGATGAAACTCGGTCTCACGGGCGTTCAATTACCGTTGAGGAAAGCACGAAGATATTTCATGTTGCGGATATCATCGTATGTAGGGCGACGTATCGGTCCAACATGCTGAGTAATCTCATCGCGCAGACGCTTAAAGACCGCAGGGTGTTGGCACAACAAGTAAACTCCAAATGTAAGTGCAGCGGCCGTCTAACCAATGCTCATCATGTCAACATGTTTCGGCGCGGAATGGAGTGCTACTAGATAGACGTACTGTATCTCTGCCTGCAAGGAGAATGTTCAAAGTCTCATCATGCAAAATGGCAGGATCTGAAACTAGCATGAGAACCCGCCCTGAAGGGTGATATATAAAACGGCATACCCGACGTTTGTTTCACCAAGTGGTCTAGAAGAGTGTCGTCTTCCTGGCTTTCCTTGTCGTCCAGAGCATCATCATGTTGAAGTCGCTCTTCCTTCTTCCGCAAAGCCTCCTTCAGGATGGGCTCAATGAATCCATCCACAACCGCCATATAGTCGTCAGTCGAGGTTTTGAGAACCTCCTTCAGAGGCCAAACCCATCCCAGCCTCGGCCGCTCGGACACGATGTGTTGCAATTTGCCAAACGCATACGCAAACTTCTCAGATGGAGACTGCTCTGCTCTGCCGGAGAACGGGTACTGTCCGCGTGGATACGGGAGCGAAGACTCCAGGCTGTGTACACAGCTTCCGAAGAGGAACTCTGTCGCGGAGTCGAGGGTAAACCTTGAGATCAGATCCTGGAAGTCAAAGGCGATGTTAGATCGCATGCGCTCCTTGATTTTATTGATGGCGGTTTCTTGTGAGATGCCACGTGAGTCAAGAGTCATGGCCAATACCCGTCGGACCTACCAGCATGCCGATCGAATAGCTCGAAGTGGCTGATCCGCTCCCTGCTGAAGAAGGGACGTGACATGGACCTATGGAACCTAAGGTGGGATAAGTGATCTATTGCACCAAGCCCTGGAATACGTCTCTTTACCTCCAGAGGTCACCTGGTTGGAAGAATCATTGATGAGGGATACACAACGCAGGTGCCACCGCATATTGACATACCGTCTGCATTAAAAACTCCAGTCCCGAACAGCGAGTCCGTGTATGCGTGGAACGTCTCGCCTATCATGTAGTGAAAAGCAGATGAGAGCCAGTCCTTGTCGCCTTGTTTTCTCAAGTGCACGTACCCTTTTCATAGTTCGCGAAGTCCATCGCTAACACTGCCTATCATCGCCAGACGATGTACCACGTCAGGGCATGTGTGCAAGGAAACAGTATCTACAGACCTTTGTAACATTGGGATCCGTCGTAGCATAAGCCAAATCCCAGAAGATTTTGTATTGGAACAGCGGCCCGCACTTCTCGCCTCCTATGCCGAACATGTCCGCTACACACCGGCGTATGGATAAAGGAGTGTGATATCCTGACCTTGTCGGGGGACTCACAGATATATCCCGTCGTGAAAGCATCGATTATTCCACGGAGGATGTCCTTGTTTCCAAACTCATGGCCAATGAACTCGGTGGGAAGCGTGGCCCCCAGCGCTGCGGCTCGGAGGCGGAATCCACGGTACTTGCGCCAGACATGAAGAGAGTATAACAGTGGGCCACTCAGGATGGCGGTAAGGACCCAAAACCAGGCAGGAAGAGCGACATTAGACCAGGCATAGAGAGCGCGCTTGAGAGAGTAGACCGCCACAGGAGGCGCGCAAACAACAAGGAGATGACGGATGAGGAACGGTATGCCGGGCGGTATGGTCTTCATGATGACAGTTCAGAGAGAGGCACCAACTAGGATTGCGGGCTCAGGGCTGGGTATAAGAGATACAAGGTGATATAGGGAAGACGTACGTCGCGGACCCCCGTCTGTCTTGTTAATGAGATATGGACGTCAGCGGGGACGCATATGATTCTGTCAGCGAGAAGTTCACGGGATCCCTATTCAATGGCCAAGCGACTGCAGCCGCAGCGCTCCAGCTGCTGCGCGGGCGAGGCCAATTATGCTGTCCTCGGACCATTTCTTGAATTCCTTTTGGCCGAGGATGTTCCTGGCCATGATGTCGAGGGAGGTGAGGTGTGCAACCATCATGGCACCGGATATTGCAGCAGGGTTGATAGGAATTGCTTGACTACAGAAGAGAGAACAAGTCGTTGAGAAGCTGGCCGTGGTGGTGGACGCCGGGGTTCCGAGGGACAAGGACTTTCCTCACGTAAACGCGGAGTGCGTGAGATTCTGATCGCCCGCTGCCATCAGCTCAACGCTCAGGCTGGCGAGATCCCTCGGGACCGCCGCACCTCTCAGTCGTTCCTCAGAAACTGAATATGATACAAGCTCAGGTCGCCTCGGTCAACATCATATCTTACCTCAACTCCAGGTGCCGATGTGTTTCCATTCGCAGCACTGGGCAATCTTTAGATTGGTCTCTCTCAAGGATTCCGATCCCTCATCAAAGTGCGTTCGAATCGCCTGCTCCCGTCGTTGTACATGGCAAGCACATGATATACGAGCCTCGAGCGAGCACTGAGCAAGTACTGAGCGCTGAGCGCTGAGCAGCGAGCCGACGTTCTAATGCCGCGTCGCCGCCGACGGTCGGATCGGTCAGACTTCGCAGAAGCATCCATGGACTTACCGTGGCTCGTTCGAATCGGCGGTGTTTGGGCAGAAGCTATAGCTAGCGTTAGTATATGGACGCACGTACCTAGTATATAACATAGTTTCGACTCCATGACACTACTGAATCTGATGTCCATCCGTGCGTGTACACGACGTCTAGCCTGAGCCATGGCAGCCTCTCTTCTTTTCAAACTCGGATTTGCAGCGTAAGCAATGTGTTCGACGCTTACAACATATGGCCGCTGCGACACTGCATGCTGCACATGATTCAAATTGAAGTCAGGCCAGACCTCCGAGCGCAACCGGCGACATTTCGAGGCCGTGGTCAGAGCATGGCCGTACGCATGCCCGAGGCTGGGCTGAAACGGACAGTCTAAGTAAGCCTTACCACAAACACCTTCCGCGCGACATCTTTGATTAGGAAGCGTCGTTCTCCGACCCACGGCGCATCGCCGTCTTGGATAAGTACACGGCTTGCCCGGCGCTAGCTTCAGGTGGACGTCGGCCGCCTCGCGGAAGCATCGGTCGCACCTCTGCGTATACCATACGCGTCCCAGGTGGGCGTTCTTGGCCGCTCGCCCCGCGCTCTTCCCTCGTTCTGACCCGTCTGCTCCAGGTTTCGCAATTCGCACCGGCGACGATGCACCTGCCTCAAGAAATCGTCGATCTCGTCGTCGCCAACCTCGCGCTGGACGAGTCCGCGACCAACGCGGACCTCGCGCGCGCGGCGCTGATCAGCCGCGCCTGGCGCATCCCCAGCCAAAGATGCCTCCACCGCTCCCAGCTCTTCTCTCCCCCGCACAAGCGGCTGCTCGCGCGCCTCGCGTGGTTCCAGGAGGCGGACGGCCAGCGCGTCGCGCACCATGTCAAGGAGGTCCAGTTTTGGCGCCTCGACGGCGACATCCGCCAGTTCTGCTCCTACTGGAAGTCTGTCCTCGGATCGTTCCCCTGCGTGCAGGACGTGGGCATCCAGTTCCACGACGCTGCACTGCAGGGGCCACTTGGGCCATCGAACGGACCGCCGCTGCCCACGTTTCCTTCTGTCACGACTCTCCGCTTGTCCAACGTCGCGTTTGCGACTTGTCATAACCTCCTGGTCCTCATTAGCACACTCCCCAATGTCACGTCTCTCTACATGGATCGCGAAAACTGGGCGTGTGGGGACCTCCTCGAAGAGGAGCTACTCCAGGAGGGCTCTGCAGGTCATTTTCGGTGTCCTTTTGTGAAGCCATCATTTGCTGAACTCCGTACAGGTGCAAACCACCCGAAGGGGCCCATGTGTAACGGGGCGTCCTGCCCGCTACTGCCCCTCCAGAATATCGTCATCGACTGCACCGGGGGGTTGGACCTTTTGGAGTGCGCCGTCCGACATACGGACCTCAGCAAGCTCGTCTCCCTGGACGTCGCGCTCCCAGCAGACCCGCGCAGCTCCGGTGCGGGCATGGCACCATTCCTCATGGGCGTCCCCACCTCCCCAAAGCCGGACTTCCCCGCTCAAGAAACGCAGATCCAGAGCCTCCTCTGTGGAATGGATGCCCTCGAGAGGATGGTCTTCCGCGTCCCGTCGGAAGTCGTCTGTGAGCACCTCTCTCACTTCGCACCTCGGAAAAAGAATGTCCTCTCACCGTGCGCGTCGCACAGGCAATCCGATCATCCCACGCGCTACGCCGTCCCTCCGGCATTTCGCGCTGCACTACCTCCGCCTGGACTGTTTCGTGCCGAGTGACGCCCGCCCGACGCTGTCCTGCATCTCCGACGCGCTCGCCGCCCTCGTATCGCCCTGCCTCGAGACTGTCAACATCACGTTCAGTCTTTCGGACACGGCGCAGCTCGACTGCGTGCCATGGGCGGATATCGACCGCATCCTCTCCGACCCCGACGCCTTCCCGATACTGCGCGAGTGCGCGTTCAACGTCGTGTACCTCGTACGGAGAGGCGCGCACGCGGAGGCGGGGCCAGAGGGCAAGTCGCCCAAAATTGCGGCGATCGCAGCGATCGCCGCTGCTGTGCCCGAGCGCCTTCCGATTCTGTCGACAGGAGGGGTCGTGAGCGTGCACGAGGCGGAGGACTTTGATGTATGATGATTACTTCGCCGTTGAAACGTGGGCGACGGGGACATGCGTCGACCACGCTTAACAACGGACGGACGCAGTTACATATCTCACAGCTCCGGTATAATATAGTAAACGTCCACAACAGACACTAGTGTCCCACGTAGACCCAGAGGGAAGGAAGGTCCGCTACGGCGAGCGTAGTCCGATCTACGTACGGAAATCATAGCATAGCAGCGAGAGCGAGCACGAGCGCACTGACGAGACCAGCGCTTACAACACCTGCGTGCGCCACGGCGGAGTTCTTGTCGCCCGGCGAAGGCGTGCCGGAAGGCGACGAGCTGTTGTTCGACGGGTTCGCAGATGTGCCCGTGGGTTTCGTGATGTTGGGGGTGCTGCCACCGAGGAAGACAACCGCGAGGCCGGGTCCGGGGACCTGGACCGTGCAGCCACCCGCGCAGGAGGTAGTCTTGTCCGGGACGCTGCTCGTGAACGTCGCGTCAACGGGGGTACCGTCACCGACGCCGGCGTACGTCTTCCCGCCCCACGCGATATTGGTCTTCTCGTTCACAGACGGCGCGGTCAAGTACCGGATCGTGATCTGGTCGCTGGACGAGGGCAGGAGCGATGCGTCGATTGTGTAGTCAGACATCGCTCCCGACGCGTTCGCGAAGTTGAAAAAGACGAGGCTGTGGACCGTCGGTGCAGCGCCGTCGTAAATCGCGTACCCGGCAACGGTGGCTTTCTGGTCGGTGATCGAGTTGGCAAGGTTCAAGTCGACGACACGGCTGCCGTTCGTGGCCTGGAGCGCCTCAGCGACGGGAAGCATGCCATAAAAGCTTGGGTTAGTCGTCCACGCGCCGGGACCCCCTGCAAGGGCTGCCGGAGGGTCGAATAGGTTGTACGTGACCCCGCGTTCACGCGTGTGGAGGTACGCGCCCGCGTAGCCAACAATAGCCATCTGCAGAGCGTAATCCACGGTCCAGAGCGACGCAGCAAAAGTATCGGAGATGCCGGGAACACCGCCGCAGGAGGCCGAGCTGAACTCGTCCATGAGCACCGGCTTGCGGTTGGGGCTGGATGCCACGAACTGCAAGCCATTCTGCTGCCACTGTGCAAGGCCGACGGCGTTCGCGTGGACGGTGTAGTAATCGATGCCGAACTGGGGCTTCCCTTGACAATTGTTCTGAGGGTAGTGTTGCAGAGTGATGTACTTCAGGCGGTCGGCGTACTTGTCAAGCCATCCTGACTGGAGAACTGACGCCAGGTCCTACAAAAATGGCAGAGATGAGTTGGTGGAATCATAAGCAAATTGCTGCAGGCATCCAACTGACCCAGAAACAGCAAATCGTGGGTCCGGCGATCTTGTCTTGCGAGAGAACGTCCCCCTTCGGCGTGGTCTGAAGGCTACCGAACACGGTCGAGTAATCCTAGGTTCAAAGGTTGGTTCAGCATGGCAGACCGGACGTGTGATACCAACCACAGACGCACTCCGATATAGTCATCCGTTGTATAATTTTTTAAATTGGGCCGGTTGCCGTGGGCAGTATACAAATCAGGTTCCTGCGCAGCAATGAGTAGGGCGCGGGGTTCTAAACAGATGGCGACCGTACATTTCCCAAGAGGAAGGCGTCAAGGTCATCCCCCAGGGCATTCGAGGCGTCCCCTGCCAGAAGTGGGATGTTGGTGCTGTTGGGAGTCCTCAAGCTCAAACCTGCGGGCGAGTTCACATTTTGGCCTGCTGGAAGTCCACACAGGACCTACCGATGAGGTACTGGGCACCGGCGACGGCGGTGCTGACACCCTTCATGACATCAAACAACTGGGGACCGTAGTTTACCGGCTGGTCGTTCGAATTCGCGTTGGGATCGGTGAACTGGATGATGTCCGGTTGGCTAGGCACGTAGGTCGAGCTGTCCATGGAGTTGCCGCCCAACCGCAGACGGACGGGTTTGCCGGACCCGCGCGCCTTGAGCGCAGAGAGGTAGTTGATCACCGGCTGGGGTATCTGGTCGGTGGAGTTGCCAAAGTAGTAGTTGATGAAAGACAGCTCGAGCGAGATGCCCATGAAGTTGGAGAAGACGACATTAGCAGACGCGGGCGGGGCAGCGGGCGAAGAGACAGCGACAGCGGCATGAGCAGACTGGGTATAACTTAGCAGCGGTGAGACCAAGCAGAGCAGGTGGACAAGGCGGGCGAAGGGCCCGGCGGAAGCGGCCATGGCAGGTGGCTGAAGGAAAAGAGTGGCGCGCGATGTACGCAAGGGGGGAGGAGAGGAGGACGAGGAGAACAGAGTTTAACCGTTCTGGTCTGGAGGGCAGGGTATAAGACGGAGGGGGCAGGCGATGCGCCATCGAGGGGTCCAGTGCGCCGGCGATGGCAGACCGATGCCTTGGATGTGTTCGTAAGAGCACATGTACGATCCATTCTGGGCACAGGTGCCTTGACGGACACGGGGTGGCAGAGCAGCGCTCAGTATCAGCGCTACCAATCTGCTGGCAATTCATAACTCGACGACTGCGCACCACCGGCGTCGTCAAGACTCAACAGCACGCCCGGGCCCACCAGGGACTCATCACGCTGATGGGGGCTGGCGTGCAGCACCTAGCTCGGGCTAGTTGGTAACCCCTGTGGTTTTCGGAAATCGCCTCAGTGATGCATTTCGGACACAGCGTGGCCACCTACCACCATTACGCCAGGCCGCGGTGGTTTACGTTTCGAACGTGCAGGAAGCTCCATACAGCCCTCAGGACGCTCCGCGTTGCAAGGTGGTTCTGGCGCACAAGCAGGCACAAGCACCGTGACGGTCGCAGGAGACCGCTGTCCGTTATCGCTGCCCCTAATCCGGCAACGTCGAGCGCTAGCGGCCCCGGATCCGCACCGCGCCATCAACTAACAGCCCAACTCCGAGAGTGAGCCGCACTGCAAATGACGGTGAAGACGGCAAATGGACTCTCAGGCCCTGCACCACAACTGCAGTACACCTGGTCGCGCGACTTCCACACGCCAAGCACAAGGCTTAAATTAAGCCCACGTTCTGAATCCATCACCGGGCAGGCATAGAATCCTCATCGCAGCGTACAGCACATACGGGGAGATCGCAGCAGCGACTGAGATAGCCATATGCACTGTAATATACACCATTCAGGTCCAAGATGAAAGTACACATTCAACATACAAAACCTTATCCATCCATGTCCATCCATCGTGAAGTCGTCCACCCCAATGACCTCCTGCCGCCCTAAGAGATGAAGGACCGGCCAAGAGCCGCCGCAGCGGACGCAATGGTGCGCACGTCCCGTCTGTTGTTGCCTCCTTGACCCTCGGTCCCACCCGGCAAGGCGCCGGGCATTCTGCCCGCGGGGCTAGACGCGCTCGTGTCCCAAATGCGGGGCTGGCCGATGTGCCGCGCGTCGAAACGTGCGAGACGAGACCCGTTTGTCTGACCGCCAGAAGTGCCCTGGGCGACCCGTGGGAAGTTCGCTGCAGAATGGGTTTCAGACCCCTTGACTGAATCCTTGTCCTTGTCCAGCTGGTCACGGAGGGTCTTGACCTGTCCCAGGAGGATGGTGCCGAACTCAGGCTTGTCGCCCTCCCAGCCAGCCAGAAGGACGAGCGAGGAAACACTGCAGATGGCCATTCAGACATAGGGCACGACATCGTGAACAATCGTGAGGCACGTACAAGGCTTCTTTGAGGTAAGCGAAACTGAATCCATGGGTCTTCGAGGCGACATCCTTGGAGCGCTCCTTGACCCTTTACCACCACCATCCCGCTAGACGCCCGCTACCTTGGCTTCCTCGTGAGAGTCTTACGGCACCCACTGCCTCACCCCCCTCCCCCGATTTCCCCATCGAGGGTCAAGATGCCTCCGGATCGACATGAACCAGCCAAAGGGGGTAGCCGGCCCAGCCCGTTGAACGGCGATCGCCCGCGATCGCGGTCTACAACACCCTCTGAAAATTGCAGCCCACTGCGACGCTCCATCTCCCTCCCACCAGGGACTGAAAGCCGGCCCAGGTCGGAGCACGGCTCTGACACTGTGAGCCTTGGCACACGTGACGACAATGAAGAATTCATGGACGACGCGCCCGACCCCGAGAACGACACCGTGAGAGTGCCCATCGCCCCGCCTACGGCGGGGACGCCGAGTGGACTCGCAACGGCCGGCGGAGTGGGAACGGAGTCGGTCACGGCCTTTGGCGACGAGTATGGCCCGGACGACTACCGGGTGAGATCTCAACGCCTTCGCATTTCGCCCAGTGACGATTGGCACGCAGTGACACAGATCGCGGCGGACGCCATACATGACATACGGATGCTGTTCCGTGACGTTCGTGGCGAGCTCCTCGCGTCGATCGACTCACCGAACATGCTGCAGGCGACATACAACCCCATTGCGAACGAGCTCGACTCCCTCGGAGCAGAGCTCGACGAGTTATTCGTCCAGAGCCTCGGGATGGAGCCGCGCCACTACCAGTGGAAGCTGGCATTCCTCGAGGGGATAGGCAACCGGCCGCGAATTCCGCGCGCAACGAGTGGTAGCACCGCCGGGATGGCCCAGCCCACCGACGTCGAGATGGCAGGACCCGTCTCCGCCGGCGCTGCGGCGCCTGTACGCGTGCCAACCCCCGCGCCGTTGCCGCCCGAGCCTGGTGACACGACCGCGAACGACGCAACCAACAACGTGAACAAGCGCCGCGACAAGGGCAAGGGCAAAGCCCGCGCCGATCGTGAGCCCACCCCACCCCCGACCGCGGCGCAGCCAATGCGCAAGCGGCCCAGAGCGAACACCATGCCGCTGCGTGAAGAGTACATCCCCACACCGGCGCCGCAACTACCCAACCCCCGCACAGTGGAGCTTCTCATGCAACGCTACCCGCACGCGTCGCTGGAAGATATCCTCAACTTGAGTGATGCCTACGCCAGCTCGTCAGCGGCGCACACCACATATGAACGACCGCCCACGCCGTCCACGGCGCCGCCGTCATCACCGTCGACATACGCCGCCATCGCGGCGCGGTTCACCTCCCCGGTCCCCTCCATCAGCTCGCGAGGACTGTCGCGCCCCGTGTCACAGGCCAGCTCACGTGCGGAGGCAGAGACCCAGCGACCCCGCGGCAAGCGTCGTCGTGTGCGCGGCCCACCCGGCGCGTCACGACGCCTGTACGCCCGCTTTGCGAACCCGCCCCCGGCTGAGATGCGCGCTGGGGCGCTTACTGTGGTGGGTGCCGTCAACGCGGCGCTGGCCAACCAGGCCAACGAACACCTGCGGGTGCGAGCGACGTCGGCAGACTGGACAGCGTCAGGACAGCTGTTCATCCAGTTTGCCGGCGTACTACCAGACGGCCTAGTGCCAGTCATCCGCGACATCGTCATTCAACACGGGTGGGGCGGGCCCGCAAACGGGCCCGATGCGGTCACGGTCGAGCGGTACGCCATCACCTCGCAGCTCTGCTTCCGAGGGGTACCCTGCGTGGATGGGCAGGGGAACCCGCTCGATGCGCAGACCGTGGCACAGGCCGCCTTCGAGCACTCCCCGGAGTGGCAGGAGGTGCTGCCTGCTCGGCGCATCAACTTCATGCCGCCGCGTGATGGAGCGTCCACCACAACGCTTGTCGTGGAGATCACGGACACGTCGTCCCGCGCGCGCCAGCGCGCGCTTGCGGGGACGTCACTCCCATTCCCGGATGGCGTGCGCACGGCGCAGATCCTAGAAGACCGGCGCCAGATCCCGCAGTGCTCCCAGTGCCTCCGATGGGGCCATGTGCGCGGCGTCTGCCGCGCCAACTCGACCACCTGCGAACATTGCGGGGAGGCGCATGACATCCGACACCACCGGGCGCTGGCCGGCTGCTGCCGCGGCTCCGCCGCGCCTGCGTGCACGCATGCGCCACGCTGCGTCAACTGTGGACAGGCACATCGCGCGACCGCGCGCGAATGCCCATACTACGTGCACCGTAACGACTTTGCCTGGCACCAGGCGCGCGCGCCCACGGCGCGTGCGCGGGGTCGGTCGCAAAATGAGGGAGACAATGCACGGAACACCCGGGCAGGTCAATCAGTACGTTTTGCACCTCGCGTGGAAGTTATCACGCTGAGCGCTGACAACCCCATGCATACACAGTCGCAGCAACAGCCCCGTGCATCGGGCAGCGGCAACAGTAGGCAGGGGGGACGTGAAAAGCGGAACACGGGCCATCGTGATGATGAGCCTGGTCCGTCCAACCGTGGCTGGGGCTGGGGGGCCTAAATGAGGAGGCTTCGTATTGTATCCAATAATGTGAACCACACGCCTAATCAATCTCACTTCCTGCTGGAGTCTTTGGTGCGCGCGTGTGATATCTTGTTCGTGCAGGAGCCGTATTACGGCCCAATCAAAACAGTGACATCCAACTCGGATCCGGCCGGTGAAGTCCTCATTGGCACTCAGGTGCATCCGGCATGGATACTTATGGAGACACGCAGCCCAGCGCGGGTTTGCGCATATGTAAACCGTGAGCTGGCGCACCTGCGGCCGCAGCTGTGCGCACACCTAGTGGACCACCGGGACATGATAATGATCTCATTGTCTGTGAACGGCGAGACACGCTATTACTTAAACGTCTATAACGACGAGCGCAGTACAGCGCTAGCGTGGCTACAGGACAATGTGGACTCGCTACCGCCATTAGACCTGGTGGTCGGCGACTTTAACCTGCACTCCACAATATGGGAGCCCGATGCGCCACATGAGAGTGCTCGGGCGCAGGCGCTGGTGGATATCATGTCAGGGATTGGCATGAGCCTAGTGAACACAGATGGCTCTCCAACACACCAGCCACATAACGCTAGGCTGCGGCGCACAGTGCCGGACCTCGTGTGGGCACCAGCCGACTGCATAGCATCTGGCGAGGTCACAGTGCGGGTGGACTTGGAGGGCCGGGGCCTGTCCGACCATGCGATCATCACGACCACAGCACGCACAGGCTGGTGGGAACAGACGCTGCCGCCCAACATCAAACGCAGATCGCCTGAGGAAAAGAAGTTCATGGCGACGCTAGTTCAGGCAGTGGCGGCAGTTAATGTGGAGGTCGACAGCATTGTTGACATACAACGTACCTGCGATGCGATTATGGCAGCAGTGCGAGGGGCATGGGAAGCACATGCAGAGGTGCCCCGGCCATCTTCACGCTCCAAACGCTGGTGGAACCAGGCGTGCACGGATGCATTGGCTAGCCTTCGGGCACATCGCACCCGTGAGGCGCGCCGGGAGTTCAAAAGGGTGGTGAAGGCGGCCAAGGCGCAATTCTATGAGGAGCGCATTGCTGCAGCCTGCGAAAAGGGGAAGCGAGTGTGGGACGTCGTGGCGTGGACCAAGCCACGGGCACTGCCCATGTACAAGTCACTGGTGCATGACGGTCGGCCTCTGGTCGAGCTGGATGATCTGTGGACAGCGGTGGATGCGACATATAACTCCGCAGCGCAGCGCGCAGTGGACATGTCCTTCCTAGATGACATGCCAACGGCGGAGGAGCGTGACTTCCCGCCGATCTCGATGCAGGAGCTCTATGATGCGGTGGCGGACGTATCAGGGCGCTCCGCGCCCGGGGCGGACCACTTGCGATGGCCACATGTGGCTGCACTAGTGAAGGACGAGACATGCGGAGAAACGCTCCGACGGCTGTTCAATGCGTGCATCGAGAAGGCCTATTGGCCGGCTCAATTCAAGGAAGCAGTGTCAGTGATCATCCCCAAGCCCAAGAAGGATGATTACTCACGGCTAAAGGCGTATCGCCCGGTGGTCCTCTTGAGCTGCCTGGGCAAGCTGTGCGAAAAGGTACTTGCTGCGCGACTGCATTTCGAGGGGCAAAAGCATGGCGCCTTTCACCCAGCCCAGTTCGGGGGGACAAAGCAACATTCGACGGTCGATGCCGGGATGATGCTGGTCCACCGAATCCGACAGGGATGGGCACGCGGGTTGGACACATCGGTGCTTGCATTCGATGTTGCGCAATTCTATCCCTCGGTTAATCATCGCATGCTGCTCGGCATCCTGCGCAAGCAGGGCTTCAGCTCAAAGCTGGTGGAATTCCTGGGGCATTACCTTAGTGGGCGCTCGACGGCATACCGGTGGGATGTACTCACGTCGCCGGCGTTTGCTGCAGTAGACGTCGGAGTGGTCCAGGGGTCGTCACTCTCGCCACCCCTGGCAAACCTCTACATTGCACCCGTGATCCATCGCCTGTGTCCGACGACCTCGGATGGGACAGGCGGACACCCGTGGCTCCAATTCTTTGTGGACGATGGGATCTGGTCCGTGACGCGGGCAGCCCTGGATGGAAACGTCAGAGTGCTTCAAGACGAGTACCGGCGTACAATTGTGGAGTTCGAGCGCGTAGGCCTACGTGTCGAACATGACAAGACGGAGGCCTGCCACTTCACACGCAAGAAGGCAAACCCCGTGCTCGACCTGGGGGAAGCGCCATTCACAGGTGCGACGCCCCTCAAGCCTGTACCCGTGCTTCGGCACCTAGGGTTCTATTTGGATCAACGACTCACGTTCCGCGCGCATGTCCGATTCTATGGGTCACGCGCTGCGAGTACAGCGCAGTCGCTGTTAATGCTAGGCAACTCCATCAAAGGAATGCCGCCGACACAGCGACGAGTGCTGTATAAGTCCTGTGTGGTGCCGTTAATGACGTACGGCTGCCAGCTTTGGTATCGCCGCAAGGGGACCAAGTGGCATGTGGAGTTTCTGCGCAAGGCGCAGAATACAGCTGCCCGGTGGATAACCGGCGCCTTCAGAACCTCGCCGCGTGGCGGCATGGAAATTCTCGCTGCGCTCCCACCAATCCGGCTACACATCGAGAAGCTGGTCAATCGGACCGGGGTGCGTGCGAACACTCTCATGGCATCACACCCACTACTAGCAGCGCTACCCAACCCGTGGGTGTGCAACCACCTAGCACCAGACGTCGCGTTCCCGATGGGAACAGGGGCGCCTGACTCTGAGGCTTCGCCGCTGGTCGCGGTGGACTTCGCTGGACGCGTGTGCACGGAGGAGTTTGTGCCGCTACATGCGGAAGCGCGCCCGGGCGCGCGCGTGATAGATGAATACGGGGAAAGGCTTACCTGGCACATGGAGCACCCCAAGAAGGACTCGGAGGAGCTCCCCGCGTGGGTAGAGCAGACACTCATGCCACGACTGGACGACGCGATGTCAGACCGGCGCGCGGTGGTGATATTCTGTGACGGGTCCCTGTATCCTAAGCCGCGGTGCCGGACCGGCGCAGCATTTCGCGCATACCGCAACGGACGGCTCCTAGTCAAACGTGGGGTCGCCGGCGGACGAGGTACTTCCTACGATGCAGAAATGATCGCGGGAGGGATGGGGTTAGCGTTCGCATCCAAACAGAACTGCGAGACCATACATATTGTAGCCGATAACGAGTCAGCGCTGAAGACGCTACTTGATCCAGGCATGCACGGGCAACAGCTCGTCTCGGTTGTGGCATGCCGGAACGCACGCGAATGGCTCGCGAAGGACGTGCGGCGCCGCATCGTATTCCACTGGTGTCCATCCCACGAGGGGGTAGAGTGGAATGAATTAGTGGACGAGGACGCTAAACAAGCGGCGGACTTACCGTTGGCGCGCGACGAGTGCTCCCGGGCACACGCGCAGCACCTCCTGGCAGTGCAACTCAAGGCGGACTGGCAGAAGGAGTACCGTCAGTCACGCGCATACGCAGGGCACAACTTCCTGCGTCTAAAGGTATTCGACGCACCAAACCATGTGAACAGTCCGGCGCTACAGGCGTTTGGGCACTCCAAGACGGCCATGGCGCGGTTCTGCCGCGCCGTGTTGGACCACGCACCGCTGGGCTCGTTTCGACAGCGGTTCTTCAAAGGCGAACCCACCGAATGCCCCGAATGCGGGGTACTCCAGGATCGCGCGCATGTCCTTCTGAAGTGCAAGCGCTACCGCAGGTGGTGGGAACTCCGAGGCGAGTTCGAGTTCCTCATGCGAGCGAGCGCATATCGCGACCTCAATGGTTTCTTGACTGCGAATGAGAGCGCGTTCACCTTCGGGGACGCGCCGAGCTGAATGTGACACGGGATACCGACCCGATTTGTGGATACGAGCCGGAGACGGCTTGCACGGCGACTGCGACCCAGACATGGCGAGCACAGAGCCCTTAGATGTCGGCAACATAGGCTGAGATCACTCGCCAACCAAGTGTAACCGTAGTAGAGACGTGCCGCACCTGTACTAAGTACGCGCGGGATATAAAAGCTTGATTAAAAAAAAAAAAAAAAAAAAGAGGCGACATCCTTGACCAGGCTATCGGGGAAGGAGATTGCCTTGTTGCTGTGCAATTTATTCTGCCAGTACTGAACGTAAAGCGTGCGCTCATCCTCATCCGGGTCATCAAACAAGCTACGTGTAATCAGACTTGAGCGGCAAGTATACCAGACGCTGAGCCGGATCACTCACTACTTGCGGTCAAACCGGCTGGGACGGTTGTTCAAGGCAGGGTCGAGTCGGTCGAAGTGGTTCGTAGAGCCAATAATCAACAAACCGTCGTTGCCCTCCAGACCATCCAGCTGGTTCAGGAAAAACGACCGGTTGCCGTCGTTGATGAGGGCATCGAGATCCTCGAGAATGAGGACACAGGGAGCCATCTGCCTTGCCTTGGTGAAGACCTCTGTCATCGAACCTTCTTCGCCCCTCCAAGACCTAAAGGACTTCACGTAAAGAGGTGCATAACCTCGCGCGTCACAGTCCTTCATGACCGCCTTCATGCTGATGGTCTTCCCGTTGCCTACAGCCAACTATTGTGAGACAAAATCAGTTTATCATCAGAGCGACTCACCAGGAGGGCCGTACATGATCAGTCCGCGCTGTGTCAAGGCGCGGTGAGGTAGGTAACCAAATGAAGATACCGATACACGCACCTTCCATGGGATCGCGAGGGACTTGTACAGGTCCTCAGAGTCGAAGAAGCCATAGATGTCCTTCTTGAGAGCGGTTTTAAACTCTTCCTTCAAGATCACGTCTCCCCAGTTGGCCTTTTGGACCTCGGTCCAAAGGTTAGAGTTCTTGCTCCAAAATCCGTTATCAAAGACAAGGATCTCCTGGTGGAGCTGGTCTGCCCAAGCACCTGCCGCCACTAATAGGGTCCGTGCCGGGTCTTCGGAGCCCTTGTGGAGGATGTAATGCTGGGTAGTCGTGCCGAATCCCTGGGGGTACTAAAAGAATCGCGAGTGAGCATCCATGACACTATCAAATAATGCTGATAGAGTGAAACCTTGATGATGTACAGCAGGAAATCGTATTTCTTTAAAGTGCTGTGAGTAGACAGGAATGGCGCAACTGATAAAATATACGCACATCCCACGCCACTTGAAAGGCTCCGTAAGAGATCTGGTCGACCAGAACGCCCGGGATTTGAGAAAGTCGTCTGGCTAGGGGGATGAAGTAGACGGAGGTGATGAGATCGGGGGGCGAGACGGGCCGCGCAAGGGCTCCAGGGAAGCCCAAGATGTTGACGCTCCAGTCGTTGAACCCGACAACAGAGTAGCCTGGATACAACTTCCGCAGCTGCCTTGCCCTGCAGGTGTGTTAGAGCGCAACAAACAGCGGTGTTATGCGGCAACTGACCCAAATTGAGAAGGCTCGGAGAACTGAGCGGAGGCTACAGGTACAATGAATGGGGGATCGCAGCGCGTCGTGCATGCAACACACCCTGGTCTACCCAAGGACTGTAGAAAGGATCACCGGCCTCAGCACCATGAAGTTTGCTGTTATCCTCTTCAAAGGTGATTTTGATGAAGGCCTCCTCGAGGTCCTTCACATTCTTAGTTGCGTGGGGATGGTCCATGGCGTGAACAATGAGGGTAGTGGACCAAGTTGTGCCGCGCCTACGCACACAAGCCTCGCGACGCGCAGCGCTGATACCAAGCAAGCGCCCATATGTGGCGCGCTACGGCACGTGCCGAGACTCGGGCTTCTCCGACAACTCTCGGGAAAGTGGAAAAGGCTGGCACAAAGCGGTTCGCCTTTCTTAATCCCTTCATCGACGACCATGTCCTCCTCCCGGACGTCCACCGTCTTCACCGTCGCCGCTGTCACGGTTCTCGGCGGCCTCGTCGCCTACGCCGTCTATTTTGACCACAAGCGGCGGAATGACGTCGACTTCCGCAAGAAATTGCGTACGTGGTGCTCTTTGTGCGCGTGTCCCCATACATTGCTCACATGCGTGCTACTTTAGGGAAGGAGAAGAAGAAGGTGACAAAACAGACGCAGCAGCAGCAGGCGCAGGCGGAGGTCGCGTCTGAGATCGACGCGGCTGAGATCAAGGCAGCTCTGCTGAAGATTCGGGAGGAGGGCGTTCCACCTTCTCCTGATGAGAAGGAGGCCTACTTTGTCATGCAGGTGCAGGTTGGCGAGCAGCTGGCTCAGAAGGGTGAGTTCACAAGTGTGTTCGATTGAGAGTCGGTGACCAAATTTGTTTGTTAGGTCCTCCGTTCTACTTGCAGGCTGCAATGGCGTTCTTCCGCGCTCTGCGCGTGTACCCTTCCCCCGTAGAGCTCATCATGATGCTTCAGAGCAGTCTGCCCCCAACTCTTTTCAAGGTAGGTGAAAGCTATTGTCGTGCGTACTATCGCTAACCACGCATGGACCAGACTTTCATGGATTTGGTCAACGCGGATGTGAGTCTCCCTCTTTCGGAGAAGTCTGAGGACGTAGCGGAAGAGGTGGAGACCAGCCCGACGCGGACGGGACCCCCGTCGGAGACGTCATCCCAGGAGTGGGACCAACTCACAGACCCGGGGAGCCAAGCGGCTTCTTGAGGTCCGGCTATCGATAGCACGAATCTATAATGCTGCTGCGCACCCTCTTGCTTTGACTGTGCTCTGCCATCGTCAGACTCTAATATACTCATTCCCCCCGTTCCATGTCTTCCTGAGCGTAGACTCTGTCACGTATCGAAGGTGAGCCTAGGTTCAGATGGAAGAGGTGCATTGGCTAAGTTTGAGGGGCGTGTCGTTGGTGTAGGTTATTATGACCATTTCCCACCAAAGAGAATGAACGTGTCCGTGCAAGCCGGGCCTACGCAAGGCAACCAGGCTGCGAAGAAAATTCTGGTCGCAGAGAAAGATTTTGCTGAGGGCGAAATCATCTACATGGTAACACAACAATGACCGTAGGCTCGAGTGGCGATTGAACGTGATGTGATACAGGAAAAGCCCATTGTAGTGGCGCTCGACGCCGATCTCGAAGGTCAAGGTACCCATTGCTCGTTCTGCTTCCGCGCCATTCCGGACGGTGCGGTCGTGAAGCCCGAACACGACAAGCTCGGGTCCGTATACTGCTCAAGGGACTGTCAGGACCGTGCACAGATTGGCTGGCAGAACCTGCTGTTCGGTCTCGACCCCGTTCTGCCTCCCGAGCTCGACAACGGCATGGGCTTGATCACGACCGCACAGCGCGACGCTGCGCAAGGCCCGTACGTGGAATACCTGCGCAAGGAAGCCAAGCAGGCGAATCTGCTCGCCGCACGTTACGCCGCAAAGCAGATCGCTCACGAAACGTACAAGCTCCTCCCCACTCACACGGGCCCGCTCGTCGAGGAACTCCAGCAGATGGCGGACGGCCAGGATCTTTACAACGTCGGCGATCATATCGAACGCCTCCGTTTCGTTGAGGGTAAAGCTTCCAGCGAGGAGGTGAAGATGCTGGGCGCGGTCCTGGGCTCCGCTCTGCCCGGCATCGAGCAGTCTGTGACGGAGGATCGGCACGCGGTCCTTGTCGGCAAGATGGGATACAACGCTATCGGTGTCTGCCCCGACGGCGGCAGGGACGACCGGGTTAGTGTCTCTTGGTCGCACGCCCTGTGCAAGCCGCTCATCTGCGTATCGTAGCCCGTCACCAGTGACCGCCCGGAGGACCTCGAGAGGACCCGTACCCCCTACGGCACCGTCCATCAGATCGGTAGCGGGATATACCTCGTCTCCGCCTACGTAAGTACTTTACACAGCCATCCTCCCATGTATGCCGCTGACCCCACTCGCTCCCACAGCTCGCCCACGCCTGTGACCCGAACACGCGTCCGACCTTCCCCAACGGCACAAACGAGCTGCACCTCGTCGCGACGCGCCCGATCGCTAAGGGTGACGAGCTCACGATGGCCTGGGTCGACGTCTCGCAGGGCGCGGACGAGGACGCGGGCGTCGCGCGGCGGCGGCGCCGCATCGAGCTCGCGCGTGGCTGGCGCTTCAAGTGCGAGTGCGCAAAGTGCCTGCAGGAGGCCTTGGACGAGGAGGCGCGGGAGCTGCACGCGGAGCACGATGCGGCGCTCGGCGTCACCGGTGACGAGTCGCGGGTCGAGGACGCGTTGCGGCACGAGAAGATGCCCGGGGCGGAGATGGGCCCTGACTGAGTGGGCCTCGCGTTGGCCTTGGACGCCGGTACACTGCGATATGGCGTGTATCTGCGCGCGGAGGGATTGTTAAAAAGCCCAAAAGTTTAGCTACCTATTTAGATCTACCTAGTCCGCTCCGCTTGAGTAATGGTTGTCAACACACCTCTCCTTCGCCCGTCATTGTATGCATGTTCGCACCCGGATCATCTCAGCAGTCTTCCGTTTCCAAGCTTTGGGCGCCGTGCGATCGGTTTGCAAAACAATATATTCGCGGGGCATTGCGCGCGAAGTGGTGATACAGATATATACAAAGCAGGTAGACAGCGGGGGTAACACAGAGCACAGAAAGGGCGGGGGAGCGAGTGCAGGCATCGAGTACTGGCAGGTGCGTATGCCGGTGATGCCGTTCATGGCTATTCGTGCAATAGTACAACAACAAACGACAGCGTGGACAACGGTCGGTGCGCGGGGGACGATTACGATAATACTAAGGTATATCTCGGCCGGTGTCGGCGTTATTGTCGGTGTGTACGCTCTGCGGTTCAGAGGCTGCGCATCAAGCCAGACTCCTCCACATGCCTGACGCGACGCCCTTCAGCACATATGAGCGGTGAGCGGGCGGAGGGGACAACTCACCAGCTGCCGGCAGCTCGTCTCGCGCCTTCAGGATCTTGAGCGCGCGCTGGCGGGCCTTGCCACCGGTCTCCGGGTCACTCTCCACGTCGTCCACGCCGTCCTCGTCAACTGCGAAGTCGAGCGCCCCGGGATCGAGTGCACGCACGGATGGGCGTCGGTAAGACGTTGATCCGTTGCGAAGGGGCGGGACTAGCATTCCCGGGCGGTCGGAGAGCGACGTCTTGGGCTGGTACGAAGGAATGCCAAACGTCTGTCTGTGTTGCCCGAGCGGGCCGATGGGGATAGGCAATGACTGGGCGATCTGGTGGTCCCCGTTGGCCCACTTATCGTCTGCAATGAGAGGCATGTCAGCGGATTGCGAGATAGGGCACTCCCCGATATCGACTAACCGTCCTCATCCTCATCCGTGACGTCGCTGTCAGCCACACCATTGAAGCCGTTGCGGTGCGGCTGCGCGTCAAAGTCGTCCAGCACGGCGTAGTTCCCCTCTTCTGAGATCGCGTCCTGCTCGACCTCGCTGGCCTTGCGCTCGCGCCGGCTGAGGAACATCTGCCATGACTTGCTGTTCTTCTTCCATCCGCTGCGATGGCTCGGCACACTCGCCGCGACGAGGCGCATGATCTCCGCCTCCCGTGGGTCCGCCTCCTCCTCGTCCTCTTCATCTGAGGGAGGCTTGATCTCAATCGGGTTATCGATCGCGTCAGGGCGCGTGCTATGCGACTCGACGGCCAAAAGGGATTCCCGTAGCGAGCGGGTGCGTTCTGCGGACTCTGTGCCGGAGTGCCGGAGAGGCGGGCGCATCGCAGAAGGAACGGGTAATGATGCAGGCCGCAGCGACGAGAGCATCTGCGGTAGACCGGAGTTGCTCGAGGACCGGGAGTGGGACTGACGCGTCGGCGTGCGAGAGCGTTCAGAAGGCGCAGGGGAGGCTTTCGGCGGCTCTGCGGACACGTCAATGCGGGTGGTCGCGGAATGCTCCGTTTCGTTATCCATATCGAAGATAGGGTCTGCGCGCGGTCGATGTTAGACATCGACTAACACGGCAGGCGCGGCGCCACTGACCTTCGTACGCGGAAGAAGACACGGCGTGCTCGGATGTGCCGCCCGCCTCGCCGTCGTCCTTGATGATCGCGACTTCCGGCTGCACGTCGAAGGTGACCTTGCGCTTACCCTTGCCGTTCGTCTCCTTGTTCTCAAGTGCATCCGCGACGTTCGCGCCATCCGCATTCGGCACGGGCTGCGAACCACCGGCGGGTTGAGAATGCCTGAACGCGCTCTTCTGCACGCGTGGAGAACGCCCACGGCTGCCGGCGGTCGTCGTCGCCTCCGTCACGACCTGTGAAGTGGATGCGACGGGAACGGAGGCCTCTTCCGCTTCTTCCTCCAAGCGATGCTGCTCCATCTGCGACTCGATGTCCATCACGTAGCGGAAGCTCGTCGCGATATCCTTGCTCTCATCCATCTCGCGACGGTACGCCTCCCGTATGCTGGCCTCCAGATCAACCGAGAGCGCCATTGTACGCGAGGAAGCGGTGGAGGGCGAATTTACGCGTGTCCGGTCCGACCTGGTGGGTGACGTCCTCGTTAGGTCTACAGAACGGCGTGCTGGTGACGTGTTGCCGTTGGTCTGCCGTTGTGGTTCGGGGTAATGGAAGCCTGAAACCTTGAGCGAGGCCGAGAGAGCGGACAGCGTGTTTGTGCGGTGGTGGGAGGGAGTCCTCTGTGGATGGCCGGGCGTAGGAACAAAGCTGTTGATCCGTACCGATGCAGATGTGCCCGGCACGGGCGAACTCACCGTTCGTGCATGCCCAGGCACACTGCCCCTGCGGCGCACAGGTAGCCCTGCCTTGTTCGAGGTGCCGTTCTCTTCAAGAAGTTGGAGTGCACCCCGGAACTTGCCCCAGACCAAGTGAACTTCCTGCTTCAAAGCGGTTTCTGCTTTGAGAACTTCTGCTACCTTCTGCTGGGTGACCTGCGCGATGTACTCCTCGGCCTCATCTCTTATTCTTTGCGACCGCTCGGTTGCGAGTGAAGAGAAGTGCGCGAAGACAATGTGGGCCGGAGTGAACGGTGGCGGGAGGAAGAGAGCAGGAAGCTCCGGTAAATGTTTCTTCCCCTGCTCGGAGGGGCCCCGAGCGTTGGGGATCACGGTGGGAGTCGTGTCTCCAGCGGGCGACGAGGATTTGGGTCCAGGAAGTACGATGGAAAACATGTCCGAGTACATGCACGATTTCTCCGCTTGGGCCAACTCGTCGTCGGTCTGGACAATGCAATGTATGAGTGGGATTATGACGACGGTAGACGCCGAATGCTCCCGTTACACGGGACATCGCACGATGCCCGCGCCGCTCGGAACGAGCTGTCGAGCGCACATCCCGCGCAGCAAAGAGACATCGAACTGGAATGAACACTCACAAGACAACCGTTATAGACCTCGATCCACCCGCTGCTGCTCTTGAGCAACTCTTTCTCCACCCAGTCATCGGTGGGGAGGACAGGCCCGACTTCGTTGATCAAATCGGGGGTTATGCGCTGCGCGACGCGGTAGGTCGGCAGGCCGCAGACGAGGCAGGTGATGGAGGTGTATCGGGACAGCTCTCCAGCGGGCGAGTCGACGTCTGGGACGGGTTTGCTGCGGCTCCTGAGGGTGACCTCGGTGTGCGCCTTGATGATACCGGGGTGATCAGCGGCGGGGCGGTTTAGGACGAGAAGGGGAAGAACGCACTACGCGGATCCCTTCGTCGCCGACATATACGGCTGTGAAACCGGCTTCGACCGTGGGCGAGGTGGAGGGGGTGTGGAGGGCCTGTATGCGGATATTGAGGCATTTGCACGCATATTTGCCTGCGGCGAGGCCATTGGTGGCCATGGCTATCCCGGAAAGAGCTGAGGGGCGTGCGGGGAACGATGTGCAGGCGATGTGGCAAGCTCAGACAGCGAGGGAGAGGGAGGAGGGAGAATGAGAGGAGGAGGGGAGACGGTGGCTGGAGCGGTGGAAGATGGAGTGCGAGTCTCAGCCCGCCAGAGTCACCCCGCCAATTTTTCCACGACCCGGATTCGGCCCGAACGCCCATGGCCTGCAGAGCGCGGTGCAGGCGCCTGTGGGGGAGATCAAGCGCCCGTTGGCCTGCCTTATCGCTCGCACGCCCGCCGTCAGCTGAGCGCACTCGTTGCAGCAGCCAAAAGCACATGTGCCGTCTGCCATCACACCCGCGACGCCCTCCCAGTTCCGCAATGCAACCGACGCAACTGCATTCCGTCCGTACGCATGCTGAGCTCAGCTCTCTATCAGATCTACCGTCACTCTCCGCATCCCATGTCCCCCCTTACAGCCCGCCTGCGATATTTACGGCCTGATCCAACCTGCTCCGGCCGAGATACCATATGAACCCGTCCTCGTATACCCCTTGCCCCAGTGTCATCATCGTCCCCGGCATATCACCGGTTCTTCCTCGACTCCTTCTTCTCGTCCTTGCCTGCGACGGCATCCGCGTCCGTCGACATCACCTGACCGTACTCGTTCACCCGGTTGGGGTCAATGCGGTAGATCCATCGCTGAAACGGAACTACGTCAGCGGTATCTCTCCGCTCTCGGCAGAGGATCTAGCTTACCTGGTACAGGAACACTAGGAATACAACATCGTCCCTGAAACATGCCAGGCGGTGGAGAATGGGCATCTTAATGCAGAAGCTGCGTGGCCAAGGTTAGTCCGCTTGGACCGCAGAAGGCTATTCGTTAGACGTACGCAAAGAGATCGTCGACGACCGTCGATAGCGTCTTAAATACCATGGCCTTCATCGGCATGTGTGCCACGCTCTTCAGCTTGTAATTGATAATGAGTTGCGGAATGAGCTGGGCCTGTACGAGCCTTTGTTAATTTGTGTCAATGGAGAAGATGGTTTGCACTCACGAATCCGAACATGTACACAAAGGAAGTCAAAGTAGAAATCACGAAGGAGTACCATCCTCTGTGAGTCTCATAGAGGAGAGAGTAGACGGTATACGCCGCGAGACACGGGATAGTGAAGTAGGCAACAATGCGGAACGCAAGCTTGTCGTATCTAAAATGACATCAGTACTCGGGTGCGTCCCCGCAGGGTGCAGCGGAGAAGCGTACTCTTGCGTCTTCTTCTCGTCTTCGCTCAGCACATGCTTGTCTGAGATGCTGTTGGTCAGTGACACACGCGACTATGCAAATACATACGCACCCTTTATATCGATCTGATACGGCAGCCATGCTCCTGGCGAAGATGGAGCAATACCGATGTCGACAGCCTTCGTAATCTAGATTCATATTCAACACCAGTTGTAGTACTGTAGTTCGGTTCAAAGGCTTACCTTCCATGCTTCAATTAGGACACCTATACCAGAACCCATTAGGATCATCCAGCTAGTCTGCTCGTTATTGTCGATGAGGTACAGTAAAATGACGATCTGGACGAAGACGTTCGTGACAATCTGCAGACCCAATCGGTCAGTGGTAAGCACAATGAAGACGCCCTGACGATACGCACAGTTCTGCGATAGAATGTCAACACATCTCATTTTTACCAGGCACTGATAGCAACACATACCTGACCGAAACTCCAACAAGCTCCTGCTTATGTCTCCAGTGTGACACATCGGAGCTGAAAGCCAGGAACTCAAACCTAAAACCCGTGAGTTTCGCCCCTCCTCACTCGAACCCAAACAACAAGACCGCGACTCACACCACGTGTAGCACACTCACGAACGCCGTCAACGCAAGGAAGTACGGGTTCGTCTCGACGAGCATGCGTTTGACCTCGTCGAGCTCCGCACCCGCGCCGGCGCCCTGCTGTTTCGCCGCCTCCGCGAAGCTCTGCGTGAGCGCGGCAAAAATCGTGAATTTCCAGTACGACATCGGCTCAAACGCAATCTGCAGCGGCACGGTGGGCGTGGAGGTGTTCAGCTCGACGTACTGCGAGCGCAGGTGCCAAAATTCGTTCGGGAAGACGATGGGCTTGTAAAAGGGGCGGCCGAGCGTGTCGCGGCCAGGTGAAACGTCAATGTCTAGTGGCATGAGGTGTTAGGGGTTATAACATGCAAATGATGAGTATGTCATGACTCACATCGTGCTGCGGCCGGCTGAACCTGTTGTAAGGGAATTGAAGGATTGTCGGATATAAGGGCTAGAGTAAGATTCTGATCCCCCATATATTCAGTACACGCATGTGCATAACGAGCTTGTCAGTAGCACTTACACTATGCCAGTGGGGCACGATAATATCTGCTTGGGGCTGAATTATTATGCTATGAGCAACGGGAAACCCCAAACACTGTATCCACGACCAACCTCGTCATCTTCTTCAACGTCATGACCGCTGGTAGAGCCGCCCAAGAGGTTCTTTTCTTTCCGTACCTTGGCCTTGGGTAAGTACTTCGTGAGCACTAAGTGACATAGATGAGAGTGCCGCCTAGAGAAAGATGTGACTGAACGTACTTGTCCGCATGTGGTGAACAGAAAGAGGATCGAACGCGGCATCAGAGGGGTCAGGGCTTGCGCCATCCCGGACAAGGAAGACGTCCGCCCATAGCGAACCGTTGTTCTGTACACTCTACGTACCTCCGCATTAGCCTTGAGGAAAGCACGTCAGGCAAACCACAACACACCAGCGGCAAGTTAACTGTGAACTCTGCAGCACGCTTCTCGTTCCAATCACCAAATGTGATATTGTTCCACACCAAACTCGGGAGGTCCGCGTCTTGGTTCTTCCTGTGCCCCGATGTCCACTTGCTAGAGAAGACATCTCCGGTCGGGGACGTCGACAGATGCACATGCATAGCCAGTGGAATGCCAAGTGGCCATGCCGGGACTGCTGCTGTAGGAACCGCATTTGCCACCGGGGTGCTCTGTCCGGGTACTTGCGCCTGTGGCACGGATGCTTGAGAGGTTGTCTGAGCGACTGCAGGTGTTTCTTGCGGTTTCTTAGAGCCAAGGAACTTGCCGACTGTACCACACATCCGCCACAGTACATGACACGCCGTTGAGCCTCCTGCTTCACATGCACGACCGACGCTGAAACTGATGGAGCGTACTCAGCTGGGACACCACGATGGCCAGCACGACTTGCTGCAAGACAGAGCACAGGATTCTGTCAGAAGGGCTGCGGAGACCGCACGGAGCGCGGGGCGACACGCACACACCTGTGCGATGGCGAAGAACTTGCGCGCGGGGCTCTGCTCAGCGTCCCCGGCCGCTCTGCCATTTGCGTTTGCTGGCGCAGCGGGCACGGGCGCGTTCGGTGTGGGCATGGCTTTGCGCACGGCCTTGGCTGTTCTCGGTCAGTTCGCGCCCGACGTTGACGAAACTGCGGCGACGTTGACGGAGAAAGAGAACGAGCGTGCGTGGTGCACTGCTCGATGCTCCATCGCGTCGTGGTGCGTAAGCGCGGAGACGCAATAGACGCCGTCAATCGGTGCCCGGTCCGGTCCCCGAGGGGTGCAAGGCGGTCCGGTTTCTCACTGAGCACGCTTTTGCACTTTCATCAGGTATATTGCAAGATTAGGAGGCAGACAAGCAGCCTCAGAGCGTAAATAGAAGATGCCGTCCCATCGCAAGGCCGGACAAAACTAACGCTTATATATCATCGGTTTATAATAGTCGTACAAGCGACGTCCGAGGCGCAGGCACCTATATGGACGTGTTTTCCAGGGAATTGGCGGAGGTGCGTAGCGTGTTTCTTTACGCGATGAGGTATTACGAACTGGAGCTCAGGAAAGTGGCGGTGCACTATAGGTTCTGCGGATCCGAAAGACTGACCCCGCAACCGAGCCCAGAGGCCAATATCACCACCGCGGCGGACGAAGGTACCTACTGCGAGGCTAAAGACCGCCCTCGAGACATCCAATCACCGGTCATCACCAGTTGTCAGTACTCAGTACTCAGTAACTGTGCATGTCACGTATCACCACCCCGGTCTAAGTTGAGACAGGCGGCCTGTGGAGCCTACCGTCTCACTCTCGTTCAGCCGACAATTTGGGGTCCCTTGAACGCCGACGACGAGATGATCTCCGCAGTCCTGTACACCGGCAATAGTGTTGACCGTCGGCGCACCAGGCTCCAGCAGCTTCTGAGTTCCGAAGCGACGACCGCAAATTACACGGATGTGCGGGTGATCCACTGAGGCTACAATGTGAATTCCTGCGGAGGCGATGAGCGGATGTAGACGGACGTAAGATCCCAAAATGTACCTACTACAATTATCGATACGCACCACAGGCCATGAAGACACAACAACGTGCATGCACGAGTTCTCACACGTTACATAGCCTACATGATCGTCTGGATTTGTTAGTGCGTGGATCAATTCAACGCTGGATAGATGTACGCAGGTTGGACACGCCCAATAGGCGTGGCCCGTCATGATGTGACCGCGTCTTGATCATTCAAAATACTGGTAATGATCTACGGATATGGGTGCTTTCGATGAGCCAGCAGAATGCGGGATCTGCAGGGAACCCGGCCAACGCTTTGGCCATGCTGGTGCTGACCTGTACCTCTCAAGTGCGCAAGAAACAGCCTTTGGGTGTAGGAGATGCTGTGGCCGGAGGCATATCTTCAATCCGAAGTTCGAGCTATGCATGTCGGAGGTTAGACGCGTACGGCCTTATCTCGTTGGCGGTACACTATAGCGTATTGTGCCGGGCTTCTTGCATGTTGCAATAACGGTTATAGGGGGGCCGACAACATTAGAGTGAGCCCTACCGCTGCGGACTTTCGGACAAGGTATATCACTGTGTTCGGCATGAGGGCGCCGGCGACCGACGGCGGGGAGAATGCTTTTGCGTGTGAACAAGCTGTCTATTATAACTGCACAGATCGCGATCGAGATCTGGTAGCTTGCCCCAGATTGCATCTTCGTGGGTGCAACTAGCTGAATGAGCAGGACAGCACAAAGACGCAGAGGCTATGATAGCTAGGTTTACTGCAAACAGCTGCGTGCACAAGCTGCTCAGTTCAACAGGAGCCGGGCCCATGCACGTTCTTTTGACACCCCCCGCTCAAGAGATCATTGGCCGGTTATTATGACAGAACTTGACAAGATTGCTGCCCCCGGACACCGTGAGTTGGTTGCCATACTGCGGAGTCGCCTTCCCGCAGTCGTCGAGGTTTTCATAACATATTGGCCGTCTGTAGCCTCACGCCGCCGATCCTCAGGCGAGAATATCGACCTGGAGGTGGTCAGTTTCTCGGTTGTACTTCACTTGCAGTGCCACCGAGCTGCTTTGCATGCAGGGTTCACCGAATGTCTCAAATTTGAGCTATCGACCGACCGCCACCAACTCTTGTTGAATTACGTTATACGATACAAAGAGCGCGAGCGCAGTGGAACGCTTGCATCTATGGGGGCAGCAAAAGACATAACTATAGTCAGTAGCCAAGCATTGTTGGAGGGGTGGCCGGAGTCTTTTCACCTGCAGGGAACGCGAGGGCGATGCTCAGCTGGGATGCGCCGGTACAAGAACGCCCACCCGCAGGTTCTCTACACGACTTCCACGACACCACCCCCGGCAGGCCCGTTTCTTACCCTTGCCTAACTGATCCCTGCTTTCTCCCCTGCCCACCTTCTGTTACGCCATGGCCCAGGACCAACGACCCCCCTTGCCCTCTTTGTCTTCTCAGGTGACCGACGAGCCCCCTCTGCACGACCCCTTCCACGATCGCCAGCGGGCCATAAACTTTGCAGAGCCTTTGCTACCCCCTCCGACCATATCTACCCCCACCGATAGCGTGGTATCTCTACCCAACGAATTTGGCACGCTTGACCAGTACGATGATGAGGAGGAGAAGCGGCCTCTCAACAGAGGCGCGGGGATGTTGTATCCGCCTACGTGAGTGACCTCGCGCGTCTCCGAGCCTGATTCGTCTGCGTACGACGTTAACATAATGACGCGCAGGCAATACGACCCGAACGCATTCGGCGATCCCTACGGGCGCCCGCTCTCGGTCGCCTCAACTTCCTCTACGGGAGTTGAATCCCAGTGGCGGCGCCGGCAGACCATCAAGCGGGGTGTGACCCGCAATGTCAAATTGACCCAGGGCAATTTCATCACCGAGTATCAGGTGCCTAGCCCTGTGTTTAGTGCTATCGAGGGGCAATGGCAGCAGAGCAAGACGACCGAATTCTCGTAAGTCGTTCTGATGTGCTCGCGTTTGCCTTCTAATATGTGCGCAGCCACATGCGCTACACGGCAGCCACATGTGATCCCGATGACTTCTCAGAGGCAAATGGCTACAATTTGCGTACGAAGATATACAATCGCCAGACAGAGCTGCTCATTGCGGTTACTTCGTACAACGAAGACAAGACACTCTATGCGCGTACTTTGCACGGTGTCATGCTCAACATTCGTGACATCTGCAAGACCAAGCAGTCCAAGTACTGGCGCCGTTCTGCGGAGGAGGGCGTACCGGGGTGGCAGCGCATCACTGTCGCGCTCATCATCGACGGTCTCGAAGCTATGGACAAGACAGTCTTGGACATCTTGGCTACTGTCGGTGTCTACCAGGATGGTGTAATGAAGAAGCAGATTGACGGCAAGGATATTGTGGCTCACATATTTGAGGTATTGCACACATTCCTTCTAATGCGACAGCCATTAACGTCGTCGACAGTACACTACCCAACTGTCCGTCGACGCGACGCCCCAGTTAGTGGTCCCGCACGCGGAGGACCCAAACAACTTGGTGCCCGTGCAAATCATTCTGGTCATCAAAGCGAAAAACCAGAAGAAGATTAACTCTCACCGATGGCTATTCAATGCTATCGGTAAGATGCTCGAGGTGCGAGAAGATCACAACATCGTCTCGACTATGTCTGATAGCATGGTCAGCCCGAGATCTGCGTCCTCATCGATGCAGGTACGAAGCCCGGCCGCAAATCCATCTACTATCTGTGGGAAGCATTCTACAATGACCCACACCTCGGAGGTTGCTGCGGCGAAATCCACGCGATGATTGAGGGCGGCCGGAAGCTGCTCAATCCTCTGGTAGCAGCGCAAAACTTCGAGTACAAGATGTCCAACATTCTTGGTCAGTACAGATATCTCATCCTGTCACGTTGTGCTAACGTTGGGCGTCGACAGACAAACCTCTGGAGAGTAGTTTCGGCTATGTCTCCGTGCTGCCCGGTGCCTTCTCCGCATACCGGTACCGTGCCATCCTTGGACGCCCTCTGGAGCAATACTTCCATGGTGACCATTCATTGGCCGACCGACTCGGACCGAAGGGTATTTACGGCATGAACATTTTCACCAAGAACATGTTCTTGGCGGAGGACCGTATCCTCTGTTTCGAACTGGTCGCAAAGGCAAACGACAGGTGGACATTGACGTATGTCAAGCCTAGCAAGGCGGAAACTGATGTGCCCGAGTCTGCTGCGGAGCTCATTGGACAACGTCGGCGTTGGCTCAATGGATCTTTTGCGGCGTCGGTCGTAAGTTGGCCATATCAAGGGAGCATACTGTCACAACCTAACACTGGTTTCTAGTATGCTATCGTCAACTTTTTCAAGTTGTACAAGTCCGGCCATGGCATCATCCGCATGTTTTTCTTCCACATCCAGGCATTGGTGTGTCTTCCGCACGTTTGTGTCAGGTGATCACGAGCTTATGATTCAATGTAGTATAATATCTTCAGCTTGATATTCTCGTGGTTCGCTCTGGCAAACATCTGGCTCACCTTCTCCATCATTATCGAATTGCTACCAAGCCAGAATATCATCTTTTTCGGTACGGCGACTGTGGTAAGAGCCAGACCTATGGGCTGCCAACTCGGGACGATGTCTGACGGTTTCCGCAGACCCATTGGATTAACCTTGCGCTGAAATGGATTTATCTCGCATTCTTGGGCCTACAGGTACGTCATGCGTTTGTAAGTATGAAAAATGATGCTGAGTGCGGTCTAGTTCGTCCTTGCACTGGGCAATCGGCCAAAGGGTGAACGTGCGGCCTACAACATTACCCTCTGGTATGTTTTATTGTCAACATCATGGAGCTCGTTCTGACATTGAAGCAGGGTTTACGGAATCCTGGCTGTGTATCTCCTTGTTTGTTCGTGGGCATTGACTATCAAATCGTTCCAGGTGTGAAGGCTATCAGGTGGTGTTGTGTGCTGTCAGACTGAACGCCCTTGTAGGGCATTCCGGATCTACTCAGGAAACAGACCTCCACGGCTGACATCATCAAGCAATTCTTCGTCCCTCCCATTGGTGCTCTCATTGCCGCCATGTTGTCGACCTTCGGTCTCTGGCTGATCGCGTCCCTGCTCTACGTACGTATCACCAAGGTTTCGTTGTATAAAGCACCGCTCACAGTAGTCATATAGCGCGACCCATGGCACATCGCGTCCAGCATGCTGCAGTACCTGTGCCTTGCGCCAAGCTTCACAAACGTCCTCAACGTGTACGCCTTTTGCAACTTGCACGATGTCTCCTGGGGTACGAAGGGCAGCGACAAGGCCGAGGCGCTCCCCTCCGTGTCGTCGAAGAAGACCAAGGATGAGGACGCGGGCGTAGTCGTGGACACCGCCCGCGCGAAGGAGGACCTGGACGCAGCCTTCAAGGACACCGTCACGCGCGCGCTGACGAAGATCGAGACGAAGGAGGTGATCGAAAAGCCGACGATGGACGACGAGAACAAGACGTTCCGCACGCGCCTCGTGTCGTTCTGGATGCTCAGCAACGCCGCGCTCGCGGTCGCGATCGAGAACCTGAACGGGTTGCCCTCAAACAACGAGGCCGCGGACGAGCAGCGGCTCGTGCTGCGCCAGAACACGTACTTCGCCGTCATCCTGTACTCCACGTTCGGCCTCGCGCTCGTGAAGTTCGCGGGGGTGAGTCCATCGCGTCCAACACTCGTCCCACCGCTCTTACTGACTCGGGATGTTTCGCAGTGTCTGTTCTACTGGTTCAGGAGGAACCTCTTCCGCTGCTGCCGGAGGAACTAAGCGGCGCCGCGTGTGTGGCGTGTGCCGTGGACAGTGTACGTATCATATCGCAATCTTTCCTGTCTTTTGCTGGATCGCGCTCTGGAGGACTTCCATACTCGGTTCATGGACACTTCGTGCTACGGCTCCGTGCCAGGAAACCACCCTCGCTTCGCTTAATGATTCATGTTTTCGTGACGATATGCTATTGTAGCTATGTGTGTGGAGAGGCGTACCCCGGCTCGTGGCAGTAATAGAAGTGCATGTTGATATTGATGTTGGACAACGAACGCTAGCCGATCTGCGTGCTTCGTGGATTGTAGCATTTGTGTTAGCATACCCCGCCGCACCGATACATAGCGACGGCGTTGGCGCATTTGGTGTTTTTGTCATACTTGCACACGGCAGTGGTGTTCAAAGATATATCGCGGGGTCGTACACGCTCACATTCGACGAGGAACCACGCCTCGGATAGATGTGGACAAGAATACAGATGCACTCGGCACTAAATACGGAGGTCGTGGATGTCGTGACAGCAAAACAAAACAGAACGAAGGGTGGAAGCTACGATGACACGAGACAGATGGTGGTACAGAGAACAGATCGACCCCGAGAGGCCCGCGGGGTGTGTGTGCGCAGTGGCCGTTTAGAACGGGTTCTCGTCCTCATCGGTCTTGTTGGAAGTCTGGGTTTCTGCCTGTGGTGCGTCCTCCGAGTCGGAGTCGGAGCTGGTAGCCTGCGGCTGTCCGAAGAGCGAAGGCATGGGCTTGGAGACGCCCCTGCAAGCACGATCCTGATCAGCCCACCGACCGACGGGAGATGCATGAGCCACTGTGCTGCTGCTCACTTTGTGAAGTGCTTCTTCTTCGTCGCGTTCAGCTTCTGGCTGCACGGCGTCATCATGTTGTCCGTCGGGGAGACGTAGGTCGGGTTGCTGCAGGGCACTCAGCTGCGGTTCGGGTCGATTCATGAGATCGGGCGGGGAACTCACTGCGACTTCGCGAACTTCTTTGCGAGAAGAGCCTTGGCACCCATGCCCGGAGCCTGGTTCATCAGGCCGTTCGTGGCATTCCCGAGGGGTGCTTGGGGCACGACAACATGTGCCGCCTGCGAAGGGTTGTGGAGGGGCTGGATGGGGGAGTCATTGGGGGTAGTGGTCGCAGACATTGTGGGTGGTTCTTTTGTGGATTGTGTGGAAGAAGCGAGGGAGTGGATGAAAGAGATGCAGCAGGGAGCGCAAGGACGGCGTGGTCGTGAAGGAAGGGCTGTGGGCTGACTCTCGGTTGGTCTTGCTGTTCGTTTTGTCCATGCGCCCCGCGCGTCTCTGAAATGAACATCACGTGGAACGTGGTGCGCGTTGCACCCCAAACCACGTGGCCGCGTCCTCATTGAAACGACTTCTTCCCATTACTTGACAGTCTTTTGCAACGCTAGCTGCGGGTGGCATCCTGGGAAGGGCTCCACTTCACATAGCGGAACATGTGTGTCCACACTTGATAAGGCAGAATTCACGCTCCATCCAAGTCAATGTTCAATAACGTGCCTATGTGCGTACCGGCGACTACATACCCACACAACTGTACAGGCGGACATGAAGACTCTGCGGGGCTAATGTGCTATCAAAATGCGTATACTGCTCACGATCTTCCGCAGGAATTCACAAAAATCAATCCCTCTTACAGAACAGTCGATGAACGTCGTTAATTGGTACATGTGCCGTGCAGTTCTTCCATACGAGCGAGCTTGCCATGATGCCTTATACACGGCTGGGGCGGAGCTGATCCTTTTTGAAGGCCGTATGCAGGACATCGGAGCTCCGTACTCATAGGCCAGGTAAGTACGGCAGTCTCATGGCGTTGTTTCATGTTGCTGTCTTTGAGTGGGTCTCTGAATCCGGTGGCGGATTCGCACAAGGTGTTGGGCAGTTTGATGGCGAGGCTTGGTCTGCATCTGGGTAAGCAGTTCGTCACGGTGTGCGTTTTGGGATACCCGGCAGGGCCTGTATTAATTTCGAGGGCCGAAAAGTCGCGGATCGGGGGAGGCCGTTGGCTGAGTCCTTGTGAGCATTTTCAAGCCTTTCAGAGTCATTAAACAGGCTAAGAAAGGATCCTTTTCTGCGCATTTTCTGCCGAAGCAAGGCTCGCTGTGTCTATGAGCATGCGCAGTAGCTCTTGCCATGGCGGGTGTTGGTCAGATTTGAATTTCTTCCACTTTCCTGAGGCTTCTCAGCTAGGTCCGGTATTCTGAATCTCAGTGCGACAGCTCTTCCCATGACAGCTCTCCGAAAGCCGTTTCTGCCTGATGACATACTGTGCCAATATTTTTACATGCTACCACCGTGAGTGCTTACGGAGAAAGGGAGAGAGAGAAGAAAAAACTTCGATGTGAGGATTGCTCGTTCAGCACGAGTCTGTGTAACGGACAGATCCCGACCGGAGAAGGCGAGTGTGAACTGAGCGGGCGCGGGACATACTGTAGCCGGCAACGCTGCCCAAGCGCACGACGAATCTTCTCGACGAGGAGCCCGGGAAAAGGGAGTAGAGTACTTGCGGCCAGTCTCTGCATGACTAACCCGCGACCAGATCGCCATGCGATCGCCCGCCATCCGCGCCCGCACGCCCAGAGTAAAGATATATAAACCTTCCCATCCGCGCCAGGTTTCGACTTCCACCACACCTCCCACCTCTTTGCAACCCCCACTACCACTCGCACAACATGTCCAAGCGCATCCTCTTCGTGTTCACCTCCATCGACAAGACCCTCACCGGCGCCCAGACCGGCTGGTACCTCCCTGAGGCTGCACACCCGTATTACGGTACGATCTCCCGCGTGCCACATCGCGTATCTGCCTCCTGACGCCCCACCGTCATCCAGTCCTCTCGCCAAAGTACGAGATCGACTTCGCAGCACCCAACGGGCCGAACCCGCCCGTCGACGAGGGCAGCGTGCAGATGTTCAAGGACGACGTCAAGTTTCTCGAGGACGCGGCCGTGAAGCAGAAGCTCGCGGGCGCCAAGAAGCTCTCGGACGTCAGCGCAGCGGACTATGACGCGGTCTTCTACGTCGGCGGGCACGGCCCCGTCCTCGACCTCGCGTCGGACCCCGTGAACATCAAGCTCGCGTCGGACGTGAGTACATGTGCACAGTGTCGCCGTGCGTCTGCAGATCCTGAGGTTCGTCTACAGTTCTTCCGCGCAGGCAAGATCACGTCGGCGGTGTGCCACGGCCCCGCGGCGCTCGTGGGCGCGACGGACGCCGAGGGCAAGAGCATCTTCAAGGGCCGCAAGGCGACGGGGTTCTCAGATCTTGAGGAGGAGCAGGTCGGAAAGGTCAAGGACATTCCGTTCCTGCTCGAAGCCCGCATCAAGGAGCTCGGCGGTCAGTACGAGAAGGCGAAGGACCCCTGGGCGGTGAGTATTCAGTGCGTTTGCGCGCTCAAGAAAAAGAGTGCGCTGACATGGTTGCTTTTTGCAGGAACATGTCGTCAGCGATGGTATCCTCATCACTGGCCAGAACCCGGCGTCGGCGCATGCCATTGGCGAGGTCATCGATCAGGCACTCTCTGCATGAGGGATGGCAGTTGGTAGTTTTTGCATGAAGTAGACGGTCGTGTAAAATATCTGTATTATAACAAAAGTGACCATATCAGCAGAACAGGTGTCACGATGCCCATTTTCGCCTGAAACAAGGCGGGACTAGGGTGGAGAAACATGAATATCGGGAGCGTGTTGACCCGAGATTTAGGAATGGTAGGACATGCGTAATCCGGGAAGTTCTTGCGGCGGAACGGAATCGCAAGTACCAGATACAAACATACAAACATGACCGCGACAGTATTGCGTGACGTCCGAAGACGTAGGAAGGCCCCCCCCCCCCCAGAGCGTCTGCACGGCAATGTCCTGGAATACAGATTACACGATATGATGTACAAAGCTAGATATACGAAACGGACATCACCCATCCCTTCTTTAGCGTGAAGCCATCGAGAGCTTCTTTTGCAACAGACGCCAGGTCTGGCGACTCGAACGTAACGTACGCCAATTTGGCCCGTTGTCCCGCCGCATTTGGTGTAGGTGAGGGTACAACTTGTACAGAGTGGTATCCTTGGTATCTAGACCACGGGTAAGCGCACGAGACAATTTGTTCACGACCAGAATGACGCACTGTTGAAAGAGCACCGACAACACGTCGTCCGTCACTTCTTGTGGCAGGTTGACGCACATTAACCGTGCGGATGGGTGCTGCTGGGCAGCGGGAACCTGGCCTATATTGGTGCGACGTGAGCCCCGTTCAAGCGCTCTTAGAGGCACGCGATATACTATCACTGACCATTTGAGGGAGTGGGCTGCTTCGCAGCAACATCCTCATCATCCTCAATCTCCATCTCCTCCCCATCGTCGTCGCTGTTGTCCGCCTTCTCCCGCTTGGACTCCCGCTCGTCCTCGTCCATCCGATCGTCCCGCTGCCGCTTCTCGGAGCCGTTCAGTGCGCGCGGGTTCTGTGCGTTCTTGACATGGATCGACGTCGGGGGCACGAAGCCGGGGTCCTCTCTCCGGAGGGTGGCGTATGACTTTGTTTTTGCGTACTCAATGTGCTGTAGCGGCAGCGGCGAGGATCGCGCGCGTTGGGATCAAAGGGGACGACATGCGAGGAGGCATGAGACGGACGGCGCACCATTGGCTTATCGTAGAAGACCATACCTTCGCAACCCCTGAGGGCCGCCGTGGCACCCGCGAGGTCTGTGAAGACGACGAACGCCTGGCCCTTCATTTTGGGGCCCTTGAGGGCGACGACATCGAGGATGCGGCCGTAGGTGGTGAAGAGGGCGTGGAGCTGTGCGCGGAGCTCCTCCTTTTTGACCTTGTCGTTGAGATTTTTGATGTAGAGCGTGGTGTTGGGCTGAGTGGAGGACATCGCGGCGGGCGGCGGACTGGACGCGACGCGGGGTCGGAGACTGGGAGATGGCGTTGAGTATGGAGGTAGCGCCGCACACAGTACTTGCACGTGTGGGAGGTGCAGATAGACGCCCGCAAGGCGTCCACATCAGGCTAATATGGCAAGCGCCGGTTTGCCCGACGCCCGTGCGTGTTTTGGGGATCTTTTTGGCCAGCGCAGAAAGGGCGCGTCTCCATCCTGGGTCTCTGCTGCAGCCCCGACGCAGGACACGTCCTCCTCGCCCCTCACGACGTCCCCCGACTCCTCTCTCGCCACGACCTCCTCTCCAGTCGCGCCCGGTAACCGAAATCGCGTGCACCCCGCTTTCTGCTCCGTCGGGCCGACACCGCACGCGTTGCAATATCCCGCTCGCGCCGTACATGCTTTGCTGACGTGACCCTTGCTATATACTCTCCGCCATGAATACCGACGCCGCACCAGGATGGCTGCCCTCCTACCTCGTCCCCTTCTTTGTCCTCTCTTACCCGGTTCCACCGCCAGAAAACCCGGACTCCTTCCCCAACTCCAAGTACTATACCAATGGTCCGCTAGATGCCTGCATCATCATCACCGCTATTGCTGTAATGGCCGTCCTGCGCGACTTTACGCGCCTCTTCATCATGGAGCCCTTCGCTCGCTGGAAGCTTACCCAGGACCTGAAGAAGACACGAGCGGCGGCGCGCGCGAACGGAAAGGCGAACGGGAATGGGTACGCAAACGGAAACGGAAACGGGCATGCCTCGCATGCAAACGGTCTCGTCATCTCCAAACAAGAAGCTAGGAAGATGCAGCGAAGCGTGATACGCTTTGCCGAGCAGGGCTGGTCTGTGGTCTATTATACTGCTCAGTGGTTCTTCGGCGTGGTAAGCCCCCTTCCCACCCTATGTTTCCTCATTTATGCTCACCCGTATATCCCAGTACATCCATCGCAACGTACCCACGCACATGCTTGACCCAATCAATGTCTGGCACGGGTATCCCCACACGCCCCTTGCTGGTCCCATCAAATTCTATTACCTTCTTCAGAACGCTTTCTACATGCACCAGGTTTTAATCATTAATGCGGAGGCGCGCCGGAAAGACCATTGGCAGATGATGACCCACCATGTTATCACGGTGGTGCTCATGGTCAGCAGCTACTGCTACGACTTCACCCGGATCGGCTGTCTAATCATGGTCCTCATGGACCTATGCGATATCTTCCTCCCGGTCGGTCTCAACTTTATGCGCGTCACTGCCGGTAGCACTCACCATCCGAGATAGATGGCAAAAATGCAACGCTACTTGGGTTATTCGACGGCTTGCGACGTGACGTTTGTCATGTTCTTGGTTTCCTGGTTCGTTACACGACATGTCCTCTTTGTATTCGCTATCAAGGCGACATGGGATTCGTGGTACGTCGTCCCGCGCGTGTGGGACCCTTCACGGGGATACTACATGACGAAGGAGTTCTTTTGGGGCTTCCTCACAATGCTCGTGACATTGCAGGTACGTCCCGCCCGCATCCATGTCACTTCGGCGGAGCTCACTCTCATGACCCCCAGATCATTCAGTTGATCTGGTTCTGGATGGTATGTCGCGTCGCGTACCGGGTCGTGACCGGTCAGGGTGCGGAGGACACGCGGAGTGATGACGAGGAGTGAGCGTTTGTCTCAATATGTGTTCATTTCTGACGTTGACCGTTCGCCCGCCTCGCAGCGATAACGAGAGTGATGCCAAAAAGAACGACTAACTTATATTCTGTAGAACCCATAGTAGACGTGCTTCTTCTAATGTTTTGCGGGTATAGGCCACCGCTAGTCCGGGGCCACGTATAGGAATGCATAGGCGTTCTTCCGGATGTTCAGCCTTGTGGCTTGAGTCTAGAACTACATCGCGGTGTACTTTCGTGCGTTGTGGCGCCATTTCACATCAGTCGGATGGTCTGAGCGGTAAACACCGCACAGTCGCCGTCTCAGCGTCATCCCGAGTCATGCCAGTAGCTTCTCCCTACTCCGCAGCCCCGCACAGAGTTGCTGCGCCGGAGGGGAGGGATGCTTGAGAGAGCCTGAAGAGAGAGGGACATTCTCGAACGTAGACACCTTCCTTATCGAGCGAATCGAGTGAGCCCAGTGATGGCGCAGGCTAGTACACGGGCGCCTCCTCCCTACACTCTGACCAACACCTCCTGCCACTCGCTCTTTGACACTCTACCGTACATACCCTTCCCCTGCGTCTTCGCACCCCACACAGCGACCTTCTCAGCTACATACACACACTCGGGCGCACGCTCAGACCACAATGATGGCCGGGATCATGGGCTACTTCGGCGGGCGGCGGGACGCGAAGCAGTCGTCCCGCGACGCGATAGTGACGCTCCGCCAGCAGCTGCAGATGATTGAGAAGAAGGAGGAGTACCTGCAGAAGAAGATCGACGAGGAGGTGAAGAAGGCGCGCGCGAACGCCGTCTCGAACAAGGCCGGTGAGCACGACCCCCGACCCTTTTGCGCCCGTGTGCTCGGGATGGGTTACTCACATGCGGATCGTTCACTCTCTGCCCTTGCCCCGGCTCGTATTGCGGTCCCGCTTGATTGTGCGTGATGCCCCCCACCCCCGTGTGCTGCTACGCTGTCGTGCGTGCGGAACAGCGGCGACGGCGGCGCTGCGGCGGAAGAAGGTGACGGAGCAGGAGCTCGACCGGTTGCAGAACACCCGCTTCCAGCTCGAGATGCAGGTGAACACCCTCGAGTCTGCGAGCTTCAACGCGGAGAACATGGCCGCGATGAAGAAGGCGTCGTCCGCGCTCAAGGACATCCACGGAAAGCTGTGCGTAGCCCTCCCTTCTGCCATCCTGCCGCTCCCGATTCCCCTTTTGGACTCTGCGAGGATGCTGATGCTCCAGGCTGGCTTGATACAGCACGATCGACACTGTTGACAGGACGATGGCGGACATCCAGGAGCAGACGCAGCTCGCAAGCGAGGTCTCGGACGCCATTTCCTCCAGCACGTATGCGGGCATCGACATCGACGATGTACGTATGGCGCCATGCAGTTTGGAGTATATACAGGTGAACGGGCGGCTGACGAGCTTGATCACGCAGGACCAGCTCAAGCAGGAGCTCGCCGAGCTCGAGGAAGAGGAGCTCAACACACGGCTCATGGGCGACCACGTCCCCGTGCACCATCCAGCGGGGCCCAGCAGAATCGAAGACTGTACGTCGAGCATCCTTTGCGTGCCTCTTACGTCACCGCTGATATGGCGCACCCGCGAAGCCCGGCAAGCAGTGGAGGACGACGAGGACGCACAGCTCAAGGAGCTGCAGGCCGCCCTGGCCATGTAGCATATCCACAGACCACTCCCCATCGGTCGGACTCGGATCCCGTCTTGTCCCGCATTCCCCTCCTCCCGCCACCGGTCCTGTCTCTGCTCGCCTAATGACTTGTGTTACATTAAGACCCCGGGCCCCGTTCCTCTTCGCCTCCCCATGTTCTACTAGTTGCTCCCCCCCCCCCTCGACGCGCCTGCCTCCCTCGACGAAGCGGTGCCGCATTGTACTTTCTCCACAGCCTGATATACAATCACGACTTCCACATAGACACCCCTCTAGGATTCTGCGCATCGATCGCGTGTTGGGCTCCTGCCGCTCACCCTCTTACCAATGAGTCCGCCTTGAAAGGGATGCGCAATGGGCCGCTGCACATTCCCAGCGGCGGCGTGACGTGCGATGATCATGATGATGTGATGATGTTGTTGTTGTTCTTGACCGGACGTCCACTACCTACGTACAGAGATATACAGCAGCTGCAGGCCGCGCGTGAGCAATTAGCGTGCGAGTATGTGTGTGTGTGGGGGGGGGGGGGGCGTGAAAGATGCGTGGTCGTCGTTGAAGAGGACACGGGTCTGCGAAAGCGAACTGTGCAAGATGCGGACGATGTGAGGAGTGGGGGGGGAGGGATGCGCGGGCAGGTATCGAGGGTCGGTGCGCAAGTGGTGAAGTACGGGAGGGAGGGGTGCAAGAACGACAATGGGCGGACAGTGGCCTGGGCGTGGGGGGGGCGGGGGACAGACGGACCGATGGGATGGATGTATATGGAATAATTAGCAAATGCGACGATAGTTCTTTCAATAACACGGCGACCTGACGAGACCTGTACAGAACACGCAAGACGTAAAATGGGGAGCGTACGAAGGGAGGGAGCCGGCGAATGGAGGGGGCGTGAGGCCTTTGCCTACGCGCCTGAAGACCTCGTGCGCTGAGCGCCAGAGTGGGCACAACGGCGGAGACGCGCGGGCGTAGCAGAGGGTCATGAGAAACCGCGGATCCCGAGAACGCTCCGGACGTCTCTCGTGAATCGCAGCGAGTCGAGCACGGGGAGCAGGTCGAGGAGCGCCTCGTCGTGGGGGTCATGGGTCCAGCCTTCTATCGGTATGCCGTTCGCTGTGGGGTGCGCGCATCAGCTGGGGTACGGAGCAAGCGAGGGCGGGAACAAGGCGGGTACGGACCTTCGTTGATGGTGTAACAGACGGGAGAGTTGTCTATGAGACAGACGCGGGAGAGGTCCGCCTCGATGATGGACAGGTCCTTGCTATACGATCCATTAGGGAGCTGTGTACATGACTGCGAGCGACCCGTCAGTCAGTCGGGCGCGTCCCGAGCGATGCAGCCAATGACGCACGCACCTCGCGGAATAAGCGTCGCCCGAGAATCCCTCTTCCGGCATCAAGCCAGTCGATGACTGGATCCGCATACTCCTGCATGGAAGCGGTGAAAATGACCAGAGTGTACCATTGCGAGACCTGCAGGCGGACGTCACGATGTGTTCATAGGCTGCATCGCGTCGTGGGCGTGACCGAGGACGTACCTTGCGCAGGAAGTAGTCTACGAATGGCCGCTTATACACATGATAAAGCGTGCTGCGACCGCCCAATACGACCTCGACCGTGTACCCCGCGCCCTTGTTCCGCCCGCCGAAGCCGAAGAGGCCAGAGCCACCGGCGGAGGGAATCGGTCGCGACGTTGAATGTATCAAAGTTTCGTCCAAATCGAGGACCAACGTTTTCTGTTGAAAGGTCGTGGCCTTCGCGGGCTGTATGGGTGTTGCTGACCGAGAACGAGCGGTAGTTTGGGGCGTCAGTGTGAAAGGAGCGGAGGCCTTTGCAGACACAAGCGAAGGCTGCCGATTGTCGGGGTCGGCGACAACGACAGCGGGGGGTATCGATGTTGATGTGACTTTCTCTGGGGGAGTTTCTGGCGGGTGATGAGACAGGGGGGATGGGATTGTAGGTTGGTACGGAGGTTGCTGCGAATCTAGTAATACAAGTGGGGGTGCCGGAAGGGGCGGCGACTTCTCGTCTCTACTCTCGTCCTCGGTGTCCTTCTCCTCCTCATCCGAGTTGTCGTCGACGGCGACTTCGTGTTCCGCAGCGGCAGCATTGTGCCTCATTAAACAGCGGACGGCTGCGAGAAGGGCGTGCCAGAAATGAAGGATGATGCGCACGAAGACGAGATGCCTGAGGAGGGCCCAGTCACTCGTGGCCTTTGGGCAAGCGGCCTTCTCTGAAGAGGAGATGGACGGTCGCCGAGACGGGGGTCGCGAGGACTTGCGGGAGATGGACGGAGCGAGGAGGGAGGAAGATGAGGAAGACGGGGAGTTCGGGTTGACCTCGGCCGGGGATGAATAGGACCTCTTCAGGGACCACGCTCCGGAGTCAGACGAAGGCTGGGGCACAAGAAAGGACCTGGTGGATCCCGACCGCTTGAGTCTAGCATGGCGTTCGCCGCCGAAGGGGATGGGTGGAGAGTCGGTTGTTGGGGTGCTGGGTGGCGTACGAGCAGAGGCCAAGACATCAAACTGGCGGGCGAGGTAGGAGAGGGAGTTCATGTGCGTCAGGCCGACGCTGTGGAGGGCGGCCTGGAGAGCAGTCGAGGGCGGCGAGGAGGAGATGGGAGGGAAAGGAAGGAGTGGGGCGGGCGGAAGGACGGTGAAGGCAATCGAGTGAATTGAGCGTTACAGGCGGAGGCGAGGACCCGCGGGCGTAACGTGAGCGGCCTTGCCTCTGCCTCTGCCTCTGCCTCTGCCTCAGCCACTCTCCTCTCCTCTCGCCCTCATCACCCCCGCCCCAGCCTTTTGCACACATCTCTCCCCATATCTCAGACGGCGGTCTCTCCCCAAACGTCGCCACCGCTGTCGACTACGTTCTGCAATGGCATCGATCTCGGTCGATAACACGTGCATCCCCCATCGCCATCCAACGTGCGAGGCAGCCCTCGTCATATCGCCTCCATCCTCCCTCGCTCTCTCATCGCTCGATAACCCATCACCTTCTGGAACCTCCTCAGTCTCCCTTCCTCGGCCTCGTCTGGCTCATCGACCTGTCTCATGTCTGCGCCGCATGTCTCCATCCCGGCACCCTCTCGGATGCATTCTGCTTTTTAGCTCGTCCTCGACCCCCATCCGCTCGTGACAGCGGGATGGGCAAGCTCCGTTGTCATTTGTGTTCGCGTAGACGCGCTCGTGCCATGTTCCGTTACGTCTCCCGCAGCGCACCTGATGCACTCCCACAGGAAGTGCAACGTCCTGTAGCCACGAACGTGAGTAGACGTGTTATTCAGCCTGCTTCCGCGATCCCCGACGGCGACGGATCTGCCTTTTCCAGCTCCCCACTTGTCCGGTGTGGCCACTACAGTAGTCCCTGTGAGGTACCATCATGCCCACCGCGTATCCGATACGCCTTCGGGAACGACATTTATTTCTAGTGGTGCCACTGCAGGGCAGTGTTTGAACACCTGAGCCGTAGCCTGCGATTGTATACTTCAATACTGCACGTCCTTCGGGGTCATCGATACATCGTTATCGATAGCAACCTGTGAGTGTCTCTCTTGGATGGCGAAAGTCGTTACAAGACGTTACTGGCCAGCGCTTAATGGCTATCACAGCCCGACTCCGTTGGCCAGCTGCATGACAAAAAGAGGGCCCACCGTGGTTCGAACACGGGACCGCACGATCTGCAATCGTGTGCTCTACCACTGAGCTATAAACCCGTTGCGACGGCTGCCGTTTCGCTTCGCTGAGATCCGAAGATCTCGTATATCCGCTGTGAGTACTTCAAATTTGCTACGCCGCCACACGAAGATCGGCGCGAGTCTGGTCAAATCAGGCCTTTCCAGTCGTGACAGCATCTGGCGATCGTGCACATCGTCTCATGTTCAGAGCAAGTACCGGAATCCCTTCTCCTTCACCCCCTTCTCTGCCTCTTCCTTGTCCAGCAGCCGGTTCAGGTACGCAAGGTGCAGCTTGAAGAGGTAGCACATCGCGATCGCGCAACCCGCCGTCGCAATGCAGATCGCGTACGAGTTACGATAGGTAGGGCCCCATGCGCTCGGCCACACGTATCTGCAGAGGACGAGGCCGCGCACTGTGAGAAGGGAAAATGGAGTGACGAGGAAGGGAGGATACGCACGAGCCTGCGACATTGCCAAGTTGCGAGAAGGCATTGACGAGCGCCACTGCCACTGCGCGCTTCGAGGGCGGCCGCGGGAAGGAGTTGCTGACCCACGTGTAGAGCACGACGAAGCCGGCGTACGACTGTGCCATGAGGAACCTGCAGGGTGGTAGCTGTTCAGCGGCAATGTTGCGAGCTCCCAACATGGACGTACAGGGAAACATATCTCGCGGCGGTGTTCATCGTGCATATGGCGATGATGAATCCGACGATGCCCCCGAAGATCGGTAGCGCGATGTGGTAGAACCGCTCGCCCGTCTTGTCAGAGTGCCTGTTGGCAAAGTGAATATTCCTTTAGACCCACGGAAGCCGCGACGCGCTCACTTGGACACCGCGAACGCCATGATCGCAGTGAACACGAACGGCGGGGCGCACAGCAGCAGCGTCACGGTCGGGTCGAAGCCCATGGTCGCGCTCAGCGTCGGAAAGTACGCGTTGAAGCTCAGCGCAACGACCTGGCTCGTCATCGCGAACGCCATCCACCAGACCTTCCAATCCTTGACTGCAAGCCACAGCCCGGTCGTCTGCCCGCCCGTCTCCGTCTCCGTCTCGTCGCCCACGCCGGCGTCCTCCTCCATCCTGCGCATCGCGAGGCGACGCTCCTGCTCGCTGAGCCACCACCGGCGCGTCGTCGCGGGGAAGTCCGGGAGGACGAACATCGCGCAGAGCGCGACGAACACCGTCAGCGCGCCCTCGATGTAGAAGAGCCAGCGCCAGGCGGCGCGGCCGAGCTTCCCGCCCATGCCGTCGAGGATGCCCGAGGCGATGAGCGCGCCGAACGCGTTGGAGATGATGTTCCCGCAGTAGAGGAGCGCGGTGCGGGTGCCGAGCTCGCTGCGCTTGTACCACTTGCTGATCAGGAAGAGCGAGCCCGGGAAGAAGGCGGCCTCGACGAAGCCGAGGAAGAAGCGGGTGAGCAGCGCGCCGACGAAGCTAGGGAGGGGGTTATGTCGGGATGGGCTGATAGGGTTATCGATGAGGAAGCTTACTTCTTGGTTATCCCTGGCGTGCGGGTTAGACAGGCGGTGAACAGAAGACGGGGTGCGAGGCTCGCCTGTAAGGATTGACAGAGTGCCCCATATCATCATGCAGACGGGCAGATATATCGACGGTTTTCCGATGTAATTGAGAAACATGTTCCTGGTAGGTGTGAGCTGGAGTATCACTGGTATAGGTCCCCCGAAGACGCATCGGACTTACGAAGGTATCTGCATGATGATATAGCCAACATACAGGATTGAGAGCAAGGTTGCGAACTCTTGCCCCTGAAGATGCAAGTCATCCTGGAACCCTCGCAGCCGCGCCGCACTATCGTCTTGTCAGCACCCTAATCTACACTAGAGATGCGTACGGTGTCCATACCCAGCATTGTTGCGGTCGACCTACCGCGTCATGTCAACGGCCAAAAGCCAATCAATCTGATAAGGCCCCACTCACATAGTTCAGGATGTAGATCACGATGAGGATGGACATGTGCAGGTCGAGCTTGCGGAGCAGCTTGCGCTCCATGATCTTGCGCGCTTTATGCCCGCCAAACTCAGCGTCGGGATCATCGCGCTCGACGTCTGCAGGGCTGATATCCGCGTGCGGACTCTTCTCAGCCAAGGACGAGGCTTTGGAAGAAGTCATCGCGTCTGCTAGAACTGCGGGGGAAGGATTCCTGTTCGCGACGGCACCGCTGCAGATGCTGGGCGAAGAGCACAGAGTGGAATTTCAGCGGTCCTCTTCGCTTTTGAGGCATCGCGGCGAGCAAAAGGTCCCGCGCCGTCCATTGAACGGGAGAAGAAGAGCGTCTGCGGAGGTCACAAGCACAGAAGGAGGGGCCGTGTCGGGAGAAGCATGTGCGCATGTGGGAACTGCACGCGCACGTGACACGACGCGAACGTTGTTTACGCGTTGTTGCCCCAATTAAGGTTAGGCGCCCAGTTGTGGCTCTTAAGTGGTCCGGCGTCCAACCTCGCCTTGCTCTTCAAAGCTTCGTCCAAGCTTACGCCTTTGCCCCGGCTTCCGTTCCCGCTCTCCTGGGTTGTCGCGCTTTGTAGACTTTCCTCCTTTTCTTCTTTCAACACACAGACTAAACGAACTCGTGGCTAAGCGATGCCCGACGAGAAATACACAGCCGACCTCCACCTTTCAATCCCCGAGCGTATTGAACTCGCCATCTCGCGACTGTCGATCCTCCAAGCAGCCGAGGTGTCTTTGGAAGATGCTTGCCCGATATGCCTCAGCTCTTTTGGCTCGGTACCTGACGGTAATGCGGCGGAAGACAGCGATGCCGCCACGCCCGATGCGGACGAGGTCGCAGTGGTAACGAGGCTTGAAGGATGTGGTCATGTATTCTGCAGGCCATGGTGAGCGACAATTCATGGCAGATAAAGCGTGGACACTCAATACGTTTGCGTTGATGCAGCATGATCGAATGGATTCGGAGTCTCGTAAGTCCTTCTTGACCCGTGTTCCGTACTTCTCGGAGACCTAATGTATGCGCCTCCTCATCAAGCACGGGAGCTGTCCCTCCTGCCGGAAATTATTCAGCAGTCTCGAGCCCCCCACGGACCAGACGGATAACGAGTCTTCGGACGGCGATTATGTACCCGGGGACGACGAGGATGAAGAGGATGAAGACGACGACATCTTCTTTGACGACGAAGACGACGAAGACGACGACATCGATATGGATATCGACGAACCTTTTTTCATGCTGGGCGACGTTGCTCCCAACGAGCTCGTTGTGGTGGGTGCATGGGAGTCTGAGTCCGACGACGAGGACATGGACAACTGGGGCTTGAGCGACGGAGAGGGCTCCGAGAGCGTCTCGGAGGTCGAGATCCTTGCGCTCAGCACTGAGCTCCTGCAAGAGGACGACGGTACGGGGTCCCGCAAAATTCTCTTTCACGGTTCCTGACCATTCTGCTGTAGCAGCGGGGGTGTATAGCGATAGCGCCGAGGCGTCGGGTACGCCTGACGACGAGCCGAAGTAAATTCCCCCTTCCTCATCGACCCTTACTGCGATAGTGGAGGGTATCTTACACAGCCATCTATACTAGGAAGGATACCGATGCCTTCACTGAGTGGCATCAATCACGAGATGTTGTAACATACTGTATAATCACGACATATTCATCTATTTCTACAGCGATCTACACATATATCTGCGGACATGCTGCCTCTTCTCACCCTTTCTTCTGATCTAGAAGTTCAGAGACTGAAGGATGCTCGCAACTGCCGTGCCCTCGCGACCGTCTTTCCAAACCCCGGTAAATTTCCCGCTCCACCGCGGACCCTTCCCGCCGCCCTTGACGTTCAGCTTCAGCTTCAGCCCGTCGCCCACCTCCTTCACCTTCTTATCGTCGCTCCCGAACACTAGAACGACTGTCGTGCTCGTCGTCGTCTGCGCCGACGGCGACGACGACAGTACCACGAGGTACGGTGCCCCCTTCCCCCCCTCCGCGGCCCCGCTCACATACGCAGTCGAGATCGCCGACAAGAAGCCCAGCGCGTTCGGCGCGTCGTCCGTCCTATGCCGATGCACCGCCGTCTTCCCCCCGCGCCCCGCCGCGAGCTCCTGGGCAATCGCCCGCGCGAGCTCGGCCTCGAGGTCGTCGACCCGCTTCGCGGCGCGCTTGCGCTCGTCGACGACTTGCTGCACGCGCTCGGGCACCTGCGGCGCCCCGCAGCTCATGATGCCTGCCGTGCTCGCGAGGAGCGCGTGCGTCGCGGCGAGGTGGTCCAGGAGCCGTGGCCCGGCGAGGAAGGAGAGCCGCACGGAGGAGCCGGTCGAGCGCGCGAGCGTCTCGGTGTGCGGGAGGAGGAAGAGCTGGAGGTTGTGGATCGTCGGGAGGTGCGTGCCGCAGCATCTGGAGCGACGGGCGGACGCGCATGGCGGCGGAGTGAGCGAAAGATGGCAAAAGTGGCCAGTGGCGGGCTTCGTGGCGACTTACGGATTGCGGTCGATACCGTCGATCACCACCGTGCGCTTGACACCGCCGGTGTAGTCTGAGGGGATGCCGACGCTTGGGCCGCTCATCACCTTCGCGGTAGGGTCGAGTTCCTCGACCTCGACATGTACGGTGCGGCCTTCGAAGACGAGCCGGTTCGCCTCGGCTTGGACGTACGCAATCTCTTCGGGGGTGAGCGCACGCGAGACGTCGACATAGCATGGCGCGGGATGGGCGGTGAGTGACCATGCGAGTGTGTCCACCTTGAGCTTGCTTTCCAGCACCGCCGAAAGCAAATGCTGAGAGGTATGCATGCACATCTACTCCGGCAAGGCGCGACCCGTCAGACGCGCTGCTCACCTATCCACTGCAGCCGGGATTTCATAAGATATGGGTCCATGATACGCACATGGTCTAGCCGTCGCTTATAGCCCTGTACGCCCAGCGAGACAGCGACGACGGCGCCTGGAGCGAACAGCCGCAGCGCGTCGTCGGTCGTCTGTTCAGGCTTGAGACGGACATAGTGCACTGCATGCCCGCCGTGCCTCTTCGCTTCGACGACGTCCCAGCACTCGCCGTCGGCGCTCGTGAGGAGGCCGACATCCGATGGCTGGCCGCCGCCCTCGGGGAAGATGACGGTGTCGTGGAGGACGACCTCCAACAGGGGCGCGGTGGGGGCGGGCGCAGCCTTCTTCTTCTTTCCTTCGCGCCCGGTGGAGGGGACGGCGGCGGACTGGGAGAGGCGGCAGCTCACGGCGGTGGTGGCGAGGTCGCGCAGGAGCGGATCACCTGAGAGGAGAGGCCGATCGTGGGAGATCGAGGGCGACCGGTGAGTACGGACTGGGCGGGAGGAAATCAACAGGAACGCGAGACACACGCTGGCAGGCGAGGAGGCCCACAGGGACGGCCTGGAGGGGGTCTGCAGGGACGAGGAGGGTCTCGGAGACGATGCGATGGTATGTGGGCGGGGTGCGGGCGGGCGGGCTGAGGGTGGCCGTGGCTGCTGCGGCCATGGGTGAGGGCGCGCGGTGCTGAGTGAGTGCGACGACGGTCGTGGGGGAGCTGAAGAGTGTGCGGCCAAGGCTGCCCCCTCTGGCGATGGAGACTTGGGCGCGGGCGCTTCGAGGTGTGCCTGCCGGTTCTCCTTTTCTGCCCAGCACTGATCGATCACCACAGGTCGATCCTGCTACGGTCGCTTTCGGTCCGGTCTTCCGTGCGCCCCATGGCGGGGCCGAAGCGTCCGAGACGATGGCCGCGTGCGCTCCGGGCGGAGTCTGCTCCGGCGTCTCTGCGTCCTTGGTCGCACGGCGTATCTCGGAAAAACAATGAGTGGCAGGCAAAACACTCGTCCTCCCCAGAGTCCCCCACATTCCCCGTCCCACCGTGCGGGGTTCTCCGCACCCTATCAAATCTTCCTGGGTAGGCAAAGGCTTATGCTCTCTGTCAGACTCCCCGCGCTACTCGTCCATCTTTTCCGGCGCTCGTCCGAGGGATATAAACCCCTGCCCGTAAGCCTTTCCATTCCTGTCTCCCTCTCCCCGGAGCTCCTCATCTGCACGCGCATCGGCTCGCTGCTCTCTACGCCATGTCCCCCTCACCCTCCCTCAACGAGAAGGTGCACGACGTCGAGATCGAGCACCAGCGCGATGCCGAGGCAGACCTGCGCCACGCGGTCGACGAGGAGTTCGGTGGTCACGAGGCCAGACAGAAGCTCGAAAAGAAGCTCATCCGCAAACTGGACGCGCGCATGAGCATCCTCATCGTCATCTACATCTTGAACTACGTACGTGTGCACTTTCTGTCGACTACGTCTTGTGCTAAGACACCCTCGACACAGGTTGACCGGAATAATGCATCGTAAGTATTACAGTGCCATCCGGCTCGAAAGCGTGTCTTGACGTGGAACCTCTAGTGCGGCGCGTTTGCGAGGTTTCGAGACCGATCTCAACCTCAAGAACCAAGAGTTCAATACCCTGCTGAGTATCCTCTACGTTGGCTACATTCTCATGCAGATACCCTCGTAAGCGCTGTCACTGTGCGCGTACCTCCACGGAGACTCAGACCTAGCTCAGGAACATGTTCTTGAACTATATTGGGAAACCCTCGATCTACCTCCCTTGCTGCATGGTCGTCTGGGGGATGATCTCCACCCTCACCGGCATGACGCACAAGTGAGTCTCGTCGCACAATCGCAACTTCCGTGAGAGTTTACTGACACGACCTCGTAAGCTTTGTAGGCGCGCTCCTCACACGCTTCTTCCTCGGGTTTGTGGAGGCCGCGTTCTTCCCCGGCGCGCTGTTCTTGCTCTCAAAATGGTACAAGCGTGAGGAGCTCGGCATGCGCACTGCAGTCCTCTCCTGCGGTAGTCTGATCAGCAACGCGTTCGGTTCCCTCATCGCCTCCGGTATCCTCGACGGCATGGAGGGAAAGCTCGGACACGCCGCCTGGAGGTGGGTTTTCTGAATGCTCACGAATTCCGACTTTCGCTGATCTGTGGCGCGGGTCCAGGTGGTTGTTCTTCATCGAGGGCGCGCTCACTATGTTCGTCGCCGTCTGCGCCATCTTCATCCTCCCAGACTTCCCCGCGACCTCCCAGACTTGGCTCAGCCCTGAGGAAGTCCGCCTCGCCGAACGGCGCATGGAAGAGGACGTCGGCGTGGGCGATGAGAGTGAAACCGAGTCTGGCGGCCCGATGCACGGTCTCGTTATGGCTCTCACGGACTGGAAGGTCTGGTGGCTCGCCCTCGCCCTTACCAGCCTCGTCGTCTCGCTCTCCTTCAATGCATTCTTCCCGACGCTCAGCGCGACGATGGGTTACAGCTCGACGATCACGCTCCTGCTGTGCGCACCGCCATGGGTGTTCGCGACGATTGTCGCATTCTTGACGTGCAGACATTCGGACATGATGCGCGAGCGGTTCTGGCACATCGCGGTCCCTCTGGCGTTGGGCATCGTTGGTTTCGTCATCGCCATTTCAACCATGAACTTGGCCGCGCGGTACATCTCTCTGTGAGTCCTGATGAAGTTCTGCGCTCGAAGTGCCGTTGTCTCTGACCTCGTTGTCAGGTTCCTCATGGCGCAGTCCTATGCCGGGTTCATCGTCTTCCTGACTTGGGTCAGTAACTCGATACCTCGACCGCCTTCTAAGCGTGCTGTCGCACTCGCCTGCATCAACGCCTTCTCGCAGCTCGGAAACATCGCCGGCTCGTGAGTAACGTCCCCGCTCATGCCAGTCGATTCGCGACTGACGACCGCGATTTTCTTTCCGCAGATACGTCTGGCCAAAGCCTTGGGGCCCGAGCTACGCGCACTCGTACGCGATCTGCATCTCGACGAACGGGCTCTGCATCATCATGTGCTACCTCTTCAAGCGGTACCTGGAGCAGCAGAACCGCGAGTTTGCCAAAAAGGAGCAGGCAGAGGGACAGCCCGTTGGCTTCCGCTACCTTTCATGAGCTCGCCCAGTGCCCGGCTGCTCTCCACTTCTTACGACGTCGACGACCATCACGTTGTACGTTTACACGACGGTCCGACCAGTGCTGTACTTGTTATCACTAGTGGCACTTGAATACGATACTGTATAATTAGTTTCCTCTCCTACACGGCCTCTTCACGTCCCACTGACGACCGAGACGGTGTGTGCGCCTGCCTCAGAGTCAAAGCCCTGAAACCCCCAAGTACTTTCTGTGAGGGCCGGGCTTCGGATCGTCATCTGCGCGATCGCAGTGGCGGCACGGGAGGGTGCGCGCCGCGGCCGCGCGGGATAACCTCGGCCGCCCGGCTTGGTTCTCCCCATGTCCAGCTGACTGCGCCAGTTCGCACCAGCCTGCGCCGGGGCGGGGCGGCGGGGGCAGCGTATCCAGAATCCAGATCGCTATTAAAGCGCAATCGCGCGCGCGCCGATTGGGAGCTCGCAACGCTCCAGTCAGTCGAAACGGGGGCGACGGCGGACTCCTTCCCTGGCACATCCGGATTTTTGCGCCGTCGATATCGCCCACGGCTCGGACGCGATGGCTCGGACGAACGAATTCACGTCGAGGGAGCTGCACGAGGGTTGGGGGTTCAGCCAGGTCGGGGACGCTATCGCGGAGAGCGGCGGCCTGAGCGCGGGCGAGTGGCTGCCGGTGCACACCTTCCCGACGACGGTGCACGTCGAGCTCCTGCACCACAAGAAGATTCCGGATCCGGTGAGTCGGGGTGCCGTTCTGTATGTGACGGGCGACTCCGGCAGTGCTCACGCCGAATGATGGGGCGCGTTTGCTAGTTCGTTGGGCTCAAGGAATGGGACGTTCAATGTGAGCGCCGCGCGATCACCTTCTGGCTGTGTGTGTGTGTGAGGGCTGACCGAATTCGTCGGTGTAGGGGTGGGGGAGGCAGAGTGGGCGTTCAAGACGCAGTTCACCGTTACCGACGAGGAAGTAGCCGCTGAAAACGTTGACATCGTGTTCGATGGCTTAGATACCTTTGCGGCGGTGGAACTGGTCAGTATCCGCTATTGCTCCGCACGCACATTCTAGAATACTCATGATGCGTGCAGAACGGCAATAAGATATTGGAGTGAGCCGTGTAATTTTGTTGACACCGCTACTTCTCCTGAAGCTGTACCATCAGGACGGACAACCAGTTTGTGGCCCATAGGGTTCCAGTCAAAACTCACCTCAAGGCCGGCGAGAACACGCTGCTGCTCACGTTCCAGAGCGCGTTCAAGAAGGTACTTCACAGTCGAGCCTATCTTGGTTTGTGACCCGTGAAGCTGATACGAGTCTCGCAGGGGCGCGAGATCGAAGCGCAACACGAGAAGCTGAAGCTCTGGAACGGCGACTCGAGTCGTCTGCACGTTCGCAAGGCGCAATACAAGTCCGTCGTTTCATTTGCGGACCTCCACCCCTGCTATGTACTGACACCCAAACCCTGCACCGCAGCTATGGCTGGGACTGGGGTTTGTCGCATCGACCGGCACTTACTCCTACAATTCTGAACAACTGCCCACAGGTCCGGTGCTGATGACTGTCGGCCCCTGGAAGCCCATCCGGCTCGAGACATACAGCACCCGCATCTCGGACGTCGACATCCGCGAGCGCCTCGACGCGCAGCTCACCACCGTCGCCATCGACATCTCCTTCGAGCTGTCCAAAAGCGGCCGGTACTTCTCGGCGGTGCACATCTACGATTCGGAGGGCGATATGATCATCGGCCAAGGCAACATACCGATCACGAGCGAGCGCGCGGAGGCGCACTTCAAGCTCTCTGGCAATCTCGACTTGTGGTATCCCGTTGGGTACGGCAAGCAGCCGATGTACAGCGCTGAGATCAAGATCTCGGACAAGGTATCGTCATTCGCGGGCATGACGCGGCATAGCACTGAAGGACTGTTGATCGCAGGACGGCGTTCTGTTGGACTTCAAAAAACAAAAGTTCGCGTTCCGCCGCGTCCAAATCGTCCAGGACGAGCTCGAGGGACAAGAGGGCCGATCCTTCCTGTTCGAGGTCAACAATATACGCATCTTCTGCGGTGGTATGTCAGTGTTTGAAGATGCTTATTGATTCTCACATGTTACGCTCAGGCTCGAACTGGATCCCTGCCGACTCGTTCCTGACCACGTAGGGAAACCCCTCACGTGTTCCCAGTCGAAAGTAACCGCTAACGCTGGCTACGCGCTCGTAGACTTACGCCTGAGAGATACCGCAAGTGGCTGCAGCTCCTCGTGGACGGCAACCAGAACATGATCCGTGTCTGGGGTGGGGGCATCTACGAAGCAGACGTTTTCTACGACATCTGCGATGGTGAGTTCCCCGTGCAGAAGACATGCTCCGCCCTTGTGACGTACTCCCAACAGAGCTCGGGATCATGGTGTGGCAGGACTTCATGTTCGGCTGTGGCCAGGTACGCACATGCACACGACCTTCTTCCCGGAGCAAAGTCTGACCGGGAGTGTTCACTCGCTTGTAGTACCCCGCATACGAATCCTTCACGAAATCCGTGGAAGTCGAGGCCGAGCAGAATGTGAAGCGGCTTCGGCACCATCCTTCCCTTGTGATCTTCGGTGAGTCAGTGCGTCCAGCCGGGGTAAACGCCGCACTGACGTCCCATTGATTCTCCTCACAGCCGGGAACAACGAAGGTACGTCGGCGCGCCCAGTTGCATGAGAAAGACTGGCGTATCGATTCTCCGATTAATGCAGATTACCAAGTCGCGGAGTCCTTCAAGCTCGAGCTCGACTACTCTGACGAGAAGTCCGACTTCCGGAAGACGACGTTCCCCGCGCGCTACATCTACGAGCGCGTCCTGCCTTCCGTCGTAGGGCGGCTCAGCGACACCTACTACCATCGCAGTTCGCCGTACAGCGGGTTCGGGAAAGAGACGACGGACAAGCGCTATGGGGACCTGCATCAGTGTGCGTCCGCTCGCTGATGTCCAGTTTTGTTTCCTCACCTCGGGGATATCCAGGGAACGTATGGCACGGGTCTCAAGAGCCGTGGCACAACTGGGACATCCTCGCGGGCCGCTTCGTGTCCGAGTTTGGAATGTTCGTCAGGCCGCTACTGCTCTTCTGCTGCTGTTCGCTCACCGCCGCTGAACGCTCTGATGTGCATTAGGGAGGGGTACCCGAACATCCGCACGGTCGACTACTGGCTTGCCGGCGACAAATCAGAGCGGTTCCCCCAGTCCAGGTGCGCTTCCTTGACAGCCCCGGCGTCACTTTACGTACCGATTTGACCACTCGCCTGCCCAGGACGATGTGCAACCACAACAAGGCCGACGGCTTCGAGCGCAGGCTGGAGGTGCGCGCCCCCATGGCCCCTGTGTGAGAGCCGCGCCCGCTCACTTGACACACGCGCAGCTCTATCTCGTGGAGAACTTCAAGCACGCGTTCGACATCGAGAGGTCAGTCGCCCAGCCCTCGCGCCCGCGCGGCGACCCGCTGACCGCCCCGTGCGACGTCCCAGTTACGTGTACTACACACAGATCATGCAGGCCGAGACACTCGCCGCCGCGTACCGCCTCTGGCGGCGGAACTGGAAGGGCAGAGGCAAGGAGTACACCGCCGGCGCGCTCGTGTGGCAGGTGAGCGTCCGACAGCGACTTTGATTCTCCCCGGTCTCGTGCCAGGGACAGCGCACGCACCTGCTCTGCCTCCCCGCACTTGCGTCGTCGCACGTCCCCGGACCATCGCGCCCCCTCGCCTCTCCTCTCCTCGCCGCGCGCACTCGCACGCACGCGCGTCGGGGCGATTCTCTTTGTATCATCATTGATCTTTTCTTCTTCTTTTTCCCGACAGATCAACGACTGCTGGCCGGTCACGTCCTGGGCGATCGTGGACTACTTCCTCCGGCCGAAGCCCGCGTACTTCGCGATCGCGCGCGAGCTGCGCCCGCACACCGTCGGCATCACGCGCACGGAGCGCACGACGCACCCGGACCCGCTCAGCGCCGCGCGCGTGCGCATCGAGAGCGTGCTCGCGGTGTGGGGCACGAACGCGACGCGCGAGCCGCGCACCGCCACGCTCGAGCTCGTCGCGTTCGACCTCCACTCGGCGTGGACGGAGCGCTGGACGACGCCGACGACGACGGCGGTGGTGCTCGCGCCGAACGCCGCGACGGAGCTCTGGGCGGGCGCGCTCCCCGGGCAGCCCGTGCGCACGTCGCTGGGCGAGGTCCCGCGCACGATCGTCGTGTCGGCGCGGCTGCTGGACGCGGACGGCTCGGTGCTCGCGCGGACGTCGAACTGGTGCGTCGCGCTGCCCCTTACTCTCTCTGTCTCTCGCTCGCTCCCCCCCCTCCTCCCCTCCCCCTTCCTCCTGAACGCGCGGCACTGACGTTTGCGCCGCCCACCCGACAGGCCCGAGCCGTACAAGTACATCGCCTTCCCCGCGCCGTCCGAGGTCGCGCTGCGCGTCGCGGTGCAGCCGGACGGCGAGCACGTCGAGCTCTCTGCGGCGAAGCCGGTGAAGGGCCTCGTGCTCGACGTCGCGGGCGAGGACGACGCGGAGTGGTCCGACCAGGCGATCGACCTCGTCCCTGGAGACCCGCAGGTCGTCCGCGTGAAGGGCTTGAACGGGCGCGAGGTCACCGCGCGCTACCTGGGGGATGGATCTGCTTGAGGTCCGAGGTTGCGGCGCAGGGGGGGGCTGGACCCGGAGGGGAAAACAGTAAGATTGCCGGAGTGTGGGGTAGCATTGCGTGCGTGCGCCACGGTTGTACGAAACACGAGAAACGGGAACTTGAAGTGAGCGACTCAAACGGTATGGTCGATCTGTGGCGACCACGGTCGTGTCCGTGATCACTACATGTGTGTAGCCGGTTGTCCGTATATGATATATCGAGGTACACACACTTACATACACGCTGCGTAAATCCTTACCGCACGGCGGATTGACGGGGTTCGACGCCGTGGCACGTTGGACCTGGACCGTAGTATCGGGATCTGAATCACGATGGGTCGCCGTTGGTGAGACCGACCAGCCTGCCCACACATACCGGTGGGGGCGGGACGTCGATGGGCGTGGGCATTCCTCTGCTGTAACAAATTTTAGCATCCGGCAATTGACACCGTCGCTCTGGCAGTGCGCGACGGCGAAGCGTTAGGCTTTGATTTCGATCCTTTCAGGCTCAAACGTCGGTGGAGGGGCGCTTTGGTGGTGACACTAGCGCGCCGGCGGGCGGGAGGAATGTAGAGTAAGCATTTATCGGTATTACGGGCTTCAGCGGGGTTGTATACGGGCGTACAAGCCCCGGGGAAGGTGGGGTAATGTAGTTGGGAGGGACGAGGCGAGAGAGACGAGAAAAAACCAAGCCAGACGGGGCGGGAGAGACGGGGGGAAGCGAGAGACAACAAAGGAGGCGGATCATACAAGCAGTACACGCGACAATGGAGGAGGACACGGCGGTATGGCGAGCGTGGCGGTGTGCGAAGCGGGGGGCTGGGTGACAGGGAACAGGGGACGGGCGAATGTCAATCATAGTCCGAATATACAAGAGTGAATACTGCAACGCGGAGAATAGCGGTGTGTTAGCCTTCAACCTCTAGACAAAAGACGCAGCGCAATAAAGAAACGGGTCTACAAAGGCCCGGGTAAAATGTAGTGGGGGTCAGATGTGCCGGAGAGGAGAAAGCGAGATGAATCCAAAAACGGACCAGCGGCATATGCACAAGAATGAAGAGGACAAAGGGCTACAGACCATTACGGAGATGTATGTGCGAGTGATGCGAGGTTGTTTCTATGAGGTGATGCGCGTTTGGATGATTGTGGGGGATGGAGAGATTCATACGGAGCATGGGGGCATGCGCGGGGGTTCACATGATGAGGCACTTGCTAGCCGGGGGCTCTTGTTTGTTATTTGGCTGCCGCTTCTCGATTTGCGCGAGACAGAGCTCAAACACTTTGGCTGCGCGCGGTTGCATTCTCTGGGTTAGATCCGCGCCGGGGGGGAGAGAGCGTCGGGAAAGGGGGGGGGGACTTACCGACATTGACATTGTTCTTTGCGCTGGTCTCGACAAACGCCGCGTCGAGATCCTTGGCGAGCTTTTGTGCTTCTGCCTCCTCGATTTGTCTAGAAGGCACGTGAGCAGCCTGTTCGGGTGTGCGGCGCGGACTGAACGCGGCGCAAGTTGAAGTGTGGGCAGGAACGTGCCGCGCGAGGGAGGGGGGTTGCGCACCTGTTAGGGAGGTCTGTTTTGGAGCCCACGATGACACAGGGGATGGAGTTGATGCCGCAAAAGTCGATGATCTTGTCGTAGACGATGCGAATCATTTCAAAGGACTTGCGGCTGGTGACGGAGTAGACGAGGACATAGCCGTGGATGCCTATTGCGTGCTTGGAGTTGAGGATGGTATACTCGTCCTGCGCGGGGGGGAGTCGGACTTGTGGGTGCGGGGGAAGGGAGGGAGGGACGCACCTGGCCAGCAGTGTCGATGATGTCACAGTCGAAGTCTACGCCGTTGTAGGAGACGTTCTTTGTGAAGACGGACTCGATTGTGGGGTAGTAGGACTCGACGAAGTGGTTCTGGATGAACTGAATGACGAGCGAGGACTTGCCTGTGGCGGGTGTGGATGAGCGGTGGGGGGAGAGGGGATAGGGGTGGGGGAGACGCACCGACGGAGCGGGAGCCCAGGACGGCTATCTTCCTCTTGTTGAGAATGTCGCCGGGCATGGTGTGGCGAAGGCGGGGTGTGGACGGGGGCAGAGGAAGAGGAAGAGGAAGAGGAGGGGGAGAAATGGAAGGGGCTGGGCTGGGGCGGGGGAGGGGTATTTGAGGGAGGAATAATGGGGGAGCCGGGATTGGAATGGTTGCGAGAAAGCGGCGAGGACAGTTTCTCCGTCTTCTCTCTCTCGCTCGCTCGACGCTGTTTAGCCTTTTGCCACGCGCGCCCGGGCCTCGTCCCAGATCCGCCGCCCGGTCACAGTCCACGTTCCGACTTACGTCTCGAGCTCGCTCGCCACCTCCCCGCCCCCCACCTCCCTCATCACCCCCTTCGTCTCCATCGCCCACCATCCGTCGTCCCAGCGCACCTTCGCCTCGTATGTTCTTCCACCCGCTAACCCCTTCGCTAACCCGCATGCGCCGCCCAAGATAAGCCCTGCCGTAACAAGACGTGGGCCCGCACCGTTCAAGCTTTCCTTCACCATTCATTTCCCAACCATCCGCGCAGCTTGCACGACGCTCGTCAGCCGACCCCACCCTCCTCGTACACACCACACAATCACACCAGACCCCTCCAAGCCACCCCGCATCAACACGCTCCACCTGCTGCTCTCCCTCCTCAATTCTCAGCCGTCGACGCGCGCCTCCGTTGACGGTGTTCGACGCCTGGACGGGAGCAATGACACACGACTCGCGGGCAAGGCGCGCGGTCGACTTTGCAGCTCTCGACGTCTGCCCTCAAGCCCGCACGGGCGAGACCCGATCCTGATAATCCGCCTTGTTGCAAGAAACCTCGCACAGATATCCTGAGCTCACGCGCAGCGTCCACTCTCCGAACCGCTCACCGCACCCCGCACGCAAAGGAAGACGAGAAGCGCCGCAAGTCACAGAAGGCCCACCCAAAGGCCCCCGCGCATTCTAGCAGATCTCAGAATCAGATGCCCGGGTGGCTCGCGCTCTCTTCCACGCCTGGCCTCGCCCGGGGACACAGGGTCAGCAGGCCTTCCCTCCAGAATCCACCGCGGCCCGCCCGTGCGGCCCCGGTTTCCGCGCCGTTCGGTAGCCACGAGGCTCCCCCCCTCTCCAGCCCCGCGGCCCTTTAAGCTTTCAGAGGCGCGCCCGCACCCCGTCTGTTGGGCATCGTGCAGCATCGATGGGGTCCCGGGCGTGTCCTGCGTGCAGCTTCGAGGCTCGAGTGGGACCGCCGGCCGCCGCAGACGAGGCGCGAGCATCTACACCCCACTCAGCCTCGGCCCTCGCGAATGCAGACGACGACGATCCACCCGACAGGCGCGCGGCGCGGTCCGAACGTCGATGGAATGTGGTACTAGTACAGGTACCGTGCACGTTCACCGCGGACACCCGGCGTGCGCCGTCTGCGCGGTGGGACTCTGGGGAGCGGATGCGGACATAGCGCGCGCAATTTGGTTTGGACGGCCCGCACGCAGCCTTCCCCGCGCATGCAGTCAGCTCGGTACGTATGGCAGCGGCTCAACGCAGTGCGGGTGCACGTCCGGCGCACCCGCGGGGGCGCGCGCGCGCGCCCCGGTGCGCGGGAGGCGTAGGACATTGTCTAAATGCTATTCGTCGGCCATCTCCGCTCGGGGCCTCGGGCGCGGGGGCAATGTCCATGTAGCGTTAGCCTGCGAGGCCTGGGCGTGGAATCGCGCCGGACAGCGCTCTGCCATCTCGCGGCGACGCAGACCGCGAGTGCATACGGAATGGTGTGTGCGGTTGCGGTCTGCGGGCGCTCAGATAGCCAGAGGTCGGGACATTAATGTTATCTGTGTGGATGGGGGGGACCCATGCGGACGGAGACCCATGTGTGGCGCTGGGACGACGTCTGGCGTGAGCGAGAGAGTCATCTCGACGCCGTTCTGTGCGACTCGGAGCTGGCAGTGGCCAGATACTGCTAGCGTAATTCTGTATATACCGACATGCGCGCGGATCCGAGTCACTCTTCAACCACAGTCGGAGCGAGCACCTGTCAACGGAACGACGCGTGATTCTAAATTACACTCTACCCATGAAGCTCTGAAGCTTGAAGGCCAAGTGTGTGAGCGGCGCGCCCCGCGTTGGGCAGCTCTGCTCCCGGCCGGACTCTGCTGAGGGGGAGGGGAACCGGACGGCGGTAGCTTTCATCACACCGCGCCGCCACTCTCTGTGCGTGTGTGGCGTGTCCGTCCGTTAACGCAGATGCGCATGATGCCGGGGCGCGCCCGTGTCGTAACGCGAACGCCGACAGCAGAGATAACGGCGGAGGCTGCGCGCGAGAGAGTGGTGCGCGGGTGCCGTCCGCACGGGCTCGTGGTACGACGAGGCCGCTGGCTCGTGTCGGCTCACTGTGGATTCGAAGCGCGCTGCACGGCGGCGCGGGTGCGGTCGTGATGTCGCTCATCGCTCATCGCCGGTGGCCTCGAATCGCGATGCGGATGGTCGCCGTTTGCATGGCACCGTCGGGCAACAGGCGTAGCGGGAGCTGCTGCTGGTCATCCAGGAACGTCTTCCGAGGGATTGGCCGGACCAGAGAGAGATAGCGGCTCGGAGCTCTCCGCCGCGGGCCCACCTAACGCGTGCTGACGACGGACGCGACGTGCAGATAGAATTAGATGGCCGCGCGCGCGCGCCGCAGCCTGGAAGAGATCGTGGTGTTCCGTTGTGGGACGCAGCCAGGGGGTGCGCCGCGCAAAGGGCGCAGTGCGTGGAAACGACCCCCCCCCCCCCCCCCCCGCCTGAAACGCGGGGGGCCACACGTTGTGACGTCGGGTTCTGCGAGGATAAGGGCATCGAGGGGAAAACCTAGATAACCCGGTATCATCAAGGCAGGCACGTTGCTTGAGCGTGTCGGATACTTGCATGTAGGTACAACTAGGTACCCTCGTTCGTAGCGCACGTCAACTTTTTTTTGGACCGTCAAGACCCTCGGCTTGCGCCGAGGAGAGGAGATGTTCATTTGCATCCCCCCAAGCACCCGCTCGCAGTGCCTTGGTGAATCGCGGGTGATCTACATCCCAGTTCCGACGATGGTGAGAGAAAAAACATGCGTGTAGTGTTTGTGCCGTGACGAGAGTCGACGCCTACTGTGTGTTCGAGAACGTCAGCCCGAGCGTGCCCAGCGGGAACATGTTACGTTGTAGCACCAGACGACCGTACCTGGACGTGCCGTCAAATTTCTCGAGCATGCTGGAGGGCCTTGGCAACACAAGCATCGCGCGTCGTGCTCGGCTCAAGTGCGTTACGCCTCAAACCGACCGCGCCGTTGGCAAGCTCAGGCAGGCTCAGGCTCCTGCTCGCGATCGGAATGCCCGAGACGCGTGGCATGTAGCACAGGCCACGCCGGGGCTTACCAGGGGCGTGCCAGAGGGCCTTGACGACACGACCAAGCTTGCGCTGTACTAGGCTCAAATTCGCTAAGACTAAGAGCGAATCGCGCCGCTAGGAAGCATGCACGAAACGCGCATTTAGTACGGGACACGAGGCGGGGCTGCGAACGTTTCATTGCAGCTACGCTGTGAGCGTGAACATGTCGACCTTTATTGACACCCTCCTGAAGATCAAAGAGTAAATGCGTAGTAGTCAGCAGTATGTTTGTGGCTCGACGCTCAGGACAGCTCTGAGCCAACAGACCTTTAGCGATGCAGCCTCGCACGCGTCGGCGGATTTTACGCGGCTTTCGGCAGAGCGGCCATGCACGTGTGCAGTGCTGTACAACGCAATGTAGAACAGCAGGCGGAACTGGCGACGACACCGTTATACATTTGAAGGGCTACGCCTGAGGCGAGAGGACGAGAGGTATGGTTCAGAAAGCTTCGAAGATTAGATTAGATGCCAGATCTGGTGCGAGTCCCGCCACAGCGGTTCGATCGCGTATCGGCGTCTATGCAAGCCCTCTCCGCATCTACCACCTGAGCCTGAGCTTCACTTCTTCGGATAACGCTCCTCACCTTCGTGCACTCGTCTCTCCAACATGTCGGCTTTCTTTGGGATGTGAGTACCGACAGCACATATGAGCGCAGGTACCGATGAACGGGCAATGGCAGCGGTAAAACGCGGACGTTCAAGCCGCGCAAGGACGTGCCCGAGGGCACCAAGCAGTACCAGCTCCGCAAGTACGCCGAGGCCACCCTTGTCAGTCTAGATCCCCTCTCCTTCGAGGTGAAACCCGCTTGGGGATGCGCTCAAGCTGACCGGGATACGTGGGACGTGTGCGGTGGGCGTGCGTAGGGATCAGGGAATCTGCGTCTGGCCGTACGGCTTCCAGAGGGCGAAGACCTGAACGAGTGGCTCGCGGTGCACGGTGCGTCCGAGCGGGCGGTCTGCATCAATAGCTGCGGGGTCTCGCTGCTTACGTCTACGCATGCTCTGGCGGTACGATGCGGCAGCCGTGGACTTCTTCAATCACCTGAACATGCTGTACGGAACGGTGACCGAGTTCTGCACGCCGCAGGAGGTACGCCGTTTTGCGTGGCGCCCGTTGCGGTTTGGCTGAGACGCTCCGGACAGTGTCCTATTATGTCCGCAGGCCCGAGGCGAGTCGCCCCTTCATGGGCGCACATTGCCCGCCGCTGACCGTTGGATGGACCGCAGATACGAGTATCTGTGGGAGGACGGTGTGCGGTACAAGAAGGCCGTCAAGCTCCCCGCGCCGGAGTACGTGGACGCGCTGATGAACTGGGGCCAAGGACTTCTCGACAACGAGGAGATCTTCCCGAGCGAGATGGGTGCGTGTCTTCGTTGGGCCACCTGCGGCTACTTGTGTTCCGCCGGTACGAGGGAGGTTGCACATACTGACCGACGGCGCTTGTCGCATTCTCAGGCAAGCCATTCCCCAAGAGCTTCCGGGAGACGATCGGGCGGCTCTTCCGGCGACTGTTCCGAGTGTATGCGCATCTATACAGCAACCACTTTGATCACATCTGCGCGCTCGGGATCGAAGGTCAGTGCGACCCGGGTGAGCCACGGACGCGGCGAGATCGCTGATACAGTTTACTCGACGGGTAGCGCATCTGAACACGAGCTACCGGCATTTCTTCTTGTTTGTCAACGAGGTGCGTATACTTCGGAGAGACCTGACTGATTGCCATGCGTTCTGACGGGAAAGCAGTTCGATCTGGTCGACAAGCGGGAGCTGGCCCCTCTGGACGAACTGAACGAAGCGATCCTGGCGGAGGACAAGGGTCGATAGGTGGCTACTGTGGTATGGAAGCATGGAATTGATCGACGATAGGAGGCAGATGTACGCTGTAGAGCAGGATGATACCCAAGCCTGAAGACACAAGCGTTGAATTGTATGTAGGCGAGATCTGAGCGCGGAGAGCCCTCGGCTGCGGCAACCTGTTTCCGAGTCCCGACCAAGTTTATGTCTTCCGCGGTGTACGAGCCGTGATGGAGTTGTGGTAGCACTTGACGTCATGTTGGCGCGTCTGAGAAGGAGAGCAGGAGCCGGGGGAGAGATGGGCCGCGCCAGAGAGAGAGGAGAGCAAACGACGACGCTAGACAGTCGGCTATGCACCACCCCCGCCTCTGCCCACGATGTTCCCCTTCTCGTCGGCGCACGTCCGTGGTCGAGGAGTCCCGACGGGGTGCTGCGCCGCGGACCCCTGTGTGCGCCGGGGAATGGACGAGGTCTGCAGCTGGTTGAGCCGTGCGTCTGCCGATGGCATCCAATTCACAGCTTGGGGCTCAGCTGGGGCGGGTCCGCCGACTCGCCGTCGCCCGGGTTCCGCGAAAAGAGACTGGCTCCAGCCTGCGAGCAAGTGTATCCAACCTCCCGGTCACGCAACGGACCAGCGCCTGCACCAGCAACCCGCTCGTCCTCAGCCACCCACATAATAACCTTAAGTCGTCTCCAGTCCCTCCCTCCATCCCCCTCTTCCCCCCTCCTCCCACCCATCCCAACCCCCGTCTCCCTGCCGTCCATGGACATTCAAGAGTGGGACTCCGTGCTCCAGTACATCTCCGACGAGGTCGACTTCCCGTCGCCCCAATCAGAACGCCCTGTCTCCGCCATGGCGGGCATCTCTGTTCTTCCCCAAGCTCCTGTTCAGCAATTGGCCACCCCGCCTGTGCGTTCGTCTCCTCCAGTACTTATCCAAACACGCGCTCATTGTCTTCCCTCCCAGAGCTCCGAAAGCAGCCATTCACCATCTGAATCGCGGGATCAAGTCCCCGACGATCACTCCACGGGCAACACGGTTGTCTCCGTGTCCACCACCTTCCACCCGGGTGCCAATATGCTCCCAATATCCCCTGATCTCATTCTCCTCGCGTCGGATGGCGTCTTTTTCTACGTGCACACAACCCAAATCCTTTCAATGTCCAACAACCAGTTCAATGGTCTCGTCCCCCCCACTTCCGCCAAGGCGAAAACCCGCGACGACTTGGGCAACGTCGTACCTCTGCCCGAGGTCGCAAACGTGCTCAACGTTATTCTTCACGCTGCCTACGAGGTCCCGTGCGCGCACTACCACCCCAGCTTAGACACGCTCATCGCGTCCGTGGACGTCATGGCCACTTACGGCCTGTCTCCAGAAGTGCATATCGCGCCTTCCACGCACCTGTACTCCCTCATATTGAGCCAAGCGCCCGTGCAACCCATCATGGTTTACGCTCTTGCCGCTGCGCACGACCTTTACGACCTCGCAGTACCCGTCTCAAGCCATCTCTTGTCTTTCCCCCTCTATTCTCTGACCGACGAACTAGCCGCACGCATTGGACCCGTGTACATCAAGCGGCTCTTCTTCCTACATCTGGGGCGTCTGGACGCGTTGAAGCGACTGCTGCTGCCTCCCCCTCACCCCCACCCACCAACGGGCGAGTGTGACTTCACCGAACAGAAGAAGCTCACGAGAGCGTGGGCGCTTGCCTCAGCTTATCTGGCATGGGATGCCCGCCCAGGTAAGCGTCTTATTTTGAATATGAGATGAAGACTTTGACGATAGTAATGATGTTGACACACACGTCATGTTCTAGACCTCTCGACGAGCGCGATGGAAAGCGCGCTGTGTCCGCTCGCAGACCACTTGTCCTGCCCCATCTGCAAGCGGAGTCTTTCAGAACGGGTCAAACAGCTCATCGTGCAGTGGTCCGTCGTCAAAGTGCGTGTTCATCCGCGTCGGTCCGGGAGTTTGGCGCATCTAGCTTAGATCCGAAGTGCTGACGTCTCCCCTTTTTGCTCCACAGCGCTCGATATGAAACCGCGGACGGTCTGTGGCAATGTCGGCCCCGGGGAGCCGAATACACCTCGCTCCCTCGCGATCCGATCTGCAATGTCCGACGAGCCTCAATCCGCGCTGCTCCCGTGTTCAGCAACGCCTCCTCTCATAGACCCCTTGGACCTGGTTCCCCTAGCCCCCCCCCCTCATCGCTGAGCCTTTCCTCAGCTCATTCCGCCCTGCGAATGGACGCTCTTGTAAATCTTCGGCAGCTCCGACAGGAGCGCGGCCACCCCGGGGACTGCGTGCCTGACTCTCGCTTAACTTATCCTCTTATTGCCCGTCTCGGTGTGGATCGCGCTGTCTGCGCGTCCTCTCGTTCGCGGCCGATATTCCTCTACCCGCTGTTTTGTCAGTTGTATCGTTTTGCATCTTCCGACATTCCATCCACCAAGAAAGCTTGCATCATCGTCGCCACTCACTCCCACCAAAAATCCATGTACCCGCTCGCACACACCAGTCAAGTGTACCACCACCCTTGCCATACACCACTTTTCATTCTCAACCGTCCACGTCCGTTGACCGTTCAGTCTCGTCTTGATGCCATTCGTCGTCTCCCGCATGTCTTGTTGTATCATAGCTATCGTTTACGCAGCACTCTCTGGCGCAGGAATCCCAGCCCACATATACACGGACGGCTCCATGACCCTGCGTCTCTGCACTGACATATCGCACTCTTTATCCTCATCCATGAACTCCTCATCCGCATACACGTTTTTACGCCCCCCTGTCCGTTCCCTATGCCGCTACTACCGCTTCCATGATACCATCTGTGCTTCTGTGTTGTACAGAAGGCCTACTCGACGCACAGTGGGCTGAAGCACTCTCCCCTTTCCCTTCCGTACTTACGCGTACATGGTGTATGCCTCGAGACTCGCACTGCGTGATTGCAGCACCAGGGGCTGAAGTAACATATACCTTCCTGTAGTGTCATCGTCTCATCTGCGTTGTCGGTATTACAAACGAATCGCATAACCGGATGACCGATACAAGGGCCTGGGGATCGACGCGTCTCGCGGGAGCCGTCTATTGAAAAGGGCTGCTTAAGCCGGCAAGTCTACGACCGCGCCGAAAGGTATGCTCGCCACTACGGCAGCGCGACGCCCCCAGCGGCGTCCCGCACATCTTCTGCCCGCTTCGCCCGCTTGATCTTGTGGATCTCCTCGCGCTTCCCAAAATCGGAGTCGTGCAATTGCTGTGCGCGCGGCGAAAAAACGGCGACACAAGAGTCAGCGGTGGGCACACGACCGAAACACCGTCGCCGTCGCCCCGCGGGGTCGGGCGGCACGCACCATATTCGCGAGGCGCTTCGCGGTCGCAACCGCGTTGAGCTGTTCGAGCACCTTCCCTTCCGGGAGCGCCATCTCCGTCAGCTTGGTACCTGCGGGGAACAGACTGGTCAGCGAACGCCGGCCCACACGCGCGCGCGCACACACACACGTATATATATATATATATATTATACACGGGACGCTGTGGAGCAGCCGCGGAGGTGCTGCTGAGTTTGCTGCGTTCACGTCCACAGGCTCCGCACCGGGAAGGAGAAAGAGAAGGAGGCGAGAAGTGACACGCACCGATGCGCTCCTCGACCTTCAGCACGCGCTCCTCGTCGCGCTCCGTGACGAAGCTGACGGCGACGCCGCCCCGACCGGCACGCGCCGTCCGCCCGACGCGGTGCGTGTACTCCTCGGGCTCGGCGGGGATGTCCCAGTTCACGACGATCGCGACGTCCTCGATGTCGAGCCCGCGCGCGCCGACGTCCGTCGAGACCAGCACGGGCACGACGGACGCGCGGAAGAGCTGCAGCGAGGACAGGCGCTCGCGCTGCGTGAGGCGGGAGTGCAGCGCGGTGGTGCGGATGTGCAGCGTCTGGAGGAGGTGCGTGAGGTATGCGGCGGTGCGCGGGCGCGTGCAGAAGATGATCGTGGGCGGGGGCAGCGCGATCGCGTCCTCCTCCTCCTTTTTCTTCTTGGAGGGCTTCGAGTGGGGTTTTCCGCTCTTCTTGCCAGTGGGCTTCACTGGTTCGGGTGGGGCGCGGCGGAGAGCGTGGGTCGACTCGGGTGGGTTGCAGAGGAAGTGGTAGAGGTAGGCCTCCCGTATATGAGAAGGCACGAGGATGTAATGTTGTTTGAGCGTTTCCACCGTCTCCACCCTGCAGAATCGAAGGGTCAGTACGTCTCGTGCGCGGGTAAACGGTCGGAACATACTTCGTCGTCATCCGGTGAACAAACGGCTTCTGCTTACCCGGTCTCGGTGGGGCATCCGCGACACGTTCGACCGCGTCTGTCAGCGTTGCTGTGAACAGGCACGTCTGACGTTCTTTGGGTAGGACGTTGAACAGGTACGACAACTCGGGCGCGAAAGATGAGGTGAGCAGCCGATCAGCTTCGTCCAATACCTGTGAAACAGCGTTAGCGGCGTGCATCCAGTGCAACGGCGCGTACATACCAAAAACTTGACCCTGGAGAGGTCCCACTCTCCAGACGTGCTCTTGAGCAGGTCGACTATTCGGCCAGGGGTGGCGACGATGACGTGTGGACGGTTTCCCAATTCCAAGGCTTGTGCCATCATGTCGATGCCACCCACGACAACCGCTGTCCGCAAGTTCAGCGGCGCACCGAGAACGGCAAATTGCTCGGAGATCTGAAAGGCAAGCTCTCTGAACACGATGAGACCTGGATACTGCCTCGCGATGTCCGGGTATTCACCTTGTCGGTGTCAAGACGAGTGCGAAGATGCCATACGGATCATACGACAATTTCTGGAGTATGGGGAGCGCAAACGCTATGGTCTTTCCGGAACCGGTCTTGGCGTTTCCTATGCAGTCTCTACCTTCGGGGAGACGCCTGAGTTCAGCCACGAGATCCGGGAAGTTTAGCCAAGTACGCACTTGCCTTGGAGAAGGGGGGGTATGCATGCCGCTTGGATCTCGGTCGGCGCCTTGATGGACATTTTCGAGAGCGTGCTAACAAGGGCAGAGGATATACCCATGGATTCATAGCTGGTTGGGAGACTTTTCGCCTGTGAGGGTGCAGTCCGTGCAGGTGGATTGGTAGCTCTCGGTCGTAGAGTTATTCGTGAGGATGCCATGCGGCTGTTCGCGTCCTCCTCCTCTGGTGGCTGTAGATTCTCCCCCGTTATCGCAATGACATCCTCCCTTGAAGGTATATCGGAGGAACTTGACTCGTCCTCTGACGCACTCTGCCCCTCATCGCTAACTTCTTCGCCGTCCGATTGCGCCTCCTCACTCTCGGAAGTATTATCTCCGGCTTCTAGTTCTTCATATGAAACCTCCAGCCGCAGTCTCTTTCTCAGCGGACCCTCCTCCTGCATACGCATGAGGTCATCTGCAGTGAGCGCATGTCGTTTTGAGCCAGCCATTGATGCAGAAGACACTGAGAGCCTTGGACACAACCGAGAGGAAGGAGGCGAAGATGTTTTCGGGTGTTGCCGACGTCGATCGTCGAGGGGAAAACTTACCCGTGCGGTCCGCGCACGGCCCGCATTTCCGTTTGTAGCTCGCAAAAGCAGGCCCCGCACGCGGCACAACACAAGTGGAGATTGGGGAAACGGGCTATGGATACAGTCTTGGATATATGTACAAACAAGATTAACAACTACAAAAGGTATTGCGTGCCAGAAGAGAGGGATACATTGGGGGTATGGAGAGAACATCCGTGATGAAGAGCATATCGGCGAACAGCCAGCTGGCGCCGACAGCGACAGAAGGGCCCGACGTTTACTCGGTGCGGGGGAAGACAGGGAAGTCGATGTTGTCAAAGTCGAGGAGGTTGTTGCACTGGCCCGACGCGAATGGGGAGCTGGCGCGGTCGTCCTGCGTCCCCGAGCCACTGGGGTCCGCGGCCCCTGTGGGATCGAAAGACTCATTGATCATGCTCAACCACATCGGATCGAGCGGGTACGGATCGGATTGAGCAGGGGCGGCGAGATCAGAGGGGCCTCGCGGCGCCATTGCGCCAGCCTGACCAGAGAGTGACATGTTGTCCAGGCCCAGGTGAGACTCATCCATAGTGTAGCCGGGGTATCCGAGCATGGGCGGGAAGTTGAACTTGGATTGGGCGGGCGATGCGGTCTCCCCGAACGTCGGATTCTTTGGCGTCTGGGAACGATGAGCGACCACTCATGATGCGAACAAACGTATACACATACCGCATCGTCCCCGAATATAGAGCCCTGACTCCTCGGCAAGTCGAAATGCTGCTCTTGGTCCTTCTGAGACGCTTGACGGAAGGAAGCCCAGACATCATTCCCGTTCCAAGCGGACGCGGGCGCGGCGGGACAGGACTCAACCACCGGAGATGACGAGATCGAAGGAGGTGCAGAGGCACCCTGGGAGATGTCGGGAGAGGCAGATGGCGACGCCCGCAGAGAGCACGGAAGGGAGATGGAAGGGAACTGGCTTGCTTCAACGCCGCGGCGAGACTTGGGCTTACGTTGGCGCGAAGGCTTGGGGGCGGGGCCCTTGAGCCCTAGGTACCTCTCGCGAAGAGACCGGATGTAGTCTTCGCCGGTCATGGCAGGGGTGTCGGGGTCCAGCGGCGTCTTGCGGCGCGCAGCCTTGCGTTCCGGCGAGAACTTGTAATCGGGGTGCTTGGCCATGTGCGCGTTCAAAACCTCCTTTGCCTTGTCGTGCCAGACCTTCTTCTGCTCCGGCTGGAGCATGTTCCAAGACTCCCCAGCCACACGGCTGATGTTCTGCTGGCGGTGTTCAACCCCCGGGGGGATTTGGCGGGTCTGTAGAAGATGGGAGCGGTAGAGCATAAACGCGTTCGGGGGGCGAGGGATGCGCTTGCGCTTCGAGGGGTCCGGGGTCCCGGGACGAGACAAAGAGACCTGGCCGAACGACGGGCTGAAGGAAGTGAGGCTGGGAATAGCGGGGGAATTGTTCGCGGAGCCGCCGTCGGAGGAGGAGCCGGCCCGGCTGGAGTTGATGAGTGAAATGAGGCATTGGAACTGCTCATGGCTCATGCTAACTTGGCCTTGAGGGGTAGAGCGCCCCGCGCTGAGGGCAGGAGTATTCGTGCGAGAAGGCAGTGCAAGAGCATCGAAGTTCCACTCTGCGTCAGAAGTGCCTTGAGGCAGCGCGCCAGGCGATGCACAAGGGGCTATGAAAGGGGACACAGTGTTGTTGCCTAATCGAGGATGTCAGGAAAGGCCACATGCACGAAGGTACAACGTCACATACGGTTCGGCTGCATTGTATCACTGCGCAGATGGCAAGAGGAGAATGTGGAAGTGGCAGGTTCTGAAGCTGAAGGGCCGTGGAGGAGAAAGATGAGAAGCTCTACCAAACATTGTGGACCGCGACAGCGACGCTTTATAGGGCGGGCAGAGGGAGAGGAGCGCCGGTGAGCAGAACTCAAAGGACGACGAGAAGGGGATACAACATCGCTCTAAGATCACATTGTGGCATGCGCTACCCTCGGCGCGTCATTCCCCTTTCACACTCGGAGGACGGGGGCGGTCGAGAGGCGCAAGTAACCTCACGTGCACCCCGTGCCCCAGCGAGAGATCACCTAGTGTCGCGAGACTGCCACGCACCAGGTCATCACTAGCCGTCCAACCCTAGGAAATATTCGATTTCAGCACCCTCAAAAGGAAACCGGACAAAGCATAACACCCACGTTCCGTACCACATCGAGATTGGATGCCGTTTGCGGACGGTGCACATAGGATCCTAGCACCCTCCCCCCAAGCGTTACTTCCTGCTACTGCTATATTGCCCTGCTCCAGCACGAAACGCTTAGGCGAGATGATGCAGAATTTTGATGGCCAGGTTAGGTTGTAGAGTACGCGCTTCGTGTTATGCGTTTAGGCGCCAATGCAAACGTTGAGCAAGATTGGGTCCATACAAATGCCTGCCCAAAGGTAGACCCTGCGATAGTTTGCGATCAATGCAACATATAACACAGAAGAATGTCAACCCAGGTCTATGGTTCGCGTACCGTAAGTCCATACGCCCGACGTGCCACTACATGTGTTCGCCTCGAGGCCACAACGAGGCTTGATCGTTCACACCTCCACCCGGCGGACGCTTTCTAAGGAACGACGAGCCGTCAACGCGTGGCCCGGATTCTGAAAGGCATACGAAGGTCCTTTCTTTGCATAGTACGACTATCCAGCCGCTCACTCGTCACCCGCCAGCCCGCCCACCTTCACGCGCCTGAGCTCGGGTAGAAGAAGCGCGCGGCGGTGAGCGGGAGTACGGGTTGAAAGGGCTCAAAGAGACGTGTCTCAACGAGGAAAGACCATGACTTCGTAGACTCTAGACTGCGCCTACGCGAGCGCATTCCCGATAATTGATTGTGTGACAGTAAGATATGCGCACCGAGGCAGACGTGATTGTTTATTCTATCCAGACAGTGTCCCCGGAGGCCTTCCTCACGCGGTTCATGACCGCGAGCCCTTCCCGCTCCTCCTGTATCTCTTCGATTATGATGTGATCCATCTTCGCGCTGTCGAGAGAAAGCAACCCATCGAACAGTCTGTGAGCAGAGACGGCCGGTTCGGCGACAGGCCCAAGTGCGTGCACAGTCCATTCTACGCCGGGCACCGCAAGCGATACCAGAATTTCCGGAAGCGGGGAGTCGGAGGGCGATAGCAGTCCAACGCGAAGATGTCCCCTGAGATTCACTGCACTTGCTCTCAGGGACTCTACGAAGTCCTTTATGGGAACGCGGCGCGTACCAGGAGGAGGAGATGACTGAGTGAATAGTAACGTGACTGGTACACTTGGGGAATAATGCCGGTACTTCATTCCAGGAGTAGTTGGGGCCTGCTCCATCGCCTCGTCGTGATAGTCGCGTCGATGCACCAGGACTCGCGGTGGGGGGACGACTTCTGAGAGCTCCTCGTGGACAGCGCGCTCCAAGTCTTCCACCGTCACGCCTCCCGGCCTCAGAACGCGGAGGTTTCCGTCTTCCTGTAGGCCGTCCACTACCGTGCTCTCCAGCCCCACACCGCACGGTCCCCCGTCCAAAATGACGCCGACCTTCCCTTGAAGATCGTTGAAGACGTGTTCGGCTCTCGTGGGGCTGGGCTTGCCCGAAGAATTAGCGCTTGGTGCGGCCACAGGCGCGTCTGTGAGCGCAATGAGGGCTCTCGCGACGGGATGGGAGGGCATGCGGACGGCGACGGTAGGCTGATTGGCCGTAATTATAGGAGGGACGATGGACGGGTCGGTGGGAAAGAGGAGAGTGAGCGGTCCTGGCCAAAAGCGTTTTACGAGGACCTCGTAGGTTTTCGACATCCTGTAGCCCTTGGGCAGTACTCGGTGCAGCATGTCACGCGACGATACGTGGACAATGAGAGGGTTATCTGGAGGACGACCCTTGGTGGAAAATATGCGCGAAACCGCATCAGGCTCAAGGGCGAGCGCGCCAAGGCCGTATACAGTCTCAGTAGGGAAGGCGACGGTTTGGAAGGCATGAAGTTGTTCGGAGGCACGTTTTAACGCCTGCAGCGTCTCCACAGATTCAACGATGGGTTCATCCGATTGGAAAGAGACCGATGCCGGGTCGCAAGCGAGCACCTGGGTCATGCAAGTCATGGTTGCAGGGAGAGTTGCTGGATGAGCCTGAAGGGAGGAAATTTTCCGCGGCGCACGTCTACGCCAAAGGGATCGAAATCTGTGCATGTATGCACATTCTAGACAGCTACAGCGGTTGGCGAAATCTTTGGACAGGCGCCCCGCGAGACGCGCCCGCACGAATCAATCCAAACAATCCAAAGAATTCAAAGAATTCATAGACACACCCTGACACATGTTTGTGTGTAAAATATGTACATAGGGGCATGGTATAGATGTTATAAATGTACATAGCTCAGTCAATTGGCGTGAAAGGTCCAGTAGACTGTTGAAGTGGTCGCCACATAGCAACAGCTAAGACAGAACTAGTAGTCGGTGTCGGCCTCGTCCTGATGCTTGGTGCTCTTTTCAGGCCGTCAACTCTGTCAAAAACATTCTCTGGTACCCATCCTAGAGCTGTGTGGTGCTTGTACTCATGTCAGAAGGTCAGCGCTGATACGGCGTTTGACCATGTTGGTCAGAGGAGTACTGAGGGTCATATAGGACTACCGTTACTATGTGGCGGGCGCCGGCCTTGGAACACATCGTACATATGTATACACACATTTTCCTCGATACAAGTGATCTCGTATGAAGCCTACTTGTGTCATGCATGCCTACGGTGCAGTCAAGATGCACGAAGAGGACCTCAAATAGTTTTCTGAATTCTTTGGATTGTTTGGATTGATTCGTGCGGGCGCGTCTCGCGGGGCGCCTGTCCAAAGATTTCGCCAACCGCTGTAGCGTCTCACAAGATAAGAGCTTACAGGATCGATGGGACTGAGTCAGAGGTCGTGTCCCAGGGGCAGGAGAGCAAGGAGTCAGATCAGCGCAGTGTCCAGTCACAAGATGACCTCATACGTTGTTTGCGTAAACACATCAGCCTACGGGCGCCCACACATGTCGCTAACGCTTGTACGATTCGATTATCCAGCTCCCATACAGTCCGAGATGCTAATGCACGACAAATGGAAGACATGTACGAGCAACATCATAGAGCACAAAGATACCACGTCGTATGCAGGACTGGCCAGCTGATATACAAGTACAAAACGCGAACGGGATGGCCTAAATGGCCTCGAGGAGTGTTTACCTTTCACCCATCAATTCATCATCCTCGCCCTGTCGGGGTGCATGCCTCCTCCTCCAGAACGAGGAGGGCCTCCAAAGTCTTGGCCGTTCGGAGGCGGTCCCTGAGCAGGGTTAAAACCGTTCGGCGGGGGAGGGAGACCGTTGGGTCCGGGACCACCAGGAGGGAACGGCGGACGATTCCCATTAGGAGGTCCATTGAAATTACTCATAGGAGGAAAGGGCGGCATGCCTGAGATGATGGTGTCAAGTTAAGCCTCTTGTCTGCGCAGAAGTACACTCACCAGGTGGAGGAAAGCCACCCGGACCCATTCCTGGAGGACCCATCCCAGGAGGGGGCATAGCACCGTTTGGAGGGAAAGGGGGCGCACCTGGGGGTCCCATCATGCCGGGAGGACCCGGCATACCCGGCGGCATGGGAGGACGACCTGTGCCAATGTGAGGATCATTTAGCAATATTTGAAGTACATCACACTGACCACCAAAAGGAGGGGGGCCACCGAATGGCGGAGCGCCATATCCCATGGGTGGGCCGCCGAAAGGGGGGGCAGGAGGACCTAGATGTTGGGGGCCAAACCCAAAACCGCCCGGAGGGGGAGGATTCCCGCTCTCGTATGCAGCTGTGATTTGGTCAATGATGCTCTGCGCTTTGTCGTGGCCGAGCGCTGTGGAAAGGAGAGCGTCAGTACTACGCTATTCACAATGATAAGGTGACGCACATGCATAGTAGTCTCGGACATTCGCTAGGTGGTTCCGACCACTATTGTGTGCCTTCCGGACTTCAAGGGAAAGCGGATCAGTGTCGAGTAGAGGAGCCACAGCGATACAGTACATACCCGAGGCGGAGTCATGAGTCAAAAAGACGTCACAGTAGTCGCAGTAATGTTTCTACGGACCAGAGATTAGTAGAAACGGAGGACCGGGCGGAGGAAAGACGTACTGGCATGACGGCGGCAGTTGACCGTGCTGAGGGTTACAGACCAAGGTGCGGGCGGCTACAGGACGCGCATCGCCACAGAGTTTTCATCGGAGCTTGAACGCTTTGGCACGTGATGTACTTCATTCCTGCCTGCAGGCTCAGCACCGTGCACGCGTCGCGAGATCTCTCAACTCTTGTGTTAGTGACCTCGACATGGAAGCCGCTTCTAACGGCATTCAGGAACCTTTTGATCTCATCCGACTATCTTTGAGCGAACGTGTTTTTGTAAAACTTCGAGGAGATAGGGAGCTCACAGGGGTCCTTCATGTCAGTATCGACCGCGTATTCCTGACGTTTTACCACTAAAGTCTCTCCATAGGCTTATGACGGGCACATGAATCTGATCCTGAGCGATGTCGAGGAGACTATCATGATTGTGGACCAGGTTGATGGCGCACCAGAAGGACACACAACGGTCAATGTAAATTCTTCTCACCTCAACCTGCTCAATCTGTGACTGAACTTGTTCTCTAAGATCGCGAAGCGGAAAATGGATATGCTTTTCGTGAGAGGAGATGGTGTTATCCTGGTACGTCGTTCACTGACTTGAGACCCTCCATGTAATGATCAGTGTCAACTCATAGGTCTCGCCACCATCCCGAACTTAACTGGAGGAGCACCATCTATGGCACATTCATGCTTGATGGTTGCACACCTGCAAATATACTTTCCAACTACCACCGCGCTTTCATGGACTATGCTCTTGAGCTGCATGTTGTCGTATTGGCTGTGTACATCGATTCTGGAACGTCATCGGTCAACTCTCCATCAGGTCAGCCATGCGTAAGCCTATTCAACCCGCGATACCGGTGAGTCCATCATATAACCAAAAAGTATATACGAAAACAGCTAGCATAATCCAATATTTCGTACAGCCCCTGCCTCATCCTCGATCACTGCATCTTCGGGCGTATCAAACGAGAAGGTGGAGCCGGGGGTCGTCGCAGATGGCGTACATTCGGTTGTTGTTGTTGAGAGCATCAAAGTATGCTTTTCAGTAGTTTCGGCGGGTTGGTAATTTGCGGAGTCGGAGTCGGCTACTACGGCTCCTCTTGGCCAAGTACCTTCGCGTATCCATCCCGCTTGCAGTATCTTGATCTTGCACCATGGCACACATGAACCTCAGCAGGAGATCTGGCGAAGGAAACTGCGCACCACAAGCGCAAGCGGGAGACGATGCCTCAGTCTTGCCCCGCCAACTAAACCATCCCAAACCCTGTCTATTCCTGCCTCCCAAGTCTTGTCGCTTTCGAGGGCTCCAGGCGTTGCTAGTATGTTTTCAAGTCTCTGCTGGGACGGATTTGGTTGTGGCGGGACGCGTGGATTTGGTCCGGGCTCGCGCCAGAGGGCTCTTCGGGCGTCGAAGAGGTGCTGGCCATGTTCAGATGGATCCGTAGCTGCTAGACGTTGCTCAAACGGAGTCGGAGACATGGGGCCAGTAGCAGTCAAAGACTGGTTTGCAGTAGAGGTTGTAACGACTGGAGCCGCGGGTATCACATCTGATAGCGTGCGTACCTCGGAGGTGCCGGAGAGCGAGAATGGGAAGGGTGATTGGAACGATTTGGGCGAGTCATCCGGAGAGGACGGCGCAGTGATCACGATGGTGGCGAGAAGGATTTGCTCAACAGGCTCAGGTGCAGCCGCAGAAACTGCCCCGGCGGGGCTCTCGCTCGGCCTTTGCATGGGAGGCAGCGTGGTAGCCTCGCTTGCCCGACAAGGCAGGTCATTTTCTGACGTAATCATGGTTGTGCCACGTGCCGCCATCACCTTGTACTTACCGCTGCTCGTCCGTAACGCCGTTCCAAGTTCCAACCACTGCCAAAGGGCTCCTCGCCTCCCTATCCACCCTCCATGATGTATTCCAGAGCCTCTCCTGCGCATTCCACGACATCGCTCTCCGACGACGACGACGAGTACGTCAGCAAATCCGCCTTCTTCCCTGACGGCGAGGGCACCGCAGACATCATTCCTGCCCAGTGGTCCTCTCGGCTCAGTAGTCGTCGAAGTGACTCTCGCTCCCATCCTGCACCCTCACAAGCATCTCGTCTTCCACCTGAAATTCTGATTCACATCCTGAAACAAGTCCACTCCGCTCGCGACCTCTACCATGCCCTCCTCGTTTCTCGCGCCTGGTGCGAGTGCTCTGTTGAGCTCCTCTGGTATCGGCCACACTTCTCCAAGGTTCCGACCCTGGTCAAGATGATGCGCATACTGTCCAGAGGAGATCAGACCTTTGTGTACTCGCAGTTTATCCGCCGACTGAACTTCCTCAATGTCGCACAAGACCTTTCAGACTCTCTTTTTTCGCGCTTGGCACATTGCGTCAGGCTGGAACGACTCACTCTCATGCATTGCACAGCACTCTCCGACGAGGGGCTCATGCGTGTTCTCCCTCACTGTCCCAATCTTGTTGCTCTTGATCTCACCGGCGTAGCAGAGGCCACGGACAGGACTATCGTAGCGGTCGCAATGTCGGCGAAACGCTTGCAGGGAATCAATCTCACTGGGTGCAAGAACCTGACCGATGCGTCTATCGTGGCGCTGGCGCAGAACTGCTCTCTCCTCCGCCGCGTCAAGCTCAGCAATGTCGAGCAAATCACAGATTTGTCCATCTCGGCCTTGGCGCGCTCCTGCCCTCTCCTACTCGAGATCGATCTCAACAACTGCAAGGGAGTCACTGACAGCAGTGTACGTGACTTGTGGACTTATTCCGTTCAAATGCGCGAGATGCGGCTATCCCACTGCTCGGAGCTCACCGACGCGGCCTTCCCCTCGCCTCCGAAACGCGACGGCCTTCTTCCCACCACAAATCCCTTCACCTCCGCACCTTACGCGCCCCCGGATGCCCAGTTCCTCAGAGTCCCTCAGCCCTTTGAACAACTGCGCATGCTCGACCTCACCGCATGTGGCCTGATCACGGACGACGCCATTGAAGGTATCGTGTCCGCCGCACCGAAGATCCGCAATCTCGTACTAGCCAAATGCACGCAACTCACGGACAACGCTGTGGAGAGTATCTGTAGACTCGGCAAAGGGCTACATTATCTGCATCTTGGCCACGCTGTTTCCATCACCGATCGCTCCATCAATAGCCTTGTGAGGTCTTGTACCAGGCTTCGCTACATCGATTTTGCAAGTAAGTATCCTGGTCTGTGTCCATCTACTATGAGGTTCTCATATTCTCCATATCTAGACTGCCTGCAGCTTACGGATATGTCGGTCTTTGAGCTCTCTAGTCTTCCTAAGCTGCGGCGCATTGGTCTTGTCCGCGTCAGTAATTTGACAGATCAAGCCATCCAAGCCTTAGGGGAGCGACACGCTACCTTGGAGCGTATTCACATGTCGTACTGTGATCAAATATCTGTCATGGCGATTCATTTCCTCCTCCAAAAGCTCCCGAAATTGACGCACCTGAGCTTGACCGGCATCCCAGCATTTCGGAGGGCTGAATTGCAGCAATTCTGCCGTTCACCTCCACCAGTACGCTCTGTTTCGCCATCATAACTGCGGCATCGCTCACCACAGTTTGTAGGAGTTTAACACCCAGCAGCGCGCCGCGTTTTGTGTGTACTCCGGGCACGGCGTGGCTAAGCTTCGAGAGTTTCTTGCGGAGTTGTTCAATACTATCACCAGCGAACTCCTCACATCGAATGACACCGATTATGAAGATGAGCTCGATGATGGAGACACGGTGCGCCCAGGAGCACCCACAGATGGCGAGGCCGACGCTATAGAAGAAGATGACGAGGACGAGGACGATAAGGACGATACAGCTTCAGAGGTCTTCATGGTACCCGGATATCATCCCGCACACGGAATACCTCGACTCCACCCTCGTTCCGCACACGAAGAGCCCACCGTCAACCGTCCCTTTCAACTATCAGGCAGAGAGTTCACTATGACGCGAGAATCAAGACGACACCCTACTCCCCGTGCCCAGCCTCGTGCCCAGATTGCCGGGCCTCCAACGTGGTTAGATGCTGCGGGTCCTTCACGACCGCGTCGGGGGTTCGGACAACAGCCTCTCGTCGAACAGTCAACATCCCCTACGCCGAGCGACGCGGCGTCTAATCGCAGCGCCGGTACGAACCATTCCACTGGCACGACCTTCTTCCGTACGTACGCGGAAGCGAATGGCACAGTGCGGAACGGAGTGATGACGCCCGACCTCATCTACGCAGAAATCGGACATGGACGCGGTGCAGGTCCGGGTCCGAGCACCATACTCGTACAAACCCATGGTCGCCGTGACACTGGACCCGCCATAGAAAACGCCAACCCTGCCATGTCTGCCAGCCCTCCCACACGCAGTCTGGTCGCACCAGTGCAAGCCAGTCTCGGGATGGCTGTCTTTGAGCCTCGTCACGCCCCACACCATCGTGATCCGCGGTCCGACTTCGTGCCCGGCCGCTCACCCATCCTCCATGACGCTTCCAACTCCTATATGCGCCCCCATCACCATCCGGACGGCGGGGTGGGGTTTTCGGTTCTCAGAGAAACATCGCCTCGCTCACTCTCTCCCGTACCGAATACAAGGGATCTGCAGGAGTCTGTACACTCTGCTCTCGCGGGCACGAGCCCCATGATGGACACCGATGCCAGAGGACGGAGCGTGAAGAGGACTCTGCGTAATACATTCGCTGCCGCGGAGACGTTCTTCAGCGGCCGCCCCGCTGGTGGCAGTGGTGGAGATGGTGCAGCTGGGTTGAACGGCCGCGACGTTGACACTCATGGGCACTAATAGGCCATGTACCTAGCCATTTCGTGTCAGCTCACACTTCCTATCCTTTTCTTTCTCGGTCCTCCATGCTATCTTGCCACGAGTATCGGAGTAATGTATATACCACACGCCTCCCCATTCTCTGAAATCTCCTTATCCGTCACGGACTGTCCTCTTCGTCTACATTCGGATGTCTAGCTTTGTTGAAGTATTCCTCTCTGTATGCGCACGCTTGTATTAAATGTAGCATTCGCACTCTCTATTTCGTAGATATTGATGCTAGGTCCTTTGCATCTCAGTTTCAAATCACCTTACGCAGCAATTATACTCACTATGATAAGCGCTGAATACTGGCGTCTATGTGGCGTAGATGACAATCTATTGAAGGCTTATATAGCGCTTTCTGCAACACCTCTCTTGCCATCTCGACATCGCGTTACTCCCGCCATGAACATCAGGCTAGTACGGGTAGGTACGCACCCACATATATGCGGTGAATGGCCTCTTACGATCGCCAGGTAGACGACCTCCTAGGCATGCAAGCATGCAACCTACAAAATCTGCCCGAAAACTACACGCTTAGGTACTGTACGTGGCCTGCTTGTACTTGCTGGTCTGGCGCAGTGTTGATCGGGACGGCTTGCCAAAGATATGTACCATGCCCTAACTTGGCCTCAGTTATCTTATGTTGCGGAGGAGGACGGTAAGATCGTGGGCTACATCCTGGCCAAGATGTGAGTGCACATAGGTTGGGGCGCCGGCACGCTGACTCAAACACAGGGACGGTAGGGAGGAAGATGTGCCGGATGATGACGAGGCCCATGGCCACGTCACGTCCATCTCTGTCCTGCGGTCCTATCGTCGGCTTGGTCTGGCAAAAAGGCTTATGCTGCAGTCGCGTGAGTTCTTTCCTCCTGTCCGCCAGCCCGAGAAAGATTTGTGCTGAAGGGGAGATGCAGAAGAGGCGATGGCGACCGTGTACAAGGCCTCCTACGTATCGTTGCACGTGAGAAAGTCGAACCGTGCCGCACTCGGTTTGTATCGCGACACGCTGGGCTTCACTGTGAGGGACATTGAGAAGGGCTACTGTGAGTTCACCCCCCCCCCCCCTGCCGCCCGCCCGCGTATCAAGTGCTAACAGGCGTCGCCTTACCCAGACGCGGACGGCGAAGACGCATATGCTATGCGGTTGTCGCTCAAGGATCTGGCGAGGTAGACAACACTGAATGTATCGTGCAGCGCGTGTTTCGCCGGACCCATATACACTACATAATGTTACATAGTCTGTCCAAACATGAGAGGGACTGTGCTAGGTCTGAACTCCTGTCGAAGGTTCTACAGCAACTTCTAGAAGGGCTTCTTTATCTGGGGGTCCCGGCGCAGTCCTAATAACAGACGTTTCTGGCTCCTCGTACATCCGTTCCTCCTGTGCGGGTGGAAGTGGCTGTTTCCCAAGAGACGCCTCCTCCTGAGATGGCGGCGCCTTAGTCAATGTTTCGGCTGCTGCTGCCGCTGCACGATGACGCTGCACAGCTACCCGTATGAGCTGAGCCGTCGACAACCCGAGCTCGTAGTATCCATCGTTCAACTTGCCGTCGAACATTCCTGTGTGCGCCTGGATCTCGTCAGAGGCAAGCGTGTTGCAATTTGGAACAAAGTGGGTGCTGAGAGGGGTGTTCTGCCTGGGTAGTACCGCGAATGTCCGCAGGGATGGATAAGACGGTGGATTGGGTGGGAGATACGTGTAGAACCTGTGATATCGTTGAGCTCGATGAACTATAAGGACGAGCAGGTAAACATACGTGTGGAACAGGACGCCCAAGCTAGACTCAATCTCCAACAGCTTCCTCATTCGTTCTTCTAGCTCGGCTTGGTTCCATAGATTACCAACATACTTCATGTGGTCAGAGACCCATGTGTAGCCGACTCCGATCTCGTCCCGTTTGTAGTATGCAGTCCCGGCCGCGGCTCCCGCCAGGAGCGCGCCGCCGACTGCATATGCCGCAGGGGCCCATTTCTGCCACACAGAAGTCGTAGCAGCCGTCGTGGTTTGGACCCCGGCTGCAGAAGCGGATGTGACGGGAGCAGACGTTGCGGCCTTTGCCCCCCAGCCTTTGAAGCCACTTAGGACATTGGAGGCCGAGCGGACGTAACTTGCCGCCTGGGTTGCACTATTCTTGAAAACGAAAGGGTGGAGACCTAGGTACTAAATTACATGTTAAGAGATGTTTAGAGAAAGAGGGATGTCACCGACCGGCGTGTCGAACGCGATACATGCAACGACGTTAGGCCAGAGAGGAGCACGCTTATCAGGACGCGTGTGCACGAACTCGATTAGAGTGTCGGCCGCGAGCAACCCCCCCATACTGTTCAGCGATGAAAGCATATCCAGGTCTTAGAGACGAGGAAGACGCACCTATGGCCGCATAAAACTATGTTGGCCTTGCCTGCACCACCTCCAATACCATTGGCAACCTCTCGTCGCACAGTGAGATCGGTCAACCAATCTGCAAATCGAGTCACGGCCGCATTCTGACCCACGAACGTTTGAACAATATTTGAGGGGTGATTGGCAGGATAAACTCACAAGCTCCCCCTTTGTCTGGTCCGCATGCGTCAGCGAGCATGTCGTCGGGTTCATGACATGTTTACACACAAACCTCGTATGCGGGAAACACAATGCTCTCTACAGTTGTGTTCGCGAGTGTTTCTGTCAGGATGTGCTGGAGCCGTTGTGGAAATTCGGCGAAAGTAGAATCTGTGCCTTTGAAGCTAGGCAAGAGTCAATGACGCGCTGTCTCTTGGGGTATGCTATATCTCGCACCCATGTATGAAGACAACTAAGACAAGGTCTGCAGAAGAGGCAGAAGACGCGGCATCTCGATCAGCAGACAGCGTTCGTGCAGCGGCTTGCATGTTGGTGGTACGGCATCACACAGGACATGAAAAGCGCGGGCAGCGGTCGGAGCTGTGAACACGGCGATGCTCTCCGCAGTTGGCGGGAATTTCTATATCAAGCGCGGGCGCGCACGGCGTAAGTCATGTGACAGGGAACCAGCGCCCGCCATGCATCCGATTCCATCGGGAAGCCGTTGTGCTTCTGTAGTCTGATTTCGTGCTACCATGTCATCGTCTAATACTACGAACTTCGCGTCTGTCCTCAGATATCTCGGCTTGTCTGATACATATGAACCATCACCCCACATTGCACCTATCGACTTCCTGCAGCAGCATGTTCGGTCTCTACCTCCTCAGCTCCTTAGACTCTTCTCTGCGAACACAACGCCGAAGCAAAGAACATCCGTGTCGGTCATACGGAACAGGAGGCTCAAGTATGCAGACTCTAATCCCCCCGAATTGTCCCCAAGGAACGCCAGGTCGGCATGGCCGGCGTTGTGGGAAGGCAGGGAACGGCCTGAAACGGAGCAGGCTAAGGATGAAAGGGCATGGGCAGACCGGGAATTTCTGGGTGATGGCAAGCAAAAAGTGGGGAATTTAGGTTCTCTTCTGGGCAACTACGAGGAGGAACGCGAATCCGAGCGCGTACGAACGATACGCAGGCAGCGAGAAGAATATGTCGATTCACTCCCGGAAGAGGATGACGAGAGTGATGATGAAGAGGAAGAGGTTCCCGAAGAGCCAGATCCCTTGGAAGTTGAGCAATCGTTTGTCAGGTCAGTGAAGGAGCGGTTCATCTATGGGCTCCTCGAGGTGAGTGTCTATAGTCAGCCGACGGCTTCTTGCTAACGGATGATCTGATGCGACTAGTCGATTGACTACGACAAGGTGGACTGGGAGGAACGTTGGGACGATGACCTCGACAGAGACGCTGAGGAACGGTGGTTTGATGACGAGGAGGAAGGCTGACTTTGTTCAAATACAGCAAATGCAGTAGGAATGGCTCATTGCTCGTCCTCGCCCGCGTGCAAGTCTGAATTCCACCTGTGCATACCGATCACGCGGTACCTGTTATCGCAGCTACATCACCAAACCCACTCGAATGCTATTCATAAAGAGGCTTAAGTTTCTGATGCTCAGGTGCCCCGGCTCGGCGGTGCGGTCTCCTGTTGCTTGGTAAGATGTTCGGTAAGACACAGGCATTTAAGGCTAACCCGTGTGACAGACGGGTCAGGTACTCCACCATCTCCCAACGCAAGTCTTTCCTGCCATGGCCAACGTCCCCAAATTCAAGCTGAACAATGGTGCTTTGATACCTGCCGTCGGTACGTGTCACATTCATAGTACTTCTAAGCATTGATATATCGTTATTCTAGGTCTTGGCGGTTGGTCTGGCACCACCTTGGAAGAGCGTGAAAACGGGTGGAAATTTATGCTCAGCGCATTGCAGGTACAGTATTCCACGCAGGCAGCAGCAGCTTCATCCTTACTAACAACCCACTGGTCTAGGCGGGCTATAGGTTAATCGACACAGCGTACATCTATGGTGATCGACCTCTTCTCGTTCCATACAGCACATGTTCATGGATAATGGCAGGGACGGAGAAAACCACTGCTGTTGCCATCAAGAAATCCGGTATACCTCGCGAGGATATCTGGATTACCACGAAACTGCAGTGCGTATGAAGCAGACGGCCGTAGGATCGTCGCCGCTGATCCTGCTCAGTCACCAGCACACACCGAACGTGGAGGAGTACTTCCAGAAGAGCCTTGACAATCTTCAGACTGACTACGTCGACTTGGTACCTGCGACTTTTTATGCGTCGTGGAGCATGATCTCATCTTAACTACCTCTTCTACAGTATTTGATTCACTGGCCTCAGACGTCGAAATATGTTGGTAAGTGCACAGCTAGTTGGGCCAGGTGTGATGTCTCTTGCTCACGTAACAGAGGGCGACTTGGAGCCCACGGATGAGCAGGGAAATCTCATCGTCGTTGATAGCCCCACATTCAATGAGACCTGGGCCAGAATGGAAAAAATCTACGAAAGTGGTCGGGCAAAGGCAATCGGTGTCAGCAACTTCTCCGTGAAAAAGTGCGTGAATCTTCAGTATGCGTGATAGCTTTCTCACTGAAGGGAATTTAGCCTCGAGAAGCTTCTTGAAACGGCCAAAGTTATTCCAGCTATCAATCAAGTCGAGTGAGTACGGCGTATCATTGATTTACGAACTCCTGATGACTGAGAGCATGTACAGGTTGCATCCGTACTTGGCGCAGCCCGAGCTGAAGGAATACTGCGATAAGAAAGGCATTACGCTGACTGCATACACGCCTACCGGTACAGCTCTCCCCTATCTGAAGTTATTGAACGGTATTGTGAAGATTGCCCACCAGGCTACAAGAATGTCCTCACCGATCCAACCATCACTGAGCTTGCGGAGAAGTACAAAGCTACCCCCGGCCAGATCGTCCTCAGCTGGCATATCGCCAGAGGTGTCTCTGTCGTGCCTAAAAGCTCGAACGAGCAGCGACAGAAGGAGAACTTGGCCGTATGTCTTCCTGTGCATTACGTGATTGCTTCGCTGACGTACTTCGGCGTGGCCCAGATTCTGGATTTAGACCCTGAAGATGTGAAGCGTATCACTGCGCTGGATCGTAACCAGCGACTCTGCAACTACGCCAACGAGCACGGGAAGGTTACGGGCTGGACCTACGAGCAGTTGGGCTGGTGAAAGCCGCGCCAAACGAGGGAGCAGACGTATACGAGTAAGCATATGTCAAGCGTTTGTGAGCCACTGGCGTACCCATGTAATGGTATGATTGTATCCTTATGGCTCGACATCAACGAAATTCGCATTCACTTGAAAAAAGACTATCGACCATGAGTGTACCTAGGTGCGAATGCGATCCTGCCAAGCGGCATGCAGCAGCGGTCTCCCACGACTGGGCTTCGTTGAAGACCGTCAAACCCCTACTGGCACAAGTGCTATTCTTGTGCAACGGCCCTCGGGATTTCACCGACATCCCATTGCACGGTGCAGGCCGAACGAAGGCTGCGCATGACAAAAAACCTATGATAGACACGTCCGACGTCGCCACAACATCATAGTTACATAGGTGCCGTAACGAGAATTCACCGCTGTAACTACTTGAGTCTGTGTTTCTAATCAAACCTTTTGCATTAACGACGCGCATGCTGACCGCCTTCGATTGACAGGTTGCTGCATGCTGCACGTCTTTTAGCCTAGTGGAAACCATAGGGTGTTCATTCGATCCAATGGCACAGGTAATAAGGCAAACGATGCGGCTCCGGCGTGAGATTCGGGACTGGAGCAGGAGCAGCATGACCTGCAGAAGAAACTTGCCATCATTGACTTCACCGCGTCGTCTTTTGAACATGTTCCGACATAATTCCTTCCTAATACGTATCGCCTCAACTTCGGAAATGTACGTGCCATCGTGACCCCTCGTCGCAATCTCATAGAACGGTGGACCCTGCTCTATGCCTTGAGGAACACCTTACACTACCCGTCGAGGTGGTCACGCAAGCATGAATCGCCGAAGCGCACTCGAAGACGCTCCATAACGTTCTCGGGCACGCGATGCCAAGCCAGAAGGACTTGCTTCCCCGACCGGAAGCAGCTGCGTATGAGGTATAAATACGAGATGGGTGGGCAGGTTGGCTCAAGATACGGTCGCGTTACCATACTACCTGACATGAAGCTTACACTCCTCTCCACTCTGGCCGTGGCTGCCATCGGTGCAAATGCACACTGTGAGTTTATCCCTCTTCGCCATCGTAGCTAGTCCCTGACATTGTCGTGCAAAGTCACTATGCAATACATCTGGATCAATGGCGTAAGTGTGAAGACGTGAGACGCCTACTTAGCCAATGCTCATATGATATTTTTCGCAAGGTCGACCAAGGTCTGAACACCGACCTCCGTGTTCCACCAAACAACAACCCCGTCACCGATGTCACCTCCACGGACCTGACCTGCAACGTCAATGGGCTCTCCGGTGCTGGGGTCTCCACCGTCTCCATCCCCGCTGGCACTAATGTGCGTGATTGAGACGAGCAAGCACCACAACGTACTCATCAGTCGCATATAGATCACCTTCGAGTGGCACCAGCATGCACAGCGCACTGGCGAAGATGCAATCGCTGGCGGACACAAGGGTCCCGTTCAGGTGTACATCGCAAAGGCACCGTCTACGGCCGCATCTTTCAATGGTCAGGGCGCCGTCTGGACAAAGATCTACTCTTCCGGGCTTCTCAACCCCCAAAGCCAAGAGTGGGCGACGGACGTCGTCAACGCCGCCAATGGTCGGTTGATCACGCAGTCTACCAGTTGGTGCGAATATTGATAAAGGGGCTACATAGGCAAGCACAGCGTTGTGATTCCCGCATCGCTCCCTGCCGGCGAGTACCTCCTTCGCGCGGAGATCGTGAGTTCTCTCAAGTCGATAGTGTGATCCGGAACTCATTCTCCTTCGTGCTAGATCGCCCTTCACGTCGCTCAGAGCTACCCAGGCGCCCAGTTTGTAAGTTCCATGCTTGTTTTCAGTGTGATCACCCGTCACTGACAGATCTGTGTGATCTTGTAGTACATTGGTCAGTGACACGCATATTGCATGCCTCACAAAGGATATATTCATCACGATGTCTGTATCCAGGTTGCGCTCAGGTCAAGATCACCGGCGGCGGTAACGCGAACCCCCCCAAGATCGCCCTCCCGGGTGCCTACAAGGCTGCCGACCCCGGAATCACGGTAAACATTTACAACAACCTCCAGAGCTACACTGCGTGAGTTCATGCTGTTTGCGAGCTTGTTTATCAAACCAGTGCTGAACAGAAATCGTAGTCCGGGTGGCCCCGTCTGGTCTGGGTGAGATATATTTCTGATTTCTGTAGTATCATGATCGGAGTGGCAGTGGACGGAATGTATCGTATAAGAGATTGTATCCTGAACAAATCAAAACCTGTTCAATCTGCGGCTATCGTCAGCTCCCATTCGATATCGCCATCGATACGAACATTGAACCTAGTTGTGAAACGTGTTGTCCATGAGCTTGTCAGTGTACACAGACTAGCTAGGTGCTTGGACCCACCGCTTCAACCACAGCGGTTACCATAACGGGCATCCGCACGACGATGATACATCTTGCCGCCTCATTGCCACCACGCGACGCACGTCACCGCGCAACTACGAGCTGCTAACGGTGAGGCTTAAAACCTTCTCAGTTGTCCTGTAGGCTCACATTGCCACCGCCTTGTAGGCATGATAGGGACACTAGAACGGCGCTCGGGTACAGGGCATGGGATTAAAGTGGGATCACTGCCTTACGCGTAGAGATCCTTGGGCGGCATGGCATCCGCGGTCTCCCCTCTGCCCTGTGTAGGAAACTACAATAAAAGCCGAACCACGCACACAACCGTGGGACAACAATACAGGCCTCGTTTTCCTCCGCGTCCCCCGTGAACCTCGCCCCCCTTACGCTCCTAATGTCACCGGTACGCCCGTGTGTCAATGCCGAATGATCTGAATAACCCATCGACATTACTCGCAGATGAACGTCACGCTTTCACGACTGGACAGACTCTACCTCGCAAAAGTGGCTGATCAGGCCGAGCGATACCAAGGTCAGGACTACTTCTGCGTTTGCTTAGGTCAACGTCTAGGCTGATTTCCTCGCTCAACGTTGGTAGACGTCATCAATCAGCTGAAGGACGTGATCGATGCTAACGATGCCCAGCTCACGCTCGATGAGCGAAACCTCCTTTCCGTAGCGTACAAGAATCTCACCGCTAATCTACGTTCGAGCTGGCGCACAATCGATACTCTGCAGAAGAAGGAGGCCCTCTCCTCTACACGACAGGAGGTCAAGCTCATGCGCTTGCAGAAGGAATTCATTGAGAAGGATATCGATGTCTTGTGCAGAGATGTCATCGATCTACTTGAGCGCACCCTCATACCAGCAGCCAGCGACGGCGAAGAGAAGGTCTTCTACTCCAAGATGTGAGTACTAGTGGACTCGACCTTGTAAGCAACGATAACGTTTAATTTATACACCACAGGCGAGGAGACTACTATCGATACCTTGCTGAGCTCACCCGTTTGAACGCGAAGGAAAACCTCGGAGAGACCTCACTCGAGGCCTACAAGCTCGCCTACCAACACGCTCTCGCCACCCTTCCTCCCACTCATCCCACACGTCTGGGCTTGGCGCTCAATTTCGCAGTATTCTTTCATGACATCATGCACAGTCCCGAACGGGCGTGTCATTTGGCGAAACATGCATTCGACGAGGCGATAGCAGCGGCATCCCAATCGCCGTCTGCAGCAGGCACAAATTTGGAGGACTCCTTGATGATATTGCAGCTAATGAGAGACGACTTGATCCTGTGGCACGGGGAAATAAAGCGAGGTACGCTGGTTCAAGTTTATTCTTCTGCCATGCTAGCACACGGACACTGACTTCCGCGAGTGGACCAGACTGAGAATAGCTGTCGCTCCTGACACACCATCTCGTCGCCTTAGCGGTTCGACTACTGATCAATAGCTCATTCGGCTTTTGTAAGCGATGGTGTTGCTCTCGGTTTGTCCCAAGTTGCTTGTATCATGCGCATATATGAAGTTATCCGTCCCACTCGCAATCTATCTACTGACAATGATGTGCCCGACACGAGCCTCAAAGAGAAGTTGAACTGCGCAACGTTGTGTGCCCGGTGTGAAACTGTGTCTGTGCTTGCTCTTTCATCATCTGCCTGGGGAAATAGGATCGATCTAAAGGATCTAGGCATTGTTTATAGCACTCGCTAAGCATCAGAATCTATTGTGGGGTTACTTAGTATGTTCCTTCGTTAGTTCATGACCGGTGGCGAGAAGGAATCGCTGACTTTGAATCAGCGAGAGCGTGGAAGTGGGACATGAAAACGGAGAGTGCTCGAAAACGACGGCGCTCAATCGGACTGCGGGGACGCACCTGAAGACTTGGGACACATCCGGACTGTTTGGTTGTACACCAAACGCTGTAAAATGTTGTCAGTGCGTTCAATCATAGCATCAACGTTCGATATTGGGAGTACAGTTATACAATGATACATGTGTGTATGCTACGCAATCGCATTCAGTATCGTTCTATTTTGACTGTTCTGGCTGTGCGAAAGTAGCAGCGACTAGGAGCGGAAAGGCCAAAGTCGCATCTGAAAACACCTTGAAGTATATATGGTAGTTAGTAACGTAAAGCTATGGGAAATCGAACACATACCTTTACAGACTCCGAACCCGCTCGTATCTTCCCCCAGGAAACGGCCTCGTCCGGACGCGCACCAGAATCTGAGCCGTCAAATTCTTGGCCAGTGTTCTGCCTAAGGTGTTAGCTCGCGCTTTGATCACGGCGCGCCACGAACTTACAATGTACACTGAGTAGTCGGCACCGTTGCGCTATCATGGTCATCTGAGTTTATCGTAGACCGATGATAAAAAATATAGGATGACATACAATCAACATCGCATTGGCAATCTGGTGCTTACAGACACCTCCGCCGAGGATGATCATCCCGGCCTTTCGCGACTTACGGGAGAGCTCATTGATGTTACGGATGTCTTGAACGATATCTATCACCAGACCCGGATTCTTGAACGAGTGAAAGTATATCATGTCCCCTATGGACCCGTCCGTGAGCGCGGGACAGAACACAGGGATGTTGTTCTAAGGAAGGGGAGTGGAGCTCAGCGCGAACGGACAGTACTAAAATCACATATATTCACTTTGTAGGCCCAGTAGTACACAGATTCCTCATTGTCGATCTCTTTTCCTAGCCGGCGGATGAAAGAGCTCGGGGTCCACACCTGACCAGTCTCCTTCTGCTCTGCGAGCATGGCGTCAAGAATCGGCGTAAGCCAGTCCTCAAACTTGCAGTAGTTGTCGTTGGGCACGATGAGGTTTCCGATACGGTTCATGCCTCTTCTGCGAAGGTCTGCGCCATCCAGGTTGAAGTCCGCTAGATAAGTTTTGCCGAGGCATTTGATGAAGTCCTCCTCGATGCCCCCGGCCGTAGTGACGATGGCATTGACGTGTTTATGTTTGACAAGGTAAAGGATAATTTCGCGAAGTCCGGAAGAGATGAGGTTTGACGTGTAGCCCAGAAAGACGTTACATTTGGTTTTGGCCCGGACTTCTGGAGTCAAGAACTCATCAGATTCGTCCGCTTCGATGGGCTCGTCCGAGAGCCGCCACTTGCGCTGATAATACGACTCATGAGCGGTCGCAGGGCAAAACTTGGTGTTTATACCATTCTGTTCACGATATCAATTGCCTTTCCCAGACTGTTTGCTTGGAAGCCGATCCTGGTGTAGCTGTCAAGTAGATGTTGGAGAGATATGTCTTGCTCGAAATTGGGCCCTGATACAGAGACAGCAAAGTCCGGCATCGGTTCTGAGGGCTTGAGAACGGCGGCCGATGCGCCAGAAGGGATTGAGTTTTCTTGCGCCATTGCTGAGGCTAGTGGAGAACAGTGTGGTGGATAACTTATAGGAGGCAGAAAAGTGTGTCAAGCGCCCAACATACGAGATTAGATACAGGCGCGATCTCGATCTCAGTGCGCGCAGTTACCGAAACGAGCGACGCGTCTCTTGATGAGCAACACACCGCCCTTCTCTCGCCCTGAACATCATTCCCTCTCGCGTTGATACGACCTCGTCAGGCTCCCGCCAACGCCGCCGACGACCTGGACGCACCACAACTCGTTGCCGGCCGCCATGGACGCCGAAATACCTGTTCATGAGGCCTCAATCCCCCTGCCGCCTTCTCCGCCGCCCCATGACGAGCCTATGCCCAACATCCTATCTCATTTCGTCTCCGTGAGGGACCCTGGGGACGAGAATCGGGCTAGGTCAGCAGACGGAGAACAAGAGGGGCCTACCAGTCCCTCCGACCAAGAGCCCGTCACGGGTGAGTCCCAGCTTCAACCAGACGCCGCGACCACGTCCAATCTGCAGGCATCCACATCTGTATCCAATGGCGTTTCATCCCCCGAACCTGAACAGCTTCTACGAAAAGCCCCGTTTGTAGAGGCCTCTCAGGATCGCGCGGAAGACGTAGAGGACTCAGCCCCCCCTCCGACACCCCCTGCTAAGCCGGTACCCTCAAATCCTGTGTCCCCCGCAACTCGTCGCGAGAGTAACAATCCAACATCCCCGAGGCTCGCGAATGGTAATTTTAGGCCGCCAGTGGACAGCAGGCCCTCCACACCTAACGGACGCTTTCCAACAAGACCATCCTCCGAGTCTCATCAGCGCTCACTTACAATCTCCAAGGGAAATACAGTCTCAGTCGTCCTCATTTCCTCGGCTCTGGAAACAATCGCTGCGTCCAAGGAGGCGAAGCGTTCTGTCCCTCTCCGTGATAGCGTGCAACGTGCGCTGGAAATGGTGAAGTTGGGACAAGGTGGTGACCGCCCTAGAGATATATTCGAACCGCTGCGCTTGGCTTGCGAGACGCGTAATGAGAAACTGATGATAGCAAGCTTGGATTGTATCTCGAAGCTCATCTCGTACTCCTTTTTCGCCGAGGCCGTTTCCACTCCTCAGGCACCATCCTCACCACCACCTTCGCCCGGTCCAAACTCCCGGAACTCCATGTCTAACGGGTCGCATACGTCACTTCCGCCACCCTCCTTGGTTGATCTCGTTGTTCACACCATTACGTCCTGTCACACAGAGAGCACACCCGAGACTGTTTCCCTGCAGATTGTGAAGGCGCTCCTTGCTCTCGTTCTCTCGCCGACAATCTTGGTTCACCAGTCCTCCTTACTGAAGGCTGTCCGTACTGTTTACAACATCTTCCTGCTGAGCATCGATCCTGTGAACCAGATGGTAGCCCAAGGGGGACTAACCCAAATGGTGAATCATGTGTTCGCACGCTGTAAACTCAGCCATTCCTCGTTTTCCCATAGCGATTCTTCTGCAACGCTTTCTGTTCGAGAAGACACCCCAAGGTCCCCGAGGCGGCCTCCTGTCGTGATGTCGCCGCGAAACTCATTACCGTTGCGCTCGGAGACGCCTTCGGTCAACGGTACTGAGGAGACAGGATCTACGTTGGTTCAAGAGGACGGCGAAGAAGCATCGATTTCCCAGACTGAGGACACTTTGCACGAGCCGGTGGAAAATGGTGTCACGGAGGAGGAATTGACCGATTCGCATCACCCTACGTAAGCTTTGGGAGATAATTTCACGCTTGTATCTCACAACATATACAGGAGACAAGCTTCAGACTCGGCGGGGAGCGAAGTACCGCACAACGAGGAGCACGAGCCCTTACGCAGCCCGCTCAGGCAGCTAACAACGAACGATTTGTTCATCAAGGATGCTTTCCTTGTCTTTAGGGCCCTCTGCAAGTTGACTATGAAGCCGTTGAACAACGAGAGGTCAGTGAATGTCACACTCATTGATATGCCCGCATTCACCACGAAGACAGTGAACGGGACCTGAAGTCACACGCCATGCGGTCGAAATTGCTCTCGTTGCACCTCGTTCTCATGATCCTCAACTCGCACATGCCTATTTTTGTCTCACCCTCCGCCATCATCTACTCCTCTTCGACTCATGAGGCCACTCCATTCATCCAAGCGGCTAGCCAGTACCTGTGTTTGTCTTTGAGCAGGAATGCTGTCAGCCCTGTCCCTCAAGTATTCGAAACTAGTGTCGAGATCTTCTGGAGAGTCATCTCGGGCCTTCGCACCAAGCTCAAGGTCTGTCCAAGCATCTTGAATCATATTACACCTCATTTATATCTACTACAGAAAGAAATTGAAGTGCTTCTCCACGAGATCTTCATCCCCATACTGGAGATGAAGACAGCGACCCTGAAGCAGAAGGCAGTCATCCTCAGCATGCTCCAGCGACTGTGTCAAGAGCCCCAGGCTCTCGTCGAGATCTACCTTAATTATGACTGTGACAGCGAAGCAGTCGACAACATTTACGAGCAGTACGTGTCCTTCACATACATATCCCGATGCGCATCATACTAAGCATATACAGCTTCATGAATATCATCTCGAAGATCGGCAGTACACCGTTGTCGTCCGCACCCCAGAAAGGTAACGACCCGAACAGCCCCGCTCTCCAGCCGCAAACGAAGCAGCAGCACGGGCATGGTCCAATGCCGCCCTCGTTCAGCACAACCGCGCTCTCAGTCCCTGGTAACGTGGATGTCTCCACGATTGGCAACTCCGAGGCACAACTTCGGAGGCAAGGGCTAGAGTGTCTTGTGGCCGTATTGAAGTCTCTTGTTGCATGGGGAACGACGAATTCAGCGACACCTGAACCTCCCTCGGATCCGATGACCCGGTCTCAGGTGGAAGAGGCTCGTCGAGAAAGCTTCACGCCCGATGTCTCGATCGATAGGCTTTCTCCTGGAGGCGTAGATCCAACAAGGGGGCTGACACCAGAAGTAACCGATGACCCTACCAAATTCGAGAGTGCGAAGCAGAAGAAGACAACGCTGTTGGAGGGTATCAAGAAGTTCAACTTCAAGCCGAAGCGTGTAAGGAGCTAGTGTTTTTACGAAGTCTTTGCGCTAACGGCTTCCTGTAGGGTATTGAATTCCTGATAGAGACTGGGTTCATCGCCAGCAAGGAGCCCAAAGACGTTGCCCAGTTCTTGCTTGAGACTGATGGCCTGAACAAATCTGCGATTGGTGAATATCTCGGCGAGGGGTAAGTTGTGTCACTAGCGAGCAGACCCGCCGTCGTTCTGGTGTGCTCATATACACGCTCACTAGCGATGAGGAGAACATCGCTATCATGCATGCATTCGTCGACATGATGGACCTCAGCAACAGGCCCTTCGTTGATGCCCTCCGCTCATTCCTACAGGCCTTCCGTCTTCCGGGCGAAGCTCAGAAGATTGATCGTTACATGCTGAAGTTCGCTGAGCGTTACATTGCGACCAACAACAATACTCCGTTCACCAATGCAGGTCAGGCCGTGTGTCTAATTGACTTGCATGCATTCTGACCAGCCACTGTAGACACTGCCTACATCCTCGCATACTCCACTATTTTACTCAACACGGATGCGCATAATCCTCAGGTCAAGAATCGCATGACCAAGCAGGGATTCATTGCCAACAACAGAGGCATCAACGACGGCACAGACCTTCCGGAAGACCTGCTGAACTCCATCTATGATGAGATCGTTCATAACGAGATCCGCATGAAAGACGAAGTCGAAGCTGCACCTATTGTCGTTGCGCCTACCCCCGGAATTGCTGGTGTTCTTGCCAATGTTGGCAGAGACTTCCAGAAAGAAGCATACATTACGCAGTCAAACAACATGGCGAGCAAGACGGAGGTGTGAACTGTCGGGGTAGCGTTGATGTGTTGAGGCTTACTATATCTCTTAGGCACTGTTCCGCACCCTCATGCGGTCGCAGCGGAGAGGGACCAAATCAGGCGAGCAGTTCTTCAGTGCATCTCACTTCGTGCACGTTCGTCCCATGTTTGAGGTCGCCTGGATTCCTTTCCTCGCTGGCCTTTCGGGTCCGCTCCAGGACACTGACGACCTAGAGACCGTCGAGCTCTGCTTGGAAGGCTTCAAGGCGGCTATCCATATTGTTTGCTTCTTCGACTTGGAGCTTGAGCGCAACGCCTTCGTCAGCACATTGGCGAAGTTCACGTTCTTGAATAATTTGGGCGAGATGAAGACAAAGAATATGGAAGCTATCAAGACGTTGCTAGATGTCGCTGTCACGGAGGGCAACCACTTAAAGGCGTCGTGGCGCGAAGTGCTCACTTGTGTTAGCCAGTTGGAGCACATGCAACTTCTCAGCAGTGGTGTTGATGTGCCAGATGCCGGACGCAAAGGGTCAGTAGCAAAGTCATCCGTTCTACTAAATATTAATTGAACGGCTACAGTCGTGTACGCAAGCCGCCCACCGAAGAGCTCGCCAACGAAAGTCGTTCTACCCATATCACCGTCGCCGCGGACATGGTGTTCTCATTGAGTCATTACCTCTCAGGGGTAAGTGTCGATAAACCTAAATGGTGCACACGCTTATTGTCTTTGCAGACGGCGATCGTCGACTTCGTTCGCGCGTTGTGCGACGTCTCTTGGGAGGAGATTCAATCCTCTGGTCTCTCGCAACACCCTCGGCTTTTCAGCTTGCAGAAGCTGGTCGAAATCTCGTACTACAACATGAACCGGATTCGTTTGGAATGGTCAAACATGTGGGATATCTTGGGAGAGCATTTCAACCAGGCGAGTGTCAACATAGCGAACTACGCGAATTATGATGAAGCTCACCTATATGGTCCATTCACAGGTCTGTTGTCACAAGAACCCCCACGTCGGGTTCTTTGCTCTGGACGCACTTCGTCAACTGGCTATGCGCTTCTTGGAGAAAGAAGAGCTCCCCCACTTCAAGTTCCAAAAGGACTTCTTACGACCGTTCGAATACACCATGATACACAACTCCAACCCGGACATTCGTGACATGGTATGTGTTATTCGTCCACATACACTGTGGTGGTTTTGACATACCCATAGGTTCTGCAATGCTTGCAACAAATGATTCAAGCGCGTGTCCACAATCTTCGTTCAGGCTGGAGGACAATGTTCGCCGTCTTCTCCGCAGCGTCGAAAGTTGCAACAGGTAGGTCTCAGCAAAATCTGATACCGGCCTTGACCTTGACTCACAAACCCTTCATCAGAGCGCATCGCTAACTCGGCATTTGAGATTGTCACGCGGCTGAACAAGGAGAACTTCTCCTCCATCGTTCGCCATGGTTCATTCGCAGACTTGACGGTGTGTATCACGGACTTCTGCAAAGTGAGCAAATACCAGAAAATCAGCTTGCTAGCCATCGGGATGCTCCGCGACATCATTCCAACCATGCTAGAGTGCCCTGAGTGCGGCTTCAAGGATACCAATCACGCCTCGACGGACGACCCGATGATCAAGTATTGGTTCCCCGTCTTGTTTGGCTTCTATGATGTCATCATGAACGGCGAGGACCTCGAAGTGCGGCGTCTGTAAGTTGCGACTTTCTCTGCAAGTGTGGTTCGCTCACAGTCTTTGTAGTGCTTTAGACTCTCTCTTCAGTACCTTAAAGACGTATGGTTCGACGTACCCTGTCGAGTTTTGGGACACAGTCTGCCAGGAGCTGTTGTTCCCCATCTTCGCGGTGCTTAAGTCGAGCCAGGATCTGTCGCGCTTCAGCACTCAAGAGGATATGAGCGTGTGGCTGTCCACCACAATGATTCAGGCCCTGCGGAACCTCATCGACCTGTACACGTTCTACTTCGAGACTCTGGAGCGATTCCTCGACGGCTTACTGGATCTGTTGTGTGTGTGCATCTGTCAAGGTGAACAACGTTCTCTTCTTGATAGGGTATACGTTCCCTCATAGTCCTTGCAGAAAACGACACTCTGGCTCGAATAGGGACGTCGTGCTTGCAGCAACTCTTGGAGAGCAACGTCAAGAAGCTTGGTCCTGCGAAGTGGGAGCGTGTTGCGACCACCTTTGTGAAGCTCTTCAGGACCACAACACCCCATCAGTTGTTCGACGAGAGTCTCAGGATCGAAATTGACAGCAACGGTATCGAGGTTCAAGACACTGCAGGTACGTGTGTCCATGTTTAAGATTGTTAAGATTGTGGGCAGATTGAACAAATCTACCCCTACCAGAGTCCAATGACCAAGCGATGATCCCCGCGCCCCTCTCGCCCAATAGCGAACAACCGAAAGCGGGCGCTCGTATCTCTCTCAATGAGCGGAGACGTATCTTCAGGCAGATTATTGTCAAATGCGTCCTCCAGTTGCTCTTGATTGAAACTACCAACGACCTGCTGCGGAACGACGAGGTGTACAACACCATCCCACCAGAGCACCTTCTTCGCTTGATGGGCGTCCTGGACCATAGCTACCAATTCGCGAGGATGTTCAACGAGGACAAGGACCTCCGCACGGGTTTGTGGAAAGTTGGTGCGTACACCATCCTGCCGCTACGTCCTTATGGTCTGAGCTTATTGGTCATGTAGGCTTCATGAAACACTTGCCGAACCTCCTGAAGCAAGAGTCGAGCAGCGCGTCCACGCTTGTTCACGTTCTCCTGCGCATGTACTACGATCCTCGTCCTGAGCACCAGGCGGCACGACCGCAGGTGGCGGACCGTCTTATGCCGTAAGAATATGTTCGCCCTCCTCCATTGTGAGTTATTTTCTGATGCTAGTTCGACTATAACAGATTGGGATTGGGTGTCCTGCAAGACTTCAACAAGCTGCGCCTTGACACGCAGGCTAAAAACATCGCCGCCTGGACCCCGGTCGTCTCCGAGATTCTCCACGGATTCGTTCGTTTCGACGACAAGGCTGTATGTGCGCTCAAATACTCCGCATACACCAACACTCATAGCCTTCCATACAGTTCACCCGATACCTACCCGCTGTTTACCCCTTGGCTACGGACCTGCTGTCGCGAGAGATGGCCCCCGAGATCCGCGAAGGACTGCGGGAGTATTTCCTCCGGGTCGGATATCTGCAGGGTATCGTCGAACGCTCATGAGCCTCACACACTCTCGCCGCTCACTCGTACAGTCACCTCTCGTATCTTATTGCTCTGCATGGTTGTATAATGGCATCTTCGGGTATATTAATGCAAAATTTCCAGTTAATCCATTCCTGGAAGAGATCAAGAGACGTGGACGTCGCAGTAAGGTAGCACGTGGTAGTAGTGTTCAATGTTGGTAGCCGTATCCTCCGCCCTGGTAGCCGTTCATACCACCGAAGTTTCCCCAACCGGTCGCCTGGACAGTGAGAGGTGTAGCTGGAGAGAATGTTAGTTGCGCTCAGTGAGTCCAAGAGAGGTATAAGAGCTTACGATTCGGGCGGAGTGCATCATATTTATCTGCAAGCTCTTGTTAGACGACACACAATGTGCTGCAGGAGACACTACACACCTTGCGATTGCGGCATCCCCTCGTCGTTTGCGAAGGTCCCGCTCTTCATCTGTGCAAAGATGTTAGCGGGATTGGTGTTGACTACGGGCGGCGCGGGAGCTGGTGGTGGTGGCGGCGGCGGCGCCTGGACGCTGTAGCTGCCGCTACCAAACGGCGATTGCCCGTAGCCAGGGTTGAATCCAGTCGGGTCTGCGGAGAGCATTCAATGACGTTTCGCCGCACAAATGATAGGTCGACTCACTGCTCTGTATGGGTGCGAATCCTGTGGGGTCTAAAACATACAGATTAGCGAAATTGCAACGGACGGTACGATATCACGTACTGCTCTGAACATAGCCCGGGTTGGACTGGAATGGAGACAAACCACCGCTCATGCCCCCAAAGCCGCCGCCGTTGGGCATGCCTGTAGGCTGCGACATCATCGGTGCCTGCATCGGGAAGCCAGTCTGCTGCTGCTGGAGCATTGGTGCGCCCTGGAATCCCGTCGGCTGCGCAAGCATTGGCTGCTGTTGTTGCTGTTGCTGCTGCATGGGCTGGAATGGCGAGGGCGACACCGACTGGCGCGTGGGCACGAAGCCCGTGAAGGCGCCCGTGGTCGGCACGAGTGGCTGAAGGAGGGATTGGTTCGCCGGTACCGGTGCGAATGGTCCGCGCGGCCCGTTAATCGGAGACGCGGACGGGAGGAGGCCGGTTTGTTGCGCTTGCAGGGCGTGGCCCATCGGCACCGGCGACGAACCCATGCCCATGCCCGACTGGAAGCCGATGGGGGTCGAGATACTGACCGACGGCGCTCGTGGAGGGGCCTGTGGAACCATCGGTTGGGGTGCGGCGGGGCTGCTGACGCGGAGCTCCCTGAGCCGCGCGAGCTGCTCGAAGATGTCGTTGTCCGTCGTCTTCGCCAGGGTCGACTGAGACTGCAGCGCGGGGACACCTGAAGCCACGGAAGCAGCGCGTGCGGGCGGAGGGCTGACAGTGACCGCAGGTTGCGCTTGCGCCGCAGGAGCCGGGGGCGCTGGTGGTGCGGGCGGTGCGGGCGGTGCAGAGGGCGGGCGTGCAGCGACTGCTGGCGGGGTAGGAGCTATAGGCTTTGTTGAACTCGGGCGGTTCGTCCATGCGTCGTTGTCGAACTTATTGAGGGACTCGTCCGCGCTCGCCTTCGACGGAAGCTCCGCAGGACTGGAGACAGATTGTTGGATGCCTTCGGGGCTCGCGACTAGGGGAGAACCGGTCCGCTTAAGCTGGTCCGAAGCGGTCGAAATACTCTGTAGGTCAACAGTGGACGGCGTCTGGGTCTTTCGCTCCGGGCGGCCACGGCGTGGGGCCTTGAGCTCGCCGTTGGGTCCGGAGAACAGGTTGGGTGCGGGACTGCGCGTCTTAAGGTTCGTGCCGTTCTCCTCCGCCGCCTGCAGCTGACGCGCGATCTCCTCGTCCTTCTTGATCTGCTCCTCACGCGCGTTAGGCTTAGGCTTCCGCTGCTCGATTGCCTTCTTGACACGGATTATATCGCCCTCGCGCAGCCCAAGCGAGCGCATCGTCGACTCCGTGATGTCCGGAAGGAGGGCCTCGTCGATCTTGTCGCGCTCGAAAGAGGAAGCGTAGCGCGTGCAATCGTCGACGTCGCACCCTGCACTAAGGAAGAATTCGAACCAGTCTATGGTCGGGCCTTTCTTTGCTGGAGCCTTCGAGGCGGCCTGGCTCGCGCGAGCTGCATCGGGAAGAAGCGATTTCCGGCGCTCCGCCAACGGTTGGTTGTCGTCATCGTCTGACTTTCGGGAGGCAGGTGCCGAGCTGGCGGACTTCTTGGTGAGCTTATCGACATAGCGCAAGTCTTCCGCGGACATCTTCTCCGCTGGCACCTCAATGACAACGCCGTTGACCTTGTGTAGCCTGAGCTTGCCGTTGGCATACCCCAGGAATGCAGCGTCGACGCGGAACTGTCCCGTTCGATCGTGCCAAACACGTAGGTTCTCTGATGGAGGACCGCCTGGAACACAACGTCAGTATCATACGTCCTACATCAGGATATGCCAGTACATACGCTTTCCGTCGCTCGACGATCGACTCTCGCTGGTTCGCTTCTTCGATGAGGACGCATCCAGAGACGCACGCTCCTCCCTCTTCCGCTTCGCGTCGTCCTCCGCGACCACCGCACGTTCCTTCTCTTTCTGTTTCTCGCGCTCACGCTCGCGACGCTTTCGATCAGCTTCGGCGGCGGTAGCAGCAGCTTTCGCTCGTTGCTCTGCTTCCTGTTTCTTACGCTCTTTTTCGGCGCGTTCCCGTTCGCGCTGTGCGCGGTCTTCCGCCTCGTGACGCTGAGCTTCCTCTCGCTCTGCGGACTCTTTGGCAGCCCGTGCGGTCGCAGCAGCAGCAGCAGCCTGCCCTATTGCTTGTGATGAGGTCGATGGGGTTCGGGCTGGGGACATCGCAGCAGGGGCAGCGCCACCGGCAATCTCAAGGGAGACGTGAGCTACGGGGTGTGAATGATGCATGTACCATGCGTACCTCGATGTAGCTGGCGGGGACAACGCCCTCGTCCCCAGCGGCGTTCCGGCACTTCCACCACTCCGCGCTATCTTTCTCTAGGACGAGGAGAGTTTCACCTTCGTGCACGGTCAACTCGTCGTCGCCATCGGCCGAAAAGTCGTACAGAACGACCGCAGTCTCGCCCTCTTCCTCAGTGGCGTCCTCCTCCTGGGGCTCCTCTTCTGGCTCGTCCTCCGGGTATGCATCTGAGGACGGAATCTCCACCGGCTCATCTGGAGCAAAGTGCACCGACTTCTGTGCGCTGCTGCGTGGACGTTCGATGGGCTCCTCTGCGGGTGGGCTAGCGCGAGGCGGAGAGGCAGGCGCAGCGATACCATTGGCCCCGCCCGCGATGCTGCGCGAAGACTCGAGCTTGGCCACGATTGCCTCGGCGGTGTCCTTGCCGCCTGCATGGAAGTGGAGGCTGGTGGGGTCGGAGCCGCCGATATCGATGTGGACGTGCTTGGACTTCTCGAGTTTGACGGACTGGATGTCGCCCATCTGCCATTTGCGGACGGGGTTCTGCGGCGTTTCTGTGAGGATCCGGAGTAATATCTCGGAGGAGCGGGAGCGGGGGAGAGACATACCTTATCGGACTCGCTGGCGAAGAACATCGCACCGTTACCGACCCCAAGGGTGCCCTTCTTCTTCTTCCCTTTGGCATCTACCTCAGAGATGGCCCAGGTTTGAATGGAGTCGGCTTGCGCTTTGTTGGCCGTAGCCGCAACTCTGTCCGCGGGATCTACATACGTGCTGAGAGGACGGGAGGGTTTGGGTGGCTGAATCGACAATGTTCATCTGAGTGTGTCAGGCAGTAGCATAATGTTTACGCACTGAGTCCGGTACTACGATTGAAGACAATGAGGGCACGGCGGCGGCCGGAGGAACAGCTTCCACTTCGTCCGCAGTGGTCTATAGATCCGCCAATGTTCGAGATTTGCCGTTTCTGAAGCAGGATAAGCTAGTAGCGCACCTCTTCGACATAATTGCCCGGGATGTAACCGACTCTACCCTCCCCTGTCGAACTTGCAACGAGCAGCCAGTCCTCGTCCTTCTCATAGACATGGAGTATCTCATCTTCCTTCACAGTGAGTTCTGTGGGTTGGGTCGCGTCGTAGTCGTATAGTGCCTTCACGACCTGGATGGGGTCGGCCTACGATCCGCCGTGAGCGGGATGGACCGGTGATGTGATGCGGGAATACATACAAGCTCGACATAAGCAGAGGGCACCAGTCCAGAGGGACTGTCCTCTTCGGATTTAACTTTGACCTTCCACCAGCTGTACAGGTGGTTAGAAAGTTGAGACGGGGTCAGCAAGAGGCTAATCGCACTCGTCGTCGGTCCGCTCCAAGAGAAAGAGGATCTGGTTCTCCTTGATTGCTATTTCATCCTCAGAGTCCGGCTGTGGGTCATAGTCGTAGGAGGCCTTGAGCACTGCCAGATACGTGTCTATCTCTGCCGCCATAGGGTGGGTGAAGCAGGGACGAGGGTGAAAGCGTGGGCGGGGAGGTTGGGTTCGGGATCAGTCTCTCCGCCGGCACGACTGCATGATCGCATGTGAGCGCCTATCCGAGATAGCCTCTCGAATTCAGGCACTAATATTGGTCTCCTGCCCAGCGCAGGGGTTCTTTCTGCACCAGTCTGAGTATCTGTACTGGCAGTGTACATACTGCGCACCCAGCCATGCATCTCGGACCACATCTCAGAGGGCAATAGAAGTTCCAAGTAATATCATAGACGCACCCGATTTCATGGCCGCCAGTGCATAATCCTAAAATCCGTGTTGCGAGACGGTCCTTGATACGCTTTTACAACGACGTCTGCTCAGCGCCGTCGGGATGAGAGTGCGTGCGCATAGGCTGAGCGAGCGATAGCAAGATTAATGAGAGTGGACACGGCTGGCAGGGCCGGTTCCCCGTAAGCGGCAGAAAACTTGGGATGCGAGTGTCTGTGCCGCGATCTGCGCGACCTCTGCACTTGCTCTCTCCGTCCACGACCTGCTCCCGCTCGTGTGCTCTGTACTTTTGTTGATCTTTGCGATACTGCTGCTTGTTGTACACGATCTGTAGCCATGAGCAAGCTCAACGCAAACGCCTTCTCATTCGTGCCGGGCCAGGGCTTCCGTGCTCCCCAGCAGCCTGCCCAGCCTGCCCAACCACCTCTTCAGCCGATAGAACGTCCTCCTCAGACCGAGGCACCTGCACCTGCACCCACCATCTCTCTCAACATCGGGGGATCCAAGCCGGCCCCAAAGCCCTCTTCGCGCCCGCCTTCCCCACCGCCCACTATCTCACTGAGCATCGGTGGATCTAAGCCTGCTCCCGCACCGCCAGCCCCAGCTTCAACCCCCGCTGTACCAAAGCCGTCCGCACCTGCTGCACCCAAATCTACGGCATCGGCGGTCCCTTCAGTCAAAGTATCCACCCCCGGTTCCGCGCCGACCAAATCGTTCACTCTTGAGCGTGCAAAGACCGATACAACTGCTGTAGCCCAAGATGTCAAGGCCGCTGCCGATGAGGAGACCCTCAAGGACCTGTTCGGACACAGTATGTACCGTAGTGTGTGGTCAAAATATTGCTTACGACAGTTTCCGCAATCAGTCAAGCAGCACCTAAACATTGTCTTCATCGGGCATGTCGATGCCGGCAAAAGTACCATGGGCGGAAACATCCTTTATATCTCGGGCATGGTCGACAAGCGTACCATGGAGAAGTACGAACGCGAGGCCAAGGAGGCCGGCCGAGACTCGTGGTACCTCTCTTGGGCCCTTGATTCCACCCCGCAAGAGCGCGCGAAAGGCAAGACTGTTGAAGTGGGTCGCGCCTATTTCGAGACCGATTCGAGGAGGTATACCATCCTTGACGCGCCCGGCCACAAGACATTCGTGCCCTCCATGATTTCCGGCGCCGCGCAGGCGGACGTTGCCATTCTGGTTATCTCCGCTCGTAAGGGCGAGTTCGAGACCGGGTTTGAGAAAGGTGGTCAGACCCGGGAGCACATCATGCTGGTCAAGACTGCCGGCGTGCAAAAGGTCATCGTTGTCATCAACAAGATGGACGAGTCAACCGTTGAATGGAGCAAGGCTCGGTACGACGAAATTAAGGAAAAGCTCACGCCTTTCATCAGGGCTGCTGGCTTTAACATCAAGACCGACGTTACGTTCATCCCTGTATCTGCATACACCGGCGCCAACCTGAAGGAGAGGATAGCTAAGGGGGTGGCTGATTGGTGGAGGTTGGTACACACCAACAAGCTCCGCCGTTTTGCTTACCGCTAATCGCCGTGTGCATAGCGGCCCCGCACTGCTTGAGCATCTTGACAAAATGCCCATGGTCGACCGCAAGATCAACGGGCCGCTCATGATGCCCATCTCGGAAAAGTACAAGGATATGGGCACCATTGTTGTCGGCAAGATTGAATCCGGGCACATGCGCAAGGGCGACACTCTTCTCCTCATGCCGAACAGGAACCTAGTCGAAATATCCGCAGTCTACAACGAGATGGAGGACGAAGTCGAGTATGGCATGTGCGGTGACAACGTCCGTATCAGACTCCGTGGCGTCGATGACGAGGACATCAGCCCCGGCTTCGTGCTCACAAGCCCAGCACACCCCATCCACGCCGTCCGTCATTTCGAAGCACAACTTGCCATCCTCGACCACAAAAGTATCATCTGCGCCGGCTACTCCGCCGTCATGCACTGTCATACCCTTTCGGAGGAAGTCACGCTCTCCGTGTGTACTCATCATTCTCCCCGCTTCATGTCACTTGCTGAACATGCATCACAGGCACTCCTTCACTACTTCGACAAGGCGACAGGTCGCAAATCAAAGAGGCCTCCACAGTTCGCAAAGAGGGGCCAGAAGATCGTCGCTCTGATCGAGACTACCGACCCCGTGTGCGTAGAGCGATTCGTCGACTACCCCCAGCTCGGCCGCTTCACCCTCCGAGACGAAGGCAAGACGATCGCCATCGGCAAGGTCGGTTTCCCGGTGTCGTCCACATTGTGCATATGCTGAGCTTTGATTGTCCTCGTTCGCTTAGATCACGAAGCTGATCGATGTTGGGACAATCGACGAAGCCGCGGAGGGCGTCGCAAACCTCTCGGTGTCCAACGCTTAGATGAGAAAAGCAGCCAGAAGCATCTCTGTAACGATAACGACCTCCGTCACGCCGCGCAGCAGCGTCGCCTATGTAGCATCTCCGTATCATATACAACGTCACGAACTCAAGCTATCGCACCCCACGAAGCAAAGTACAGTATAACGGATATTACAGCGGGTCCAAACTGAAGGTCTTCAAACTCTGCCCCAACTCAATAGGCTTTGCAGTGTTTGAAGTGCTGCGCCTTGGTCGCGGCGATTTCGCTGGGCAGAGCGGAACGCACGATAAGCACCCCGCACTGGTAGCAGAAGTGCCTGCGCGGGAGGCGTCAGCCGCAGTGACAAGGCGAGGTCAAGAGGGGATGCTGACGAGTTGCAGCCCGGGGTCAAGCACTGTGACATGCACCTCATGTCAGCCTTGCACAAGAGGCGGAAACAACTTTGGTCGCAACTCACCGACAAGTGGTTGCAGCCGCTGATCTTCTCCGCAGGCGTTTGACATCCTGAGAGTGTGTTTAGCTCGCTTTGGGAACCTGGAGACGACATGGAGTGCACGACTTACCAGGACAATGCTTCCATCCCTTCTCCTTCATGATGTGCTCAAGCTCATTCGTGCCATCGCACGAGTGCTTTGGGCCCGCAGGATCGACCTTCTGTGAGCACAGCTTGCACCACACGTACCCACACCCCTTCAGCGGGCAGTGAATAATCTCGCTGTTCTGATACTCCTCCCTGTCCACGAAAAACGTCTCGTTGCATCTACCGCCGTGATGCATCCGCCTTCAGCTGGACGCCGTGAAAACAGCGCGAATGCCCGATATGAACGCACCCACGGCAGTCAAGAATTGTAGAGAACTTGTTCATCTGCATCTCGACAAAGATCTCGTACTGTTGTTCTGTGAGGCCGAGCTGCTGGATTGCCTCATCGTCCACCTCTGTGATGGAGAACGTGTTAGCAGCTACAGCAGCATACACGTCGGCACAAGCTCGTACCTCCGGAAGGACCCGCACGGTTCCTGTCGGCGACGCATATGGGGCACAGCACTGGGTACCTATGTTCCTCGATCTTCGAGCGTGCCCACCCCGCGAGGCAGCCCCTGCAGAACGCGTGCTCGCATGGGTGCACGCGCGCGATATGATCTTCCTGAAATTTCTCAAAGCAAACACCGCAGTCGAAAAACTGAGGCTGCTCCGCCTCAAGTTGCCGGAACTGCTCCTCTAGGGCGCGGTTCTCCTCGTCATAGAATATCTGGAGTTCGACCGCGACGGGATCCACGTCAGGTGCGGGGGCAGGGGGAGGAGGGGGAGGAGGGGGAGGAGGAACTTTGTCGCCACCCGGGCTTGCCACAGTGTCCCTAGGCTTCGCTTCCCCCTCGCGCTGTTCCATGCGGCCACGTCGAGAGGACCCGTGCCGTCTTCTACCAGTGACCCGCCAGCTGTTATTTTCGTTCGTCGTGGCGCCGTTGCCGTGCGTGCGATTGTCGCGCTTTGTGTCCGCGTCATGTCTCGCCTGATCGCTCGCAGAAGACACAGAACCCAAAGGACCATCCGCCGCGGGCTTCGTGGTCCACCAGGGTGAGACGTACGATCCCCAGTAACTTCCACGTGTACGCTCTGTATCAAACTGCTTCCTGTTGAATTCGGCCTTCTCCCTCTTCCGCTCCTGCCGCTCCCTCTGGAACAAGTCGTCGATCCGGAGCAGGTCATGCTCCAGCCCGACGATCTCCTCCCGAAGACGCTTCTTCTCGCCCTCCAGCTCATGCTTTTGCTCCTCGAGCTCACGCACCCGTGCCTGCGCACTCAGCGCCTGCAAACTAGCCTCCAGTGCCGCGTCCGCCCACTGCATGCCATTGACGGGCGTATCAGATGCGACGAAGACGTCGCCCGAGCATTGCGAGAGAAGCTGTGCTTGCCACTGCACCCCCTCCTCCTCTAGAATGTCCTCATCGAAGTGCAAGAGCGAGCTCAGGTAGCGCGCGGTCTCGCGCACAGAGTTGAAGAATATGAAGGCCGCCCCGTGCGGGTGCTTGTCCGGGCGCGGGTGTGAGTCGAAGATGATGAAGAGCTGAGTGCCGGCAGGGACGTCGGCGATGCTGAAGCAAGCGAGGATCTCGGGCGGGCGAGTGATGATGGTGCAGGCGGAGGCACCACGTTCCTTTGTGACGTCTGCGAGACCTCTGTAATGAGCGTGCATGCGTCAGATGGGACTACCATGACCGTGTGAGTAGTTCGTGAGTGGCATACTGGAGGATTCGGGTGAAGAACGCGCAGTTCGACGGTCCATAGGAGGAAGACAATTGAGCCATGGATTTGTTGAACAAGGGGGCTTTGCAGATGTCCTCCACCGCGAGATGGCCCGAGTTCTCCCAGGATAGGCAGGGTTTGAGCACGTCCTGTGAGTTGTCTGTGAGAGAGCACTTCCTGTACAAACAGCTGTCCCACCTCAAGAAAGCGGCTAGTCATCAGCTCACGCACGAGTTCTGTTGTACCAAGGCCAGCGGCGTGACACCCGAGCACAAGCCTCGCACAGTTGAGGGCGGCGAGACCGCAAGCGGACACACCGCCGCCTGCCTTGCTGTACTGACTTTGACCTCGATGCGTCACAACGTACTCGGGTATGTTTCCAGAGAGGATCTTGAGAGGGGTGGCGTGGGCGTCCTCCACCTCAGGTTCGGGGTCCGAGTCGTGAGCGGGATGGTCGTCGCACGTATGGAAAGCACCTGGTAACTTCATGTCGACAGGTAGTATGTGTGGACTGTGTGGGGAGCGAAACCGCGTCTGTCGTCGTAATAGCGATAGGTTGACGTGTCCCTCCTACCGTGATATCAGGTGCCTTATAGGAGCGCTGCGGTAGTTGGAACGCGGCAGGCGGGCGTGCTTCCTAGTGTGCTGCACGCGGCACCGGTGACTGACCGTCGCTGGGATGTCCATCTCCGCTAGCAGAAGCAATGCTGTCCTTCGGTGCGCTGCAAAAATATGCAGCGTGGATCATTGCATACGAACCATGTTCAATGAAAGGCCGCTGCAGCACTTGTCCGACGCGTTGTTGGAGGGCTGTAGTAAAGCAGTGGCAACTTGTAAAGCGCTCACCAACACAAACACCCATTCGGAGTCGTGGGCGTCCAATAGCTTGGTCAAAATCCGGCCGGTGGACCCGCGTATGTCGCTCAAAGGGTAGCCTGGTAATTCTCAGAGCCCGAAGAATTTCTGGCGGTATACCACAACTTTGGTTGTGCTTGCTGTTTAGCTGATATCGATCACCAGTCCCCCACTGCCAAAGTTGGCTCGCGGCATCTCGTCCAACGATACGTCCCGAAGGTAACTACGGACTGTGGGGACTCGTGTTTGGGAAAGAGGATACCCTCGGACCTATCACCTGGGAGAGGCTCAAACATGTGTCATGTCTGCTGAGCTGCCTGAGCACAGTCCGTCCGCAGGCATGAAGGCTCAGGTGAGTTGACCAGAAGCCAAGCCAGAATTCGTATCCACATTTGTCCGAAAATCATGTAGGCCTTATGACCTCGCGCGTGCTACGAACGTGCCCGCTCTGGCGCAGTGTTCATCTTGCATCTGATTGTGGGCTCCATCATCCTATGTCATCATATGCCTGAGAACTTGAAATGTCTGGTCAAGGTACAGTAGGCTGCGGCGCACGTTGCAATTTCAAGTCATCAATGCAGACCTGGTCTGACTAGATGTACTAGCCACCACTGCCAATCGACCACTCTGACTGCGCCCTTGCCAGCCTTTCTCTCTGCCTTTCGACGATTGCGCTAAACCTCGGCTCTGACATATATGATGAACCTTCCGTACGTGAATTTGCAACTTGAATCCTGGCAGAAAGGGTCGCGAATTTTTCATGTCCGACGCTTCAGCCCTCAGGAGACTAGGACCGAAACACATCCCTGCCGCGTTGACCGCGTAACGAAGTATATACAACATCCCAAACGTAAGTTATAGTACATTACCAATTGACAGTATGAAAAGTACAAGACCTAGTCCCAAGGATTCAGCACGTCTCCGCTCCTCTCCAACTCACATCAGCGTGCAACGGGTATAATGTGCTGACATAGCCGTAGAGATCTCCCCAGGCAGCGCGGAGCGCACAATTAGATCCCCGCACAGATAGCAGAAATGCCTGTGCCGCAAATGTCAGCCGCAGCAACAAGGTGAGTTCAAGATTTGACACTGACGTGTTGCAGCCCGGGGCCATGCACTTTGAGTCCACCTTGCGTCAGCCTCGCACGAGAAGCAGAAGCAACGTCGATGGCAGCTCACCGTCATGTGGTTGCACCCGGCGATCTTCTCTGCGGGGGTCTGACATCCTGCGCACATCATCAGGCTCATCCCTCCCAGAGGCCTCGGGTTAGCATCGAGGTATTGTGACTTACCTGGGCAATATTTCCACCCATTTTGCTTCATGATGTGCTCGAGCTCGTTCGTGCCGTCGCAGGAGTGCTCGGGGCCCACAGGATCGACATTTTGCGAACACAGCTTGCACCACATGTACCCGCACCCCATCAGCGGGCAGCGGATGATCTTGCTTTCTCGGTACTCTTGCTTGTCGACAAACAGTGTCTTCTTACATCTACCGTCATTGAGTGGCGGTCTTTAGCTGTCTGCCACAAGGATAGAGGGAAAACGGGAATGAACAACCCACCCGCGGCAGTTGACCATGGTAGAGAACTTATTCATCTGCATCTCGACGAAGATCTCGTACTGCTGTTCTGTGAGGCCGAGCTGCTGGACCGCCTCGTAATCGACCTCTGCCATACGGGACAGTCAGCACCTCCTTCCTGAATTGAGTCAGCACAAGCCATACCTCCAGGGGGGTCCAAGCGAGGCCTGTCAGCTACGCATGTAGGGCACAGCACCGGATACCGGTGTTCGTCGATCTTTGACGCTGCCCAGCCGGTAAGGCAACCTCTGCAGAATGCGTGTTCGCATGGGTGCACATGCGCGATGTGGTCCTCCTGAAACGTTTCAAAGCAGATGCCGCAGTCGAAGACCTGGGGTTGTTCTGCCTGCAGCTGCCGGAACTGCTCCTCTAGGGCGCGGTTCTCCTCATCGTAGCAGATCTGAAGCTGCACGGCGAGGGGATCCACGTCAGGGATAGGGTCGGGCGATTGATGGGGTCGTGGCTTGTTACCCCGGACACCAGTGTCCTTGCGCTTCGTATCGCCCCTTGATTTTTTCCCGTTCCTGTGTTCCGTACTGCCGTTGCTCAGTCCGCGCGTTCTTCCGTTGTTGACGTACGAGATATCTGTGTCTGACCTCCCGTCGCCATCACGCCTGTACGTGGAATTATCGCCTTTCGAGTCCGCGTCGCGTCTCGCGTGTTCGCTCGTAGAAGACCCAGAGCCCGAAGGACCCGTCGCTGCGGGCTTCGTGTTCCACCAGGTTGAAACGTATGACACCCAGTTACTTCCCTGTGTGTGCTCTGCCGCGTATTGTCTCCTGGCGTACTCGTCCCTCTCCCTCTTCCGCTCCTGCCGCTCCCTCTGGAACAAGTCATCGATCCGGAGCAGGTCATGCTCCAGCCCGACGATCTCCTCCCGAAGACGCTTCTTCTCGCCCTCCAGCTCATGCTTTTGCTCCTCGAGCTCACGCACCCGTGCCTGCGCACTCAGCGCCTGCAAACTAGCCTCCAGTGCCGCGTCCGCCCACTGCATGCCATTGACGGGCGTATCAGATGCGACGAAGACGTCGCCCGAGCATTGCGAGAGAAGCTGTGCTTGCCACTGCACCCCCTCCTCCTCGAGAATGTCCTCATCGAAGTGCAAGAGCGAGCTCAGGTAGCGCGCGGTCTCGCGCACAGAGTTGAAGAATATGAAGGCCGCCCCGTGCGGGTGCTTGTCCGGGCGCGGGTGAGAGTCGAAGATGACAAAGAGCTGAGTGCCGGCAGGGACGTCGGCGATGCTGAAGCAAGCGAGGATCTCGGGCGGGCGAGTGATGATGGTGCAGGCGGAGGCACCACGTTCCTTTGTGACGTCTGCGAGACCTCTGTAGTAAGCGTACATGCGTCAGATGGACGTGCGACTACCAGGACTGTGTGAGTATGTGGGTGACATACTGGAGGATTCGGGTGAAGAATGCGTAGTTCGACGGCCCGTAGGAAGAGGAGAGATGTGTCATGGATTTTTGAAACACTGGGGTTTTGTATATATCCTCCACGGCGAGATGTCCGGAACTCTCCCATGTCAGGCAAGGCTGAAGGATGGTCTACAGAGTGCTTATGAGTGCTCATGTGATGTATACTGAACGGGGTTTCACCTCCAACAGGCGGACACTCATCAGCTCGTGCACTAGTTCTGCGGTGCCAAGGCCGGTCGCATGAGTTCCTAGAACGAGCCTTGCGCAGTTGAGGGCGGCGAGACCGCATGCGGACACACCACCCCCTGCCTGACTGTACTGGCTTTGTCCAGGATGTGTCACGACATACTCAGACGTCCTGCCCGAGCAGATCCTGAGGGCAGTGATATGATCGTCCTCCATCAAGACTTCGGGCGCAGGATCGCGAGTACGGTGGTGGTCGAACGTTCGGAAAGCACCTGAAGCCATGCTGAGAGGACTAGTGCTACGGGGCCTTCGTTGGGTATGAAAAGGCTGCATCCTAGCTTGCTCGTAGATGATGCTTGGAAGACGCAGCTCGAGTCTCACTATAACCTTGGGTCAATGTGTCTTATAAGGGGCCTGCGGTAGGAGGGCTGCGGCAGCTGGCAGGTCGAGCCGCTTCCAGGTGCGACCTGCTGGCAAAAGCAAGGCTGCTTCGTATTGCATGCGCCTGCGGCTGTGACTTAGTACAGCGCAAGACGCTGGCCACCGTGCATTTCAAACTATCGCAGCATACTAGTGACAAAGTTTGTCCACATCGAAGTATTGGAAGTTGAAGCTTAAGGCTGGAGCGCCTGGCGGGCATTTGATCCTTGAAGGCGCTCGTGCTCCGGATAACCAATTTAAAGGGCGTCTGATAGCTTGGTCAGAAGCTGTCCTCCTCGCAAAAACACCGTCATCCCGCGACACAAGGGTATCGAAATTAATATCGCGCTGTTCAACTGTATGTGCTGGTGTTAGCCGAGGTCGTCAGAAACTCACCACAGCTCTGCCAGTATAGGGTTAAGCATACCATCATCAGCCTGTGCCCCCTTCCAATGGCACCGAGTGTCGATGAGCTATTCCGTGTCGCTGCTATCCTCACAGGCCCCTCAGGATCTCCCAAAGCGCGCCCATCGCATCTCAAAGAGGTCCTTCGTAGGCGCATCATTGATTATAGTCACGCCGTGTGTGGTGCGGCCCCTACGGGTGATCTCTCTCTAGAAGCGCTCCAGTCTTATACCGCACTGGAGGCGTTATCCCTACTAGAGAACTTGCAGGAACGGTTGAAGGCTCAAAAAGCGCCAATTCAAAGAGGAGATATTTCGACCAATGGTGATCCAGAAGACGAACAACCTCTTCTCGGCTCTCGGGATCTGTCCATGATTCGCACGCTGCTCTCAATATTGTTTCAATGGGCTGTGGAGCCTCTCTTGCAGCAGATCGTCTCTGCCATTCCATCCACTTCTGCACCTCAAGGGATTGCTCGTGCTAGCATTATTGACCTAACCGGCCTTCCTCACGAGTTCTCCATGCTGTCTTCAATTTCGGCACGTCTTCTGAGCCTCGTTCTGCCTGCTGGGCCTGGATCGCCCATCTTCCAATCTGGAGTCACTGCGGCACTTCTGAACCATCATCTATCAGACCTCTTGGTGCCTTGTATTCTAATTGGGTGGCTGCCGAAGTCATTAGCTTCAGAAGACATGCCTACCGCTGACAGTGTTCGGCCGCTCGTCATGCACCTCCTCTCAAGGTACCCTAAACATGTGTCGTACTTCTGAGTTTCTATTGATCGATCATACACAGGCTCCCAGCTTCCCATGTAATATCCGCCGTTGGGCGAGTACTCACGCATTCATCCTCCTCATTGTCATACGTCCGCAAGACGTGCACGTTCCTGCTAAGCCGTCAGCTGCTACGTCCCGAAGGGATTCGCGGACTGTGCGAGTCCATATATGGAGAAGAGGACGCTGCAGGAGAGGATGTCGCCCTGGATAAGCTCGAACATGTGTCACGTCTGCTGAGCGCAGTTCCCATAGGCATGAAGGTCCAGGTGAGTAAAACGAATGCCGCAGCGGAAGTCTGCCTCACATGGTTCACAGGAGTATCTGAACCTGATGGTCCCACGCATGCTACTGCTGCTTAGTGTAGACGATCGGGCCCTTCCGCCTGCACATCGTCGTAGCATCGCATTTTCATTATCTCGCATGTTAACGGACGAAGGAGATGCCGAGAAGAAGCGAGTGACGATGGGACTAGTCTTCCCCATATTACACAATCCTATCTTACATGGTGATCTCATCCTTTGTGCGTAGCGACGCACTGCTAACGCGACTCTCAGGCTCAGGGGACCTGACTCCCACATCTTCACTCCGAACAATTCAGGTCCTCCTGACAAACACTGACCCATCGCCGCATCTCATCACTGCCTTACTCACACCCATTGTACCTTCGCTCTACTCCCTGCATGCATATCTGGAGCAGGCAAAGGCGTCAGACCCTCTTGTCCGTGAGACAATCAAGAGCTTCCTCTCGACATGGGGAAGGCTTGTGAACAAGGAGGAGGTCATCGCGACCCTTTTGCGAATCATCAACGGTGAAACAAGCGATTGGCAGACAGACGTCGCCGGGCAGATATCCAAGGTTGAGAGGTAAGCACCAGCATCACAGCTACGGAAATTGCTCATGCAGGGTCGGCAGCACTCCAGCGGACGGCGGGGACACCCTCTCGCTTTTCACCCCACAGAGCCTGCAAGAGGCAGAGGCAGCTGGGGAATTCGACATTGATTCTAACCTGCTGGGTCTCAAACCTGACCCAGTTCGGCTCGTGCATTTTGTCAAAAACCTCAATCGTGCAGACGTATCCTCCGACTTGTTTGTTCAGCTGTTAGAGGCCTACCGGGATTCCAGGATTCAAGCGGATGCAGACCCTCTGAAGCGAGTCTGTGCCTGTCCGGAGTATGCGTAGTAACTAACAGATGCCCACAGAACTTTGCTATATTTGCAGCTCGTACTACAGATGCAGAAGCAGCTGTCGATGGATAATACCTCAAACGTCCTCAAGAGACCAGAGCACATTCTTTCGTTCATCAAACACGCGCTGGAAAATCCGTCACGAGCGGAACTACCGAGTACTGGAAGAAAGCCGATAGGGAAAGCGGGGCTTAACCTGAACGACTTGCGCATTGTTCCGGAGGAGGAGGAGGAGGCGTACGAAGAGGCCGAAGAAGGTGACAGCGACGATGAGAATGGCGAAGACAGCCAAGAACACGGCTCCGATGATATGACATCCACCGCTGTGAAGCTCCTTCTTTCCGTCCTCGAAGGTGCGTTATCAAACCAATCGAACTTACATTCCCCGCGACTGAGGCCGACGCAGCAAACTCCGATCTGTCCGCACGCACCGCTCCCGTACTGAACGACATCTTCTCGTTACTCGAGCCCTTGTCCAGGGCGCCAGAGGATAGCTTACGGTTCATCACCCGCGAGGCGAGGATGGTCATGACAGCACGCCTTGCGTCAACATCCGACTCTGTCGGGCGAAAGACGCAGAAGCCATTTTCGTCCGACGGCACAGAGGATGCACAAGAAACCTATCAGAACGCGCTCAAGCTTCTCCAGGACCCCCTATTGCCCGTTCGCGCACATGGTCTCATGCTGTTGCGCCAGCTGGTGTTGGCCCGCAAAGACTCGTCAGGGACCCTCGCGGAGCCCTCGATAGACCGTGCGCTTATACCTGGCATTCTGTCGTTATTCATGCAATCGATTCAAGATGACGACTCGTACATGTTTCTGAACGCGGTCCAGGGCCTCTCAGCGATGGTAGATGGATTTGGGAAGGAGGTCCTCCGAAGCTTGGTCTCCGTGTACTCGGATGGCCTTGACGGACTGAGTGCCAGCACCATGTCGCAGCATGACGTCGATATGCGAACGCGCATCGGAGAGGCCCTCGGACAGGTCATTCGGCGCTGCGGGGATGCTTTGCCATCTTACGGTAGGAGACCAACGGACGTGGCCTTGAATGCCATTCACTGACCGAACTCCCTCAGCGTCACTTCTCATTCCGCCACTCTTCCAAGTTGTCCGTGCCTCTCACTTCCCGACTGTATTGCGCACGTCCGCGATCTCGCTCCTCGCACAATGTGTTAAGACGAACGCTCTCGCGGTCCTGCCATATACCGTCGACTTGGCAGACGCCATGATCGACCTCCTGCAAGTCGAATCCGTTCCCGCGACCCACCGTAAACCGGATGTCCGTTCAAAGCCGGAGCCCGAGATTCAAGACGACGAGAAGGGGTGCAAGGAGCCGCCTGCAACCATGGACACGCAGCCCACGTCTGCGAATCCGAAATTTCCTCCGCTCCGTCGGGCGGCATTGCACTTCCTCTCGCTACTCACACGGGCGTGTACAAGCCACGTATACGAGACGGGGAGCGCGGACCGGATGCTCTTGCCACCAGACCTGCTGAGGCGCGCGAGGGTAACGTTAGGTTACATTGCTGCGACGGACGCGGATGATGTTGTCCGCGTGATGGCTAGAGAGACATTGGAAGGCTTGGATCAGCTGGCGGAAGCCATCGTCGGGTTGTAAACATACGCACGAAGGCAGCGTAGTGAATAGAAGGCTGTAGATACTGCGAGTACATGATTGAAAAGCGGCGTGGCAGTGTGTGTTTCGTAGTGTCTGCCCCGTATCTGTCCCAGCACCGGGGTGCTCGAGGTAGCTGAGTCAACTGTAGGGCGAGTTCGATTTTGGTTCTGCATGCCCTAAGATCCATGCTAAGATGGCCTGGGTATGCTCTCTGCAGACAACGGGGGAGGATAAGCCATTGCCTGCGCTGAGGACGAACCGATGAACAAAAGCGCAGCGAGGGATGGAAACAATAAAGCATCTTTCAGGATGTCACTGTTACAGCACCGACAGCCTTGCCTATGTCATCTACTCGCTTGCGAAAAGCTTTCCACTTTGGACTGCCGGCCGCTAAAAGCGCAGCGTGGTCGTTGTATCCATCAATGGGCGCATTAAGCCTCAAAAACGGGTTCGCAACCGACTGGCGGTATACGGTATGTAATGCTTTGAAGATCTGAGCAAGCTGTTATGAGCCACACCAGCCCCACTGGAGACAAAAAGGGATTACCGTGAGGATATCTGCATCCCTGACAACGGAATCTGCCAATGCGAGAGCGATGATAATCTTGACCTTCAACGGCGTCATATACCCGTACACTGCGACGTCCTCCATGGTGTACAACAGATTCATGTAACACTCGGTTGATTTAGATGACATGGCGGCTGTGACTACGTCGCCGCGCGGCGAGCAGTCCGCGTGGTCAGGGTTTGCGGAGGCACTCACGACGTGGGGTCCGACGCACTACGTTCGTCGATGACATCCAGGCTTGTGTGCGCAATATAATGGTATTTCAGCTCATCATGGCCTTGGACAAATGTGCGGATGAGGATAGGATGATTTTGCGGGGAGACAAACGCGACTGCGTTCAGTCTCAATTGAGGCGGCATGACGGCGAGAAAGAACGGAAGACAACGCTCAAGCGCCCGTGTCTGGCCGTCTCCTTCTCCGGCTAAACGTTCCCCGAGGCGTGTTTCCCCATCTCTCGCCGTCAGGTTTCAATGGTGTATCTCGACATCAGCACTAAGTACTAGTAGAGACGGCGGCAACGTGCTCGGGCCCGGGGCGACGTTCTGCCTGGACGCGTCTCGTCGCGAAACATAACAGCGACGGCAACAAGCTGGGGCGCTGCATCGTACGACGTACAAACCTTGAATTTGAACGCTACTCGTACGACGAGCGCGGGCTTCACCATCAAGGTAGAGTGCACACGGTGTTGGCGACCTTGGACAACACGTAAAACAAGACAAATTAATGAATATATCTAGACACAACAAATCGTGGCCGAGGAATGTGTGGGAGCGAGAATAATGTGGTGGGGGAAGACCAAATAGCACTTATATCGAGCCGCTCGAGTAGTAACGCCACGCAAAGTAGGCACCGAGAACAGCAAGGGGAACAAAGTACATCAAGCTGAAATTCTGTTTTAGCGAGAGTATGCCAGCTAACTACTTGACGGACGTACTTGGAGCCCTGTTCGACAGCCGTGTTGACGGCGCTGCTGTGGGAAGCGGAAGATGAGGAAGGGCCCTTCGTCTTGAGCTCCTGTGGGGCCGGACGCCTTGAGTATCACAACAAGCATGAGCGAGGTGCCACATACATCCGTCTTCTCAAAGTCGCCAACCAACAGATCCGTCAGAAGGGCACGGGCCTCGTCAGAGTGACCAACATCCTCGAAGGCCTCGGTGGCATCCCGCCCTGAAAGAGGGCATTAGACTGCGGCTCCTACGAGCAAGCTACAACGACGTACCGGCCTCCGCGATGATGACTTCATCACCGCCGGGGTGCTAAGAGCACGGGTCAGGGTCATCTAGGATCTGCGTATCCACAAGAGGCCATAACCCACCTCGTCTATGAATTTTGTAACATCATACACTAACGCGCGCGCATGAGCTGTCAATGGACGGGACAAGATAAGGTTTTGCTGCATACCCTTCTCGTGCAGGAGCAGGTACAGGCTGTCCTTGCCAGTATGAGCCTTGAGCTCAGCGTAGGTGACGAGCTTGGATGCCATTGGGAGGAGTGGGGGAGGAAGGAGACGGAGGGAGGACAGCAGAGTCGGGCAGGGACGACTGGGGTGATGGTGAACAAATGAGCGTCGCGCTATATGAGCAAGCCCGATTCCCACGTGGCGAGCAAGATTATGCTGTCGGTGTGGGCGGCATGCACTTTCCCCCATCATCAGCTCCGTGACTACATGCGCGCAATCCTTCTCGACAAACACGGCAAACCTCGGTCTCGGAGGACCTGGCCCTGCCCTCGCGTGGTAGATATCGGCATATACGGTCGGATATCTCTTTTGAGTCTTTAAATCTCACATCAGGTCTCTTGACGATACTCGCAATGTTCGGCATTCCGTACATATAAATGCCAAATTCGACTGGCCGCACTATAAAACGGTGGTCTTCGCATCACTACAGCTAGGAACTTTGATAGCAACTCAGTCATGCCGCTGTGTGAATACAGGCCCGTATCCTCGAGGGTCGATGCTCACCGACAGGTGCACTTGTGGGCGCCTGCTCTCCCCAGAAAGACTGGAGTTTGCCGGACAAGGCTTAGCCATATGAGGCAAGTGTTGTAGCTCCGCCAGCGTCGGTCCAGCGTGCGCTCAAATCTTGCTTCGAAGCCTCCATCATCCACCGCCTCCCCGCCGCCGTGATCGACGCGCCAGCCGACTGCTTCGACGTGAAGAGCTCAAGCTCACGGTCTTTCCTACGCGCTATGGACAACGATGAATCCGATGATATCCTAGGAGGACGTTTTCAGGTCTTACCTCCGCGTCCTGCTTTTTGGGCTGATCCTGGGCGAATGACTCTCTTGCTTGGGTTCGTAGCCATCATCACGCTGGCTTGGGTACGTCTGGGTCCCCATTTCAGGCATTGGAGGGAGACACGGTACCGCAAGTGAGTTGTATGCTCTCCATCCAGGCTGGCGCAATATCTAACCACAAACGTGGTATCAGGGCAATGCGTCGCCGCCATGGCATCCCCGACGATGACTATCGACCGTTTAACGTAGCGTATGCGGCTGCTTTACAGGCTCGGAAGAAACGAGAGGGTAAAAGCCACGGCGTCGCCCAACAGGTCCCCCAAGGACTGCCTGTCGAGGGTGGCTCCCAGCTTCCGTCTTCTGTACCAAACAATATGGCCAGTGAGTACCATTACCCTTCGCGTATAAGCCATAGCCTCCCTTACGTGGTCAAATCGATTCCCAATGAAGACGTGGCTCCTTTGCCTCCACCAACAGGAATGTATCTATCCCACCAGAACGGACACGCGGCCACAGTCACTCAAGCAGAAGCTCGGAGGTATGTTGTATTTCCAGACCCTCCCGACTGTATGTCTCATAACACAAACCAAGCCACAATCACGTACAAGATGTTGCTCAGCCGTCCACGGTCAACCACCCCCCTCTTGCTCAGGAAACGGTGGAATCACTTGTATCCAACAACTCAGCAGCCCAGGCATCTCGACCCACTGCCGGTCGACTAAGCACGGCCACGCGTACTCGTCATGGCAAACACGCTCTTGATGACGAGATGAACGCTGAACAGGAGACGCTGGCCAAGAAGTCCCGTATAGATGTTGAAGAGCTGATTGGCGGCGACGAGGAACCTGGGTGGCGTGGTGACCAAGATGATATGGAAGTCGACTCCCATGTGCAACAATCCGAACGGCGCGGTTCAAAACGGACAGCTAGTTCGGAGGATGACGAAGGACCCGCCTCTTCGCGGTCAGAGCGACACGAGAAGAGGGCACGCAAGGTCTCACTGGACAAGTCGGCGGAAGTCCCTGACTACCACATGGAAGAAGATGAAGTTGGTGAAGATGTTGAGGATTCTCTTGGTGCTGCCCGAGGCAAGAAGCGGGATCGTGCTGAAGCTGGCTCTACCTTTGGTGGCGATGACTCTATTATGGACGATGATGAGAAGCCTCACCGGCAGAGGCGTAGGCGAACGGTATCGACCAAGCTCTCGCAGTCATCTTCTCGTGGCCAAAAACGCGTGCGAGATGTTGACTCCCACGATAGCGACGATTCTGAGGCTGACAGACCCAAACGGGCATACGCGCGCAAGAAACGTGGTAAACGGTCCGAAGAAGAGATTGTACCTCTTTCGAATGACCCACTGTGTAAAGGCAGGCGTATCGGAGAGGAGTGGGAGTCGAACGGTATTCATTACAAGGTCGGCCCTAATGGTCAGAGACTCCGGCAGGAGTTGGTGAAGAAGTCTAGGTCTCGATTTCCTATGGTAAGTTCATAATCATGAGATTTTTCATTCTCTAATGGTCGTTCAGCCTAGCGACTCTCAGCATCCTGATCGACGTGCCAACCTCGATGTCTACGTCGAGATGTGGTTATCGGAGGAGGAATATCAAGTCGCTAAGGAACGACATGACCTTGCATGGCAGGATGCGCCGCCGACCCCCCCTGAGTCGCATACACTTGCTCCCTCTCCTGTGAGCCCTTTGCCTGTGAATGGCTTGTGAGAAATGTTGACCTTCGTCCACTTTTTAGGGATCTCCCTCAATAACCGGGAAGAGCCTCCTTTGGTCCTCTACCATGGCCTCCCGCGAGAGTCCGGTGAAGCGTGGTCCTCTGAGACAGTCCGTGAATACAAACGTCGGCCTGCGACTCAGTGTTCTCGCACCTTCGCCAATCTCCTCCAGTCTCCGTATATCTTCGGTATACCAAACACCAGCTTCTCCCGCTTCCGACAGTCCTAAACTGCAGAAGTCTAAATCTTACTCAAAGTGGGAGAAGCAAGATCTAGAGGCTGCAGCTATGTCGAAGATCAGAGAGAAACAGCAATTGCAACAGACCAAGGCCGCGCCATCGGCCCTTCCCCTGTTCAGTACTCCCTTGTCCAACAATCCTGCACCCAAAGCTACGCAGGCAGCACTGCAGTCAGCGGCGCCCTCCTTTGGTTGTCCCCCTGCTTCGACATTTGCCCCAGCAAACCAACCCGTCAAGGAAGCTCCCAAAGCGAGTACACCTGGTTCGATCCCCGCCGCAATGGCAGCCTCACAACCTAAACCCACCGCGCCCTCATTCTCGTTCCCGACTTCGACCAGTAGTAGCGCATCTATCCCGCCAGCGGCGTCAACAACACCAGCCAACACGACACCCGTTTCCCAAACATCCACTCCCGTGCCTAATCATTTTGCAAAGCCTGCTACCCCTGCCTCTCTTCCCGTCCCCACTGCGCCTGTCTCTACCAACGGCGTGCGCGACTTCTTTGCCAAGCCTGCAGGTCCAAGTGCGGCTGGTAACATCCTTCCCTCTGCACCTACCTTCTCTTTTGCATCTACTCCGGCTCCAGGTCTACAAACCACTCAACCTGCGCCCAACCCAGCGCGAGCTGCCAATGACAGCTCCAAGCCGACAGAGACCAAGCAGGTTCCTGGCAGCTCGTTGCTGTCGCGTCTTGGAATGGGACCGCCGCCGCCTGCGCAGGCATCGTCTTCCTCTTCATTCTCGTTCGGCAAGCCCACGCCCACGCCCACGTCCACCGCGTCAGGGACCAGCTCAGCATCAACTGCCCCCGCCTTCGGGTCGAGTGGAAATGGCGCAAATGCCTCTGACTCTGTACCTCCCAAGTTCAGTTTCGGCGCAACTTCCAAGCCAGCCGCTTCCGCACAGCCGGCCGCGTCCGATCCCAACGGCCCAACGGCTCACCCCTCCGCTTCATCGTCCACCTCAACGCCTTCTAGCACCACAATGCCGAGGTTTAGCTTTGGCGTGAACGGCACCGTCCCACAGTCCGCTCCTTCCGTTCCCGGCGCAGCGTCCTCCAGCCCTTTCCAGAATAGTGCAAGTAACACCGGGGCTAACAACTCGAGCGTTGCAAAGCCTACGTTCGCATTCGGAGCTTCAGGCACCCCCAATTTGAACGCCTTCGGAGGAGCATCGAGCTCCGCGGCAAAGCCGTCTCCGTTTGGTGCGGCTCCGGGTTCCAATGCGACACCGTTCACCGCCGCTGCAGGCTCATTCGCGTCTCCGTCGAATGTTTCATCGTTTGGTGCACCACCAAACGTCGCTTCGGCACCCGCTGGAGTCCCCAAATCCGCGTTTTCGTTCGGAAACACGGCGACAAGCAGCGCTGCACCGACGCCGAACGAGGCCTCGAAGCCGGCTTTCTCACTTACCAACGACATGCAATCTTCGTCCAGTGCTCCTTTCTTTGGTGGTGGTGCCTCCCAGGACACAACTACCCCAAAATCAGAAGTTCCTGTCTCGAAGCCTGCCTTCTCCTTTGCGTCCTCATCTACTCCGAAGTTTGGCACGCCCTCGAGTTCCGCTGCCTTTGGCCCAACAAGCGCCCCAGGTGCTGCTAGTGGAAGCAAAGCTACGCTCCCCTTTGGCAACAGCGCAGGCAACGCCACAGCGCAATCGTTTACGATAACCCCAACTTCAACAATGAGCAAACCACCGTTGTCTTTCAACTTTGGCGCGTCCAATGGTGGGGGTAGCAACTCGACGCCCGCTGCACCTACGCCTCCAACATTCGGCTTCGGGGCGACGCCTTCCTCGAGCAACGCGACGGCACCAGCAACCTCTTCACCATTCGGCGCCCCTCCTGTGTCTCAGCCGGGGCCCAGCTCGTTTGGTTTTGGAACGTCCTCCGGGCCCTTTTCATTCGGCTCCAACGCAGGACAGAACACCCCAAAATAGCCAGCTATACCGCATGATGTATACAGTCTGCCTCCTTTCCTCTCCATTCATGTTGCAGATATCGTACTCTGTACATATGTATCATCGTCGCGGTAATTACCAGGACCTCACTGTACGACCGCACAATCTTGCACGTGTGAGTCGGCCGTGTGAGCGTCTCCTATCATCTTCCTAGGTCTTACCGCAAGATTTTCGCGTGATACTGACACTCGGTGACACTGATAATATTTCCTGGTTCTCGGACCGCAATGGCCGGAAGTGATAGCCTGAGAATAGACGTCAGTTGGCGCCTACAGTTTATCTCCCCCACGATCAGCTCCTTCGCGACCTTTTCCCATCCTCCACGACCTCTCCTTGTCTTCATACACCCACAACGTCAACACTCCTCAACATGGCTGGCACGGAGGCGAAATTTCCAATTGACATGAGCAAGCTGCAGAAGTATGTCCATTCATATCACTCAGACTAGAGCGCCCTCACCGATTCATCTCAGGCTTACGCTCGACCCGTCAAAGCCCCAGCTAACGGCGGAGCAAAAGACTGCTCTGAAGAGCAACATCCAAATCATGCGCGATGCTATTGTGCTTTTCACCGCGACTGGCGCGGCGCGGGGTGTTAGCGGACACACCGGTATACATATACCTAGACCAAGTCCTCACCCTCTCTCACCAACGTTAATTTGCAGGTGGTGCCTTTGACACTGTTCCCGAGGTAACATTGCTCCTGTCGCTCTTCAACTACTCCGATAGCTACCTGCCCATTCTTTTTGACGAAGCAGGTGTGTTGACCTGCTGGAGGGCATTTAGCTGCGTATACCTGATACACTCGTCGTAGGGCACCGGGTTGCAACGCAGTATCTTCTGTCAGCGATGGAGGGGCACATACCTTACGAGCACCTCCTTCACTACCGTGAGGCCAACTCGAAGCTTCCGGGCCACCCGGAGCTCGGTCTTACTCCTGGTGTGAAGTTCTCCTCCGGCCGCCTTGGCCATGTGTGGCCGTGGGTCAATGGAATCGCGCTCGCCAACCGTGATAAGACCGTGTTTATGCTGGGATCCGATGGCTCTCAACAGGTGATATTTCTCTCATGCTCTCTCGCACGTGTATCACTTAAACGACATCGCTTTCCAGGAAGGAAACGACGCGGAGGCCGCTCGTTTAGCCGTCGCCCAGGGTCTGAATGTTAAACTCATCATCGATGATAACGACGTCACTATCGCTGGCCACCCGTCCGAATACTTGAAGGGTTATGACCTGAACAAGACTCTTTCTGGCCATGGCTTGAAGGTTGTGACTGTGCAGGGTGAGGATATCGATGCTCTTTGGGCCGGTCTTTGTCAAATCATTGCGCACAAGGGCCCCGCTGCGGGTAAGTGTGAAGTTGTGCTACCTAGCGTCAGCCTCACCATGTGCTATCACAGTTGTCTGCAAACGTAAGATGGCTCCTGGCGTGCGTATGCTGTTGGTCTTGTTGTTGAGAGTGGGGCTAACACGCCTCTCAGGTCGCCGGCATTGAAGGAACCACGCACGGTCACGATGTCATTCCCGTCAAGGCTGCTATCAATTACCTCACCGCGCGCGGCTACCCGGAGGAGATGGCCACTGGCATCCTGAACAACATCAAGCCCAACGCTGTGCCTTACCTCTATGTTGGCTCGTCCAAGGAGGTTGGCGCGAACCGTGTCGTTTTCGGAGAGGCCGTCAATTTGGTTCTGGATAAGTTCTCTAAGGAGGAGGCTGCCAAGAAGGTCATGGTCATTGATAGTACGTCTTCATAGGAATGAGTCCGCGCCTTGAGATTGACCGAGTATGACGACAGGCGACCTGGAGGGTTCTACTGGTTTGAAGGCCATTCACCAGAAGCACCCCGAGGTGTTTATACCCTCCGGTATCATGGAGCGTGGCAACTTCAGTGCTGCAGCTGGGTTCGGCTTTGACAAGGACAAATTCGGCGTATTCTCAACCTTTTCCGCATTCCTGGAGATGGTCATCTCAGAGATCACTATGGCTCGCCTAAACTTCTGTAACGTCCTTTGCCACTTCTCCCACTCTGGTGTCGACGAGATGGCAGACAACACGTGCCACTTCGGCATCAATTCGTTCTTCGCGGACAACGGCCTCGCGGACACCCAGTCATGGTTGTATTTCCCCGCTGACCCTGCGCAGATGACGGCAGTAATTCAGCGCGTCTTCTTTGACCGCGGTATCCGGTTCGTGTTCTCAACCCGCTCAAAGGTTCCGTGGATTCTCAAGGAGGACGGCTCGCGATTCTACGACGAGAACTACGAGTTCGTTCCTGGCAAGGATGAGGTCATCGTCGAAGGCACAGATGGTTACATCGTCTCATATGGCGACATGCTCTATCGTTCGTGGGATGCCGTCATCCGTGTCCGCAAGGAGGGCTTGAACGTCGGGTTGATCAACAAGCCCACTCTCAACCTGGTTGACGAACAAGCCATCCGCAAAGTTGGCACGAGTCCCTTCGTCCTTGTCGTGGAGTCCCTCAACCAGAAGACTGGGGTAAAATTTTCTACCTTGTCCACCGCAGCAGCAACATGCTGACTATGATTGCATAGCTCGGTTCGAAGTTCGGTACCTGGTTGCTAGAACGTCAGCTCACCCCCCGCTATGGCTACATGGGCACCAACAAGGAAGGCTGCGGCGGCCTGAGCGAGCAGATTCCCCACCAGGGTCTCGATCCTCAGTGTGAGTGGATGACGGCTATCACACTCCATCTGAGGTACTCAAGTGTTGCGCTTGCAGCGATCATCCTCAAGATTCGCCAGCTTGCGCAGTGAGCAAGCTATCAAGGCCGCGGTCACATGCATCGCTGTACGAGTATGCAGCAGAAGAAGCATCAAGAAGAAAATGTATCAAGGCTCGGCACGCAGCGTGTGGTATTCATAGACAATTGAAAGGGCAAATGAACGACAGGAAGCATATGTACCTCTTTGGTGATGTATTTTCGTATCATCCATCCTATCAGCACTTCCTCCGCACTGCGGCTCCGATCGCGACGGTTGGTGACTTGAACTTCCGCCAATTTTAGTATCAGTAAATGAAAGGCGGCTTGTGATCACACAAGTTGTATCTTTGAATGGACTCTCGATGAGATCACATAAGATATCGCATATCTTGTGTAATTAGATCAATCCACATTCTCACACCGCACGCGCATCGACTTGCTGCACCGGCACATGCCGGCCCCCAGTTGACTTTCGACCGCGAAACATACGGATTCTCCAAGAATATGTACGACTGATCGCCTGTACTCGCCTGTGCTTTTAAGAACACGCTGATATATATAATATTTGCTGTTATTAATGAAACTGTTGCCAATCAAGAAGGAACAATCGCTTGATATTGCTCTGTCTCGGTATAATGCGAAACTTGTGAGACATCCGCATCGCCAGCGTTGGCTAGAACCGCTTTGAACATCTCGGACTGCATGCATTGAATTATCCTAGCAGCTTGCACCACACAGCAACTTGAATCTGACTATACTGCATACTCAGCATTGCGGCATCTGCGTAGTATATACAAGTGCGTGACCTTCGGTGTCTAGCTAGTTGCAGAGGAATCCTCGTTTCACACTTGAACTACAACACACTGACTACCACACGTATTCGCATTCATTTGCCCCATTTCCTGCGCCCCTCTGCCGTGACGCGACTCAGCCGTTTCGGAGACAATGTTGCCCACAAACTCGGTGGCAACGCCCCGACCTATGCCACCTGCGAAGACTCGCAAGTCAAGTGCTCTGCATTACTCACAGCATGCGCCTCCTCCACCCTATGCTCCTCCTTTCCCTGAGGTGCTCCTCAACTCACCAAACTCTGTGACTGCGCAACTGGCCAATGCTGCAACCCTACATGACAGCACTGAATTTCCGGACGAGTGGATAGACGAGAAGTCAAGAGAGGAACTCTCCAATCTGCTTCTCAAAGCGGACGGGATCATCAAGACGCGTGAAACAGGTGTGCAACGATTTTTTCGCGGGTGTCCCCCTCAGCTCAAGTCTGTGTCTCAGAACTGAGCTATACCTCGGCTCTGTGCAAGAGCCTGTACGAGGACAACGTCGCGCTCAAGACCAAGCATGAAGTCCTCCTCGCCCGTCTCCCCACACCCGGAATGTCCTCCCCCGCACCCTCCACCCCCACTTCCCCACGTCTTACCTCTCCCGGCCCCTCGCTGTCGCCATTTGCGGGGATCATGTTCCCCGCATCCTCCGGCGAATCTCTACAACTCCTCCCTCCTACCGCGCGTCTTCGCCATACGCGGAGAATATCCGTGACGCCCGGGGAGCTGGCGCACCTGTCGGACCAGAATGCGGAGCTGCTCGACAAACTGGAGAAGCTGGAGGCTGACTCTGCGAAGGCGGATCAAGCAGGGAAACGCAAGCTGCGTAAACTCGAGCAGGAGATCCAGACACTGCGCGACGAGCTGGACAAGACGCAGGCTAGAGGCGCGGAGCTCGAGGAACAGGCCAAGGCGGTAGCGGTGAACGCGGTGGAGGTCCAAAGGCGAAAGGAGGAACGAGAGGCACGGGTCCGCACCCTGAAGGAGAAATCTGCGTCCCTGTCACACTCTGAGTCTCAAGGGGCCGCAGTCAGGGATTTTGCGCCGCCTTCAGAACTCCCTCGGCCCTCTCCTCGCAGCCGACCTTATGCGCCCTCTGATCCGTCCGACGTATCTGTTGGGCCCTCTGAGGAATCCTTTGAGCGTTCCTCGGAGGAGGAGGATATTCCAGAGACCGACGACATGTCCTGTCTCTCCACGTCGCCTCCTCCCGCCCACGACCGTCCTCCACAGTTGCAGCTGGAGTATGCCATCGTCTCGCAACTCATGTCCAAGATCCGAGAACTGGAAGAAACAAATACGCAGATCAAAGAGCAGCAGCGGGTCACCGAAGAGCAGATGCGTGCAGCCAAATGGGATGTGGACAGCATCAGACGGGTGTACGATTGCTTGGACGTGGCGGATATCGATATCGATATCGAGGACCCTGAGGAGGAGTCGGAACCCCCCTCCTGGGGAAGACGCGTTCCTTCCGGCGATACCATCAAGCTCAGCAGTCTCCGGAGAACGTTGGTTAGCGACATGAGTAGATTCTCAGACATCGAAGGCTCGACTGGCTTCGCGAGCGGGATCTCTAAAGATATGCACAGTACTCTTCGCGAAGACGTGGCAGGCCATAGAGGTGCTCCAGGACACAAAGCCCGTAAGTCCGTCGTGGGCCTCTTCGACCCAGACCCAGCACCGTCTGGCGGAGGGGGATATCCGCCGCAGTTGCAAGTGTCCCCAAACTTCCGTGGAGTCCCTCGTTCCTCGAGCGCCGCCGACGTGTCTTCGTGGTCAACCGCTGCGACCGACGGTATCACGCCCCCATCACCCTCATTCAGCACCCTCCAAACACCTCTGGACGGCCCGCACACGGGTCGGACGCTAGGCAGTGAGCTCGGCAGCGAGTACGGCGACGATTGGCCAGAGCGCGGGTTCAACCACCACCTCCGCGCCAGCAGCCTATACGACCTCGCTGCCCTCGACCTCTCACAGTCCGCCCCCGCGTCCCCGACCCAGTCCCACGCCGCACCCCCCTCGATCGTGTTCCCGCCCGCAGACGACGCCGGCCCATCAGAGCTAGACGGATGCGCGCCGGGGCCGTGCACCCCGCCGCGCAACCCTGCGCCCCAGCTGCACGTCGAGCCCCCGACCCCGACCCCGGACAAGACGCGGCCCCCGGCAGCGACGCGCCAGTTCCGCCTCTCGCAGACGATGCGCGCGCGCACGAACCGCTGGGTCGAGGGCCGGTTCGCCGACTCGCCGCGGGACAACGTGCTCCGCAAACGCCCGTCCGGACCTGGGTCTGGGTCCGGCGCGAAGGCGAGGGAGGCGAGGGCACGCAGTGCGTCCGGGTCCGGCGGCGCGACGCTGGGCGAGACGTTCGAGGACGCGGTGTCGCAGGTCCGGCGCGTGCGCAACCGTGCGAGCCTCGCCGCCCTTGGGTTCCCCGTCCTCGGCAGCGCCCTCCAGGCCCGAGGGCAAGCAGACGACGACGCGCAGGGCGAGGGGGCTGAAGCGGAGGTGGAGATGGAGGCGGAGGCGGAGGCGGAGGGTGTTGCGGACCGCTCGCTCGAGCTGCGGCGGCTGTCGCAGGACGGGGGCGCGGCGGTGGCGGAGCCGGCGAAGCGGGACGGGGTCGTCGGGCTGGTGCTGGAGGCGTGGCTCTGGCTGCAGTTCATCGTCGTCGTGATGCTGTTCCTGTGGGCGATGGCGAAGCGCGGGCCGAAAGTGGTGCTCGAGGCGGAGCGGAGGGGCGCGCAGCGGGGGGCGGTGGACCTCTGAGTGAGCGCCGCGCGGACGTGGTGTTCCCATTACACTCGTTTATAAGACTTGTCCATCCCTATCTTGTGTGCACACGTACACTACTCAAGGTTCATTGTAGCATTTCATTTGTATAGCACTCGCATCGGACGTCGCACACTCGTACACTCCTTAGCAAACTAGGATACCCGGCTCGGAACCAACGTAACGCATAGTATTGACAACAACATTCTTACAGACACATTACACTTGAGAGTAGGCTACAACGGTCGACACAGAAGAGGCAGCACAACAGCATTCCAAAGACAAAGAAGGTACCGGACACAGACCCCTCTCGGCCTGCGCAGGACTCACTTCCCGACGGCCTTCTCGAGCCACGTCAACAGCGCCTTGTTGAGCTTCTCAGGAGCCTCGAGCTGCACCCAGTGCCCGGTGTCGTACGTGTCGACGGTCGCCTTCGGACAGAAGTCGCGCACGATCTTCGCGGACGGCTCCGCAAGGCAGACATGGTCGCGCGCGCACGCGGCGAAGTACACCGGGTGCGCGAGCGCGAGCCGCTCCTTGTTCACGGCTGGACGCCCGTCGGTCAGCGATCGCGGGCGCACGTTGCGGGGGGCGAACGGGAAAGGCGGGGCGGGGCGGAACGTACCTTCGTCGTCCTTGGACATGAGCCCGGTGGCCATGACCTTGTACCAGTTGAGCGAGGGGCCGAGGCCGGTCTTGCGCCAGTCGTTCAACATGCGAGCCTTCTCCTACGATGCATCTCGCCGTCAGATGTCGCGGTAGTGGTATAAGGAGAAACGGGTGCAGACCTCGGAAGTGATGAACGGCGCGAGAGGTGCCTTCTTGTCTGCCTGCAACCACGACTTGAGAGCACCGGCGGGGGAGAGGACGGTCTTCCATAGCGTGGGGTCGGACGCGTACCAGATGCTCTGCACGGACTCGAGCTAGGATGCAATCCGACGTGTGAGATGTAGTCCGGTTTTCTGGGAAAGGCGTTGAACGTACGTGGTTGTTCACGACGTCCTTTGCGCCGTCTTCGGCGAGGAACCTGGAGAGGGGTGAGAAAGATGCCGTACTGACAAAGATGAGCGAGGGACAAATACATCCAATACCCGAACAGCTCGGATTTGAAGTTCTGCATGTTGAACGCGAGCGCGGTCTTCACGTCGAAGCCAGCGAGCAGCGGGTAGTACCCGCCCGCGAGGAACGCAAACCCGGCGAACCGCTCCGGGTAGTACGACGCGAGGCGCGAGGTGACAATGGATCCCCTACGAGACGCGTTAGTGATCTCAGAACTTGGGTACAAGCATACGCAGAAGGGGATGATGGTGCTCACCAGTCGTGCCCGACCGCTACGGCGCGACCAGCCTTTGTCTGGCTAAGTAGGTCAACGAGATCCGCGCAGATCTTGCTCGGGGCGTAGCTCTGCAAGTCAGTCGGCTTGTCCGAGCCGCCGTGGCCGAGGAGGTCGGGGGCGACCACCCCATAGCCAGCCTTGATGAAGAACGCGGCTTGGTTGCGCCAGTCGTGTGCCGTGGACGGGAACCCGTGCACAAGCAGTAGCGTGATCTTGGACGCGTCTTTGGGCGGGACAACGAATGTGTGATAAGTGTGTCCGGACTTGGTCCGGATGTCTTTGTACGAGCGAGCGTCCATGGGTGCGATGGAGGTGGGCTTTTGGGGGCTATGGGCGCGAAGAGTGTGTTTTGGCAGGAGCTAGAGGACGTAGGACGAAAGCAAGCGTGGATGTGGCTAGACAGGGCAGCGGGATGGCGTTTTTATGCAGAAGCTGCCTTTGTCTTCGGCCACATTGTCGGTGTGGCTAGTCCGCATGTTGAGTGACAGATGACGCGGCATAGATGAATGCCAAAGTGCGATAGCGTGAAGTAAACAAAGGGGAGGATGCAAGAGAGCCCAGCATAAGTCCGTGAAGAATCGGAGATGCAGAAATTGAGTGCCGCGTCGCGCGTGTGAGGGTGTACGTGTTGTCGCGAACTTGGTGGCGTGGGTGTAGCTTCGATCGCAGGAGGATATGAATGGCCGGTTTGTCTGGTGAACAGCTGTGCTCATGAGTAGATATGCCACGAAGCAGCCCGATGTTGTAACGTTGATGTTGTCCTCGCGGGTTAGAAGCGATGCTCCCTTGGACCTAGTTATGACCATTAACACACCGGTCAACCCAACTTGTTTGTCTTCAGTGGTCGCACTAGTATCAGCTACGCACGCACCATCGACCTGAAGGGGCGCTGTCAATAAGTAAAAATATTGCAAGGGTGGTATGAACTTCAAAGCTACATGATTACATCCTGCTACAAGGATCAGCATGGCAGCGACACAGTCGACGTCTGGGAGAGACGGGCGCCTTTCCCGTCTAGAATGCTGCTATCGCCTGACGTCATGGAGATGTTCCCTCTCTGGCCGAAAGAGTCCGTCTGCGAGTGCTCGTGCACGGTTCAGGGGAGGGCCCTACATACAATGAGTATTAATATTGGGAAGGCACCGAGCACGCCGCACCCGCCCGCCCGTCTTCCTCCTGTCTGCACACATGAAGGTCGGCGATGCCGCCCGCCACAGTCTCCGTCGAGCACTGACATGTACACATCGTTTGCCAGGGCGCCACCCAAGAAGAGCGCGACGCTCAGCAGCGCGCAACCATCGTCGGCGGCCTCAAAGGCTTCGCTGGCGGCCTCGCAGTCGCTCTCCCCGGGTCCTATCTCCTCTACCGTAGATGGCCCTACTATCGCACCCTCCAGCCCTCCCTCAAGGCCTTTGGCATCATCCTCATTGCCGTCCCCGCCTTCGTCATCTCTGCCGAGCACGCAGCACAACGCTTTGAAGAGGCCCGCTGGTGCGTGCTCACCTTGCATCTGTCTAGCTCGCAACCCAACAGATCGCTACAGGACCGGCGCCGGAAAAGCCGAACTCGATGCTGTCCAAGAGCGTCAGAAAGCCAGGTGGGAGAAGATGTCGACCAGCCAGAAGTTCAGCGACTTCGCGAGGAGGCACGAGTACGGCATCATCCTCACCAGCTGGGCCGCAGCCCTCACCGGCTCATTCACCCATATCATGCGTGATCCGTACGTCCCCGTCATTCCGCCAGCCGGTTGCAACTTACTCACCGTCGTCCATATTTACTACAGCTACCAATCTGTCCCCCAGAAGGTTTGTTCTCAAGTATCACAACCAACAGTTGCAACCGTTCTAATGACGTCATCAGCTTGTCCAGGCGCGCATGTGGGCGCAGGGCCTGACTATTGGCATAATCATCGCCGCCGGTGTATTGACCCACTCCCAACGCGCTAAGCAATACGACGAGGAAGATGACCACCGCTTCCGACACATCGTACGTGGTCTTGACTGATTTCCACGCTCTTCAATTGACAAGCAATCGCGTGTAGGCTCCTGATCACTCGTGGAAGGATATTCTTGACCAGGAAGCGAAGGAGCAGGCACTAGAGGCCAAGTCGAACACGCGACCGTCATGAGCGGCCGGTTGGCTGATATCTGTATGTTCTGCAAGCCCGACTTCGCCGGTGAGCATAGACGCACCTCCTGATCACGAGCACAACTGATGGCTCGGTGTAGACAGGGCAAGGCTGTACGAGGTGTATGAGGTTTGTGCCGCCTGTATGCGGTAGACGATGAAGTATGTCAGCGATGCAACGTAGCTTCCAGTGATGTCCACTACTGCTATCCCTCATGTCATCCACATGTCCAAGATGGTGCTACTAAGGCTGGAGCGGGCACCGTATCCTGCAGTCATGTCATAGCGCAGTGTGCCGCGCCGGCTTGAGTCACCATTTGACAGGACAGGATAGGAGCATAGCTATCGGCCATGGTAGCCTGAGCCTTGAGCGACTAAACCTCGCCGCTCGCGACTACACAACAGCGCTGTTAGACCTCATCAAAATGGTATGTTCTTGACACCACTCGCACTGGTGAGGTCGCCGTGAGTCTCGTGTGATCAGATATGTGATGATACTGGGGCGAACTGGGGGTGGGGGCCCCTCTTGGTGGGTGGAATGTGCCTGCGATATTGAGGCCAAAGGCGCCATGCCATAGGCGTACTAGAGACTGGCCATGGAGCTTTGAATGAGCTAGGAACAGCGGAAGATTCTTTGCCACCAGAAAAGAATTCGGAAATGAGGTCCCAACGTCGACTGAGCAATCAAATCAGCAGTACAGTCAGATACCGTACATATGTCGTCCGATCAGGAGGCCAGGGTTGGGTGGACGGTCGGACTCGGAGACCCCTTTCGTGATATCATATAACCCGACCTTCTCTTCCTTGCGGCCGGTAAACCGCATATTCCGACCACCCCTTGCCTCTCACACCCATCTCCTCCCTACGTGCTCCCCCCAAAAGCCTGTCTGCCATCCCTCTTTACTCTCTCGCATTCGTTCTGCACGGCTGAGGCGGAGCGCGCACACGTCTTTTGACATCGGTTATACGTTTAGGAAGGAGAGGACGTCATGCCGCATCACTTCATTCGGTGAGTCCACTCGGCGTCCTGGTCTCTGAATTTCTTGATCTCTGTCCGAACGGGTCTCGAGATCTGCCCGCAGCTCTGCGCAGACGATGGCCAGAAGCACAAGAGGTTCAGCGCTCGGGTGGCGCGCCCGTGTGCCCGCACGGCGCCGAGGGCATGGCCATCCGCGCTGCGCCGCTGACTTCCATGCTCTGAGCTCATCCACATCGTCTGCAACCGCCGTGACTACATTCCGAGCACGCGTCTCTCTCTCTTCCATATCCTCCTCGTTCGCTCCGCCACTCTCACCCCGTCCTCTCCTTGCCCCATATCCTCTTCTCGCCACTTTCACCTTTGGCGGTCTCTTGCTCTTCCCACCCTTGCCTGGAAACCAATCACGATCTGGTCTGAGCTCGTTTACTCACACGCATGTCGCTCTCCAGGTCTCTCTCTCTCGCCGGCTCGCTAGTCGGCGCTGTGTGCAATCTCGCCTTCGCACTCCGCCTCCTCGCCCTCTCTCGCTCTCTCGGCTCCGACAACGAGTCCGAATGGGAGGGCTCCATCGACGTTAGGGCCGTCGACAGCGTCCGCCTCGTGTGGGGACTGCTCTTCGTGTACTTCGCCGTCGCAGCGGCGTCGTGTACAATCGGTTTCATTGGGATCGCTAAGGTACGTTTTTTTTTCAGATCGTACGACGCAATGCGGTGTTACACGCTCCCTGTGTTCCGCATGCTATACCTGATGCTGATAATCTCTCTCCCCCCCCTCGTCCTCGTCGCTGTCCCCGCCTGACGCCGGTTCGGACGCAATAGCATGTTCGCCACTTCGTGCGCATATACCGCGATTACTCAATCGCGGACTTCGTTTTCGTCACGCTCGCGACGCTGAGCGTGAGCTACACAACGTTCCATTCGCCGTCGGTGCGCTCGACGGTGTGCGAGGAGCTCACGCGCCATCCCGAGCTCATGCGCGACATGGGCGAGATGGGGCTCTCGCTCGAGAACTGCGAGCAGTGGTTTGAGCGAGCAGTCGTTGCCGTGCTCGGGGTCATGTTCATCCTCATCGTCGTACGAGTGAGTGTCATTCTCTCTCCCCCCCGCACGCCCATTTTTGTACGCCCCGCGGCCTGCGCTCGGGCGGTCCGTGCAAACGTGATGCAGGATGACTGATAGTGCTTTTGTCCCCCCCCCTTCCTGCACTGCGGCGGCCTGCGTACTCCTCGTCCGTGATCTCCAGCTTCACATCGTTATTGCGTTGTCGCAGTACTACGGGCACATCTCTCGCGAGCTTTCCAACGGCACTGAAGCGCGCATCCTCGGCAGCGCACAAGTCCCGCTCCAGCGCATCTACATCGTCAACGCGCCCACGTCGTCGTCGGCGTCGTCGTTCTCGTCACACCCACACCACCTCGAGAGCGGGAAGGACGTCGCGGTGTACGCGACGGTGCCCGTGGGGAGCATGTCCGAGGAGGACGCACGGAATATGCACGCGACGGAGGCGTGGATCGCGCCGCAGCCCACGACCGTGGCCGGCACGCCGCGCGCCCATCGGCACTCGCACGCACACGCGCGCACACACTCGCACAGGCACTCGGTGTCTGGCCGGGCAGCTGTCAGTGCCGGAGTCCCGCGGCCGGACGAGGAGAAGGCGCTGCTGGTGGAGTTGTAGGGAACGGCGTGTACGCGCGGCTTGGCCGGCGGGTCCTGCTCGGGGAGGGGCGTGGGCGTAGGCACGCGCAAGTCCGCGAGGAGGATGCTCGCCGCGTTCCACCAGCAGCGCTAGGGCGCGTCGTTTGCACGGCGACGCGGTGTCTTCAGTGCTCCGTACGAACTCGCATGTTACGGCTCTTGTTCGCCCGGGAGGTGCGGTCGCCCGCTCTCCTCTGCCATCCCTACCTGTTCCCGACCCACGATCCACGTTTACGACTCGACCTGTTTGGCTCTCCCCAGCTTCGGCCATGGCTTCAGCTTCGCTACGGTTCCTTCCATCACGTCCCCTCTCCCCCAGTCTAGCCCTGGTCTCTTCCCCGGACAGAGTTTCGACAGCGGTACATCCTCCTCTCCTAGTTATTCGTACGCCGCCCTGGCGCTGTTAGCTGTATATGGACGTGCGTCCGCGGTGGCCACGCGCCCGCACGTCTGCTGTATGCATAGATCCTGAGCGCTTGAGCTTGTCGGATTGCACGACGGCCTGCGTCGTTTGCTGGGATCCCATGGTATGTCAATCGTGCCAGGCGAGAAGGGTACGTAGTGGGAAGCCGTCGCGGGAGGGCATGGGGGTCAGACCCTGGGGACGGCCGCGGCCGCGTCCGATCACATCCCGCTGGGTCGGAGCCCCGGGTGCACTATGGTGCGAGGCGCTTAGTCACCGCCTATCTTGAACAAGCAATGACATCGGGGGGCGGGGGTAAGCGGGCTCGAAGGGCTCGAAGCTGGGAAGGTGCGGTCGCTCGCCGGTGACGTCGTCTCTCTGTGCCCGGCGCTCGGACAGGCGCCCAGGGCCCGTGGCTGGTCGGGAAAGGCCTGGCCCACGCCGTTCGTTCCTGCGCGGGTGGGAGCGATGCGCTGCCATATCTGGACACGCGGCGTCTGCCGAGAGCGTCGAGTCCCCTGCGCCGACCACCGACTATCCCGATCTTAATATTCTCGGGGGGCGACCGGGAACAGAGACACGCGCGATGGGACCGAGGCGGCGCAGAGGCTCAGTGACGGTCTGGATTCGGGATAGGGTCCTGGGAAGGATGTGGGCGCGGTGCGGTGGGGGAGGGCGCCTAACACAATGCCCCGAGTGCAAGATGTCGCAGTCTGGTCTGGCCGAGGCTTTCGCTCTCCATCACCCTCCTCGAGCTCACATATACCCCCTCCGCCGACTCCCCCGCCCCAATTCTGCCATCTCCCCCCGCTTCCTGCGCGACGACAACGACGAGGACGAAGACGACGACGGCCATGACCCACAGGACACACGACCGCTCCCCCTCCCCCCAGCCAGACTCCTCAGAACCGACCCTGCTCAAAAGGCTCAAGTCGAGCCACATCTCAGACTCCGCCTCCGCCTCCGCACCCGGCGCGATCCCAGACCCCACCCCCCACTTCGCACCAGACCTCTTTGGCCCGTCAAACATACACCGCCTGCACACCGAGTATGACGGCAGCGCACCCTTCAAGCATGCTGTCGTCGACAAGCTCTTCCAGGACGATCTCCTCCAGCGCGTAAAGGACGAGGCGCTCGCAGAGCTCAGCTTCTCAGAAAAGGAGACAGACATCTACAAGGTGCGCCTTCCCGTTCCCCGCGCCCGCTGCGAGCGGGGACCAGGCTAGGCCCGCCCGCGTCCCCGCACCCTGCCCCCGCCTCGCGCGCAAATCGCAATCGGTGGCTGAGCTCACACATACTCCTTCCCCCTGCTTTATCTAATCTCCAGGTCTACCAAACCGGCGACCTCGCCTCCCTCAACTTCCTCGACCAGCAGCAGATCGCCCTCCTCCCCTCCCTCCTCACCCTCCGCGATGCCCTCTACTCCCCCATGTTCCGCAGCTTCCTCCGCGCCGTCACCGGCTGTGGACCCCTCTCCGGCAGCAAGCAGGACATGTCCATCGTCAGCTACCGCAAGGGCTGCCATCTCCTCAACCACGACGACGTTATCGGCACCCGCCGCGTCTCCTACATCCTCTACATGCCGCTCCCCCACTACCAAGGCTGGCAGCGCGAGTGGGGCGGCGCCCTCGAGCTCTATCCTGTGAAGCCCGGTCCGGACGGCGTCCCCGAGCCCGAGGCGGTCCCCTCGAAAAGCATTCCTCCAGTATGGAACCAGTTTGTGTTCTTCGAGGTGCAGCCCGGCCACAGCTTCCATTCCGTCGAGGAGGTCGTCGTCGGCGAGTCCGAAGACGGCCGGCAGCGCTTGAGCATCAGTGGCTGGTTCCACGCCGCCCAGCCCGGAGAGGAGGGCTACCAGCCAGACCACCAGCCCGAGCTGAAGAGCTCCCGCGAACAGCTCGTGAGTCCTCCCTTAGCGGTCCGTCTCGCAAACGCCTTACTCAACCATGATTGTCGGACCTTAGGCGTCCACCCAGACTGACTTCAAGAGCTACCCGGAAGCGATCGAGCCCCCGCTCCCGAGCGATCCCCTCTCGGAAGAGCACGTCTCGTTCCTCTCCGAGTTCCTCAACCCCGTATACCTCCAGGCCCGCACCATGAAGGCGCTCGCCTCGCGCTTCCTCGACGAATCGAGCCTCGAGCTGCACTCCTTCCTCTGCGCGCCGCTCGCGGACAAGCTGCGCTCCGGGCTGCGGGACCGGGACGACGCGGACGGGCTCGGCCAGCACCGCGCGACGCGCATCCCGCCGCACAGCGCGGGCGCGGAGGGCGCGTGGGAGGCGCGCGGGCCGCCGCACAAGTGGCGCTACTGCACGCTGCGCGCGCCGGGGGGCGGGTCGAAGACGGCGGTGAGCCCGCGGTGGGCGCACACGGACCCGGACGAGGCGGTGCGCAGCCTGCAGGACGAGCTGTTCCCGAGCGCGGCGTTCCGCGCGTGGCTCGCGTGCGTGTCGAATCTGCTGCCGCTGCGGTACGCGGCGGAGGCGCGGCGGTTCAGGCCCGGGCTGGACTACACGCTCGCGACGAGCGAGGCGGGGGAGACGCGGCTGGACGTCGTGCTCGGCTTGACGCCGCAGGTGGAGGTGCACGATCAGCCGATGGTCACGAACGGCGTCGCGCCGGGCGAGGAGCCCGTGCGGGGGTGGCAGAGCGGGGAGTGGGGCGGCTGGGAGGTGAGTGTTTTGTTGTTTTGTTGTTTTGTTGTTGTTGAGATCGGACCCCTTTCACGCTTTCTGGGCTGAGCTGATTCTGCGCTGCAGTGCTACATGGCGCCTCACGACGAGGAAGACGACCCGGCCGTGTACCGCTCCGGCTCGTCCTCCAAGAAAAAGGCTGCGAACGGCACCAGCGGGACCAACGGCGCCTCCAACGGCACCAACGGGCACGTCGAGAACGAGGAGGCGCAGATGCACGACTCGGATGAGGACGTTGAGGAAGAGGAAGAGGAGGACGACGGGACGCTGCTGACCGTCCAGCCGGGCTTCAACCGGCTGCTGCTCGTGCTGCGCGACGAGGGCGTGATGCGCTTCGTCAAGTACGTCTCTGCCGCCGCCGAGGGCTCGCGGTGGGACGTCTGCGGCGAGTTCGAGATCGGGATGGTCGAGGAGGAGGCGGCCGACTCGGACCAGTCATAGTCCCGTGGACGTATGCATCCGTGGGACCGTCGGGAGCACCGAGCCCTGCGCATCGCACGCGACGCTGCACGTCTTCCGTGACGGCGCTTTGCCTTATGTACGCCACCCATATATTTTTCCCGGTGATGAAGTAGCAGTAGTAGCAGTAGTTGTAGTATTGTCTGTAATGACATACCAGTCCCGTCCACTCATACAACAAGCGGCGTGGTCCACCCACTGGCGCGCGTACTCGCCGCCGCAGCAGCAGCACACGACCGCTGCGGCCGCCACGTACGACTAGAAGACGATCTTCTTGCCCTGGCTGGGCACGATCGCGACGTCCTCGCGCTTCGCCAGCGCGAGAGCAGCACCGGGCCTCGTCCGCGGCCGCGCAGCCTTCCCGCCCCTCCCTGGCGCTGCCGCCGCTGGGCCCCTCCTCCCCCGCGCGCCCCGAGGGGCCTCCTCGCCCGCCTGCCCAGCGCCCTCCTCGACCCGCCGCCTGTTCGCTGGCGGACGGCTGTCGCCGCCGCCGTCCTCGGCGAGCCCGCGTTTCTTGGGCGCACGGTCAGGGCGTGGGCCGGCGCCGCCGCCGCGCCGGACGGCGTCGGGGGAGGCGTACTCGACGACGAGCTTGCGCCCGTCGAGCTGGTGGTTGCGCGGGTTCGTGAGCGCGGCGGTGGCGTGCTCTGGGGCGGTGAAGTCGACGAAGGCCCACCTGTGCGTGAAGAGGGGATGAGGTGGGATGATGCAAATTTCGGACGTTAGCGAGCGCGGTTTTTTGGGGGGTGACGGGGGGAAGGGAAGGGAGGGGACGCGGGGGCGATGGCGAGGCGCGCGGCTCGCGAGAACGTGCTGGGCGAGCCTGGTCGCATTCTCGGCGTGCGCGGGGAAACAGTCGGAGATGAGCGTGGAGGGAGGGGGATGGGAGTGGGGGGAGCGGGCACGGGAGAGCGAATACGGGAGAGTGAGGGAGAGGCGGGAGCACGCACCCTTTACACTTCCCGCTGTCCTCGAACGTCCCCATGCGGACTTTCCTGATCCATTTCCCGTCGTCTTTTCCCTTTTCCCCGGCCTTTTCGCTTTCCTTGTCCTTCGCTGCGTCGGTTTCTGCCCCCGCGGCCACGCTCGCACTCGCACTCGCACTCGCACTCGCACTCGGCTTGGGTCGGTGCGAGTCAAGCAAGTCGCGGATGGACTTTTCCGTCGTCTCGAACCCAAGATTGCCGAAGAAGAGCGTCGGCCCCGGGGGCTGCTTTTGCACGCGCAGGATCTTCTGCGCGGTTTTCGTAAGCCCCGCGGTTTGGGATGCGCTCGGCTCTGCGCCCTCTGCGCCTGGTGCGGCTGGGGTTGGCGCGGGGCGACCGTTGAAGTCGTCGCCTGAACGTACCGCCAGTAAGCACATCGCCCCCGCCTGCGCTGCATCGTGCAGGAACGACGTACCGTCCTTGATGAGCAGACGCCGCCCGTCTAGTGGATTCTCAGACATCGTGATCGCCACCGTTTTTGCGTCCTGCGTCGCAAAGTCCACGTACGCAAAACTAGGGAGGTATTTATTGGCACGGAAAACAACACAAAAAACATGCCGAGCCGTGCAGGACTGACCCGCGGTTCTCCTGCCTGGGACGTCTGTCTTCTGGCCCCCCTGTGACCATCTTCATGGGCATGTGTATTCGCGTGATCTCCCCAACGCCATCGAAGAAGTTCCGCAGCGACGCGGGCGTGGTCTTGAACGAGAGGTTGCCGACCCACACTGAGTTTTGCCGTTTGGGCACCTTCGAAGGCGGCAGCTCCGCCGTGTTCTTCACTTTTGATTTTACCTTTGCTTGGACAACGTCTTCCGCTGGTGTAACGCCCTTCTTCTGCGCCGAACGGTCTTCTTTCCTCTTCTGCCTCCGCTTTTCCGCATGCGAGAGAACGGGGACGTCGCTTCCCTCGCCCTCGTCTGCGTCGGACTCATCCCCAGAGTCCTCGGAATCGCTGCTGCTGTCGTCCGACTCATCGTTGACTTCCTCTTCTTCTACAAGCGTCCTTTTGTTAGGGGGCGGCGACGAGGACGAGGCCCGTTCCGAGTCCGAAGAGCTGCCAGAGTCGGAGGACATGGAGGCCAGAAATTGTGTGCACGAGATCTCGATCGGGGTGTTTAGCCGCCGTTGGATCGTTCTTGGCGGATGCGGCAACTGCCGGATGCGCCTTTTCGTGAGAGGCTCAGGCTGGCCCCTTGATTCATTACACTACTATCTTCGTCAGACCGAGACTCGTAGTGTGCCATCTCACTCAGTGTCGGTGCGGCCTGGAACCTCAGCTGGAGACAACAGCGGTTAGCTATCTCTGCAGTCTCTTGCTGCTGGGGTTCTTTCTGGGCTGTTACTTCTGCAGCCCGCTCGAGCTCAAGAGCCCAGAGCATCTACTAACTCCCAATGTCGTCAAAGTCTCTCATCTCACATTTTGTTGCACTCTCCGGTTGCTGAGTGCGCTCGGCCAAATAATCAACAACGGAGCTTTGTTAGGGAGACAGGAGCACAAGAAGTTCAGACGTGTGCAACCGTCTAGTATCTTATCAGGTATCCCGCTGCAACACGTCGTATTCCAATGACTGAACATGTGCATGGGCCGTGTGTCTTCTAGTCTTCTGCTTAACTCCGCTCAAGAACGTTGATCAGACGGTTCCACATGTGGTCCGTTCGGAGGCAAAGCTAGACCTTGGATCGCATGCACAGGAGTGTCAGTATCCAGCAACTTGCCACGTCCATGCACATGCAATATGCATGTGGCAGCACTACTGTCCGGGTTAAGTTGTAAGCTCAACAGCTTGTGCTCAGTGCTGTACTGAATAGCACAACATCTGTCACGCTGAGTACGGCGATTACTGATGAAGCTATAGGTTCTCCAACGAATGTTTCCCCGCTTTCTTCGGTTCTGTTCTGCTCATCGAGGGAGACATGCGATTTTCATCGTGTTGTGCTCGCGTTCAAACAGGGATCGAGAGCCTGGGAGTTGCAGATAAGACGACGCGGCAACATCTTATCAGATAATGGCGCTCTCTGATCGCTCTGTTCCCGGCGATCGTATATGCGGTGGGCCAGAACGACTCTCCGCACTCAGGAGCCAGGACTTTGAGCAATTAATTTTACTCCCAGAAAAATTGTAGGGTGTGTCAGAATGCCTACAATAAGTTAACGCGACGTGGTGAGCATCATACAGTCCCGCAATGAGCTCCTACGATGCAGAGTCTGGCGCGATCGCCACTTTCACAGTCTTCGCCAGTAGTACTTCTAGTACCGCTTTGTCTACGACAAGCTCGTCTGTCATAGCAAAGCTGCAGGGCATTGACACCTCCGTCAAGTACAAGCAGGTGCGTTATTGATTTTACTTTTATACGAGGGCTCGGTGCTAAGTGACATACGGCTTCTCGGACTTGTAGACAAACGTCGGTCACGTCTGGTACGGCATCTTAGCTCTTCTCGGTCTGGCGACTACAATCAACGCTCTCTTTCTCGTCTGGTCGATGCACCGCCGCTACGGTTTCAAGCAAACACGTTGTACTTTTTCTTCTCGACCCTTAGAGAGGGTTGCTCTCCGGCGGGTGCCTCATGCCGTTCTGTCTGCATGTCGCATCCTTGCCTTCAGGAAACGGGTGCCCTACATTCAGATGACGCTCCTTGAATTGGTGCTGACGGTACTATATCTGGGTGGATGTCTGGTATGGTCGTTTGTCCCCGGTAAGTCCTCCTCTCCCGTCAGGCGACGCTCGTTCTCATTGCTGCACAGAGGACAGTGTCTTCCCCCGTACGAACCTCAACCCTATATTCTGGGGTGGAAACACCGCGAAGCTCGCTGCTGGTCAGCTTCCTCTTGCGGTAGCGCTTGCCATGAAGAACAGCCCCATCACTGGTGAGTGCATTCTAGTATGCGGGTACGCAGATATTTCTAACCTTTCTCAAGTATTAACGGGTATTGGACACGAGAAGGTAAAATTGAGCACTCCAATGTGTAAAGAAATACAGTACTCATCCTTCTGCAGCTGGCGCCATTGCACCGCATTGTGTCGAGATGCATTTTGGTCCTCGTTTGGCTGCATCTAGTCGGCGCGTACGTATATCCTCTCCTCAGAATTCCTCGTGTTCATTCTATTCTACCTCTACATAGATACTACAGCTCGTGAGTGCACCATTAATCTCAGGGCGACACACTTTAATTCAAGGTGTTTACAGCCCTGAACACTTCTTGAATGCGAGCTGGAAAATCGCCGGCCTCGTGGGAGCCATAGCACAGACCATCACGACGATTTTTGGCATCCAGCGCATACGCCGCCGCTACTACGAAGTATTTTACTCTACGCATGTCGGCCTATTACTGTGAGTCTATCAGGATCTCGCATGTTCTATCAACGCCTCAACGATGACCCGCCAGAATATTCTTAATTGCCGTACACCTACATTGTATCCCTGTCAAGTTCGACAAGTATGTTTGGTCCGTTTGGATCATCTGGGGCTTCGATCGCCTCGCCCGCGCTGGTCGCTACCTCGTTCTCAACGTCTTTCTTCGACCCAAGGATCCCAAAGCGCTCGTTGAGTGCATTGGCGCCGACGGATTGCGCGTCACCCTGAAGCGCAGGGTCATGGGTGGGTGGAAGGCCGGGCAGCACGCCTTCATCGCCTTCCCCAAGTTGGGCATCGAGTCGCATCCCTTCACGATCGGTAGTATCTGCGAGAAGGAAGAGAGCGGGGAAGCCGAAATGGCGTTTACGATCCGTGCCATGAGCGGCCAGACGAAGATATTGATCGACCTCGCCGCACCCTCCGGCAGTTGCGAGTTGACAGCGTTGGTGGACGGCCCGTATGGTCACCCCGGAGATATTCGGGCGTTCTCGACATGTGTGTTCGTCGCAGGTACGTCTAGGACTCTGGTCTACGAGTCTTTGCTGACGACGCACAGGCGGCACGGGCGTCACGTACACCCTCGCGCGGATGCATCAGCTATTCAGGTACGCTGTGGAACACTCCGTTGAGATTCCACAGATGGTTAATCCGATACTGTAGGGATATTCTTGCGTCGGACGCGTGTGCGAATCGCGTGGTGTTCGTATGGGCCGTACGCACCGAGAGTATGTCCCACTCTAGACTGATAGAAACGTCAATAGGCCTCACCTTCTTATCCATCCAGCCGAGTCCCAGTGGATCTTGGCGGACCTCGCCAAGATTGTCGCTCTCGCTCCCCCCACTATCTCCCTAGCTATAGAGATCTTTGTCACCAGCTCTTGCCCAACCGTCCTCCTTCCGACACTCGCTAAAGACGGAGATCTCGAGAAAGTCCTGGCTCTTTCGGCCACGTCTGCGGACCGCAAGCTCCCTCTGTCCCCATGCTCAGAGAAAGAGAGTAGATGCGACCAGAAAACTGAGGAGGACTTCAACTCGCAGGAATCCGGAACGTCCACCCCCGTCCGCTCAGACACAGATCACTTCGATTCAGGAGCCACAACCCCAACGGTGACAGGTTCCACCGAAGACGCCTTCCCTCTTTCGCAGTCATACGCACGCATCATGCGCAGGTCTGGCAGGCCAGACGTGCGACGGATCCTCGAGGGAGAAGTTACCGCCTCTCGGGGCGCGGTAGCCGTTGACGGTGAGGATCCTCCCTGCCACGTCGCCGTCAGATGGCCAGGATTGCTGAAGATTTCCACTATCTGCTAGTATCTGGACCGGACGGGCTCGTGAACGTTGTCCGTTCCGTACTATGCCAGCCGTTCAACGGTCCGATGGCGACACTAAAAGGAGCCCCCACCGTCATGCTGAACGTAGAACAGTTCCGCATGTGAGGCCGCCGACGCCCTGGGACAGGCCCGCGAAGCATAGACGCTTATGCGCAGGAGATGGGACATCCCCAATACAGTATGTCCACGTTAATGCCCACCTTAATCATTGTATCGGTATGATGTTGCGGTATTGTGTAAACACACCGCATGTAGCAAACTAGATTCAAAATGTATTCATTTATCGCTTCCTTTCCCGTCTGATTCTCGCTGCGGACGGTTTCGATTAAACTGACAGCAGCGGGGAGACCGACCTCGTAATGGCTGATTCACGCAGCGGCCGATGGCGGTGCATTTCATTCTAGAACAGGTGGCACCGACCAACCCGAACCAGCGCTGCGGGCGTATCTTGGGGGATCGGACATATTGTTGAGCCGCCGGTGCGCTTCCATAGCTAGCACCTTGCGTCAATAAAGCCTCACGCGCTGAACGGGTTAGTCTATCTAGAAAAGAAGCCTGCCAACGTGCAAGATAACTTGAGACGGATCGGCATCTGGTTGTTCCTCGTCAGCTCAGGAGCCACATGGGGCTGCCTGGACGACGCATGGTGATGATTCCGGTGGAGATATCTCGAGAAGCTGAAGAGAATGGGTTTAAGTGCTAGAAAAAAACGCGCTTCTGACGCGATGAGCTCAGCGCGTGTGTGTTTGCATTGCATGGCGCTGCGCACTTACGGATGTGTAATCCACCGGAGCTCTTTGACGCGGCTCCAGCCTCCAGGGGCTGCAAGTGCACCGCCTGTTGCGGTTGCATCCTCGCTGGACAACTTAGACGTCTCATGAACGTATAAGCTGGCGCATGCCGGCGGTACGACGGGGATCGAGCATTCGACTGCGCTTCGAGGCGGATTCGATCTGTATCCCGGTGGGGACTGGGCAGCGGGAGAAAGGCACATTTGCCGTCGGAAAAATTGTCCCGAGTTCCACATGTACTTGGCTGGTTCTCGAGCCCTGCTAGTCCTTGGCCATACACACCAGTTCTACAGGGGGTATCCCAGCAGCGTTTCGCAGATTTGACACGGCCAAGGAATTGGCAACGGACACGTTCCGCAGAGGCCTACTGAATCGATTGACCACGTAAAACGCAAGCGACCCTCCGATGTGTGAGCAGAGCCCACGTTCTATGTGCTGTGGGCAGAGGCGGAAGAGGATGAGGAGCGGGACATCGAACGAGATCACCTTCCTTTTGGAACCATGATGGTGGGTGTCATCTTATCAGATAATGCGAGGGTGATCCCGATCGAGCGCTGACAACAAGTTCATGCGGTCGTTCCGCCCGCGCCTCAACGCCCTCATCCAGGTCGCGAGCACCCTCGTAAATTTCTAGCGGTCATAATAATACGCAATGCATCCGCAGCACCTACAAATACTGCCAGCCATGTTGCGCAAAGGTCGCGTCCTCCGCCCTCCTCCCAAAGTTTCCTCGCACTGACATGACTGACTTTGCCTTTCCTACCGTGACGCCCTCATCGGCTAATGGTCTTGTATCTGCCGTTGTGACATCCTTCACTGGCAGCCCGGTCGTACTACCGGCTGTGACGACCACGATTACAAGCAAAGGAGTCGTAAAGACAAGTGTCTCCGTGCACCACAAGCCTGTACGCTCCGAGTCCTCATCTTGATATCCGAGCGCTCAATCACTCACGCTACTTCTAGGTGCTGATCCAACACGCGTACTGGGGTGTGCTCGCGCTCATTGGGCTAGCGACAGCCATCAACGCCATCTTCATTGCGTGGGCGACCTATCGCCGGTACCAGGCTCGCCGTCGTACGCAGGATGCTGTCCCGGCCCCCTCGAGGAACGGTAGACTCTCCCTCCGCCGCTTCCCGCACGCCATCCTCTCCGCGTCTCGGATATGGGGCTTCCGGCGCAGGATTCCCTTCGTCGACATGACTCTGGTTGAATTCGCACTGACCGTTGTGTATATTGGTGGTTGCCTCGCGTTCGCCTACGCTCCTAGTAAGTCCTCTGTGCCCAAGGACCTACGCCGTCCTGAGCTGACGGACATGACAGCCGATAATGAGAAGCCCGCCGTCAACCTTCTGCCAAAATACTGGGGCGCTAGTACCGGCATCATCGCTGCGGGTCAGATGCCGCTCGCCGTGTTTCTCGCGTTGAAGAATAACCCGGTCACTAGTGAGCATAATATGCTGTTAATTGTTGAGACAATACTCCCCTTGCTTACCATCTTATAGAGCTGACGGGTCTCGGACACGAGAAGGTGATCACTTCCGCACTGTACGTGGTACTAGTCAGACCGCTGATTCGCTCGCAGCTTGTGTTGATGCATCGTATCGTGTCACGCTGCCTTCTCATGTTCACATGGCTTCATTGCGTCGGAGAGTGAGTCCGCATCTCCGCGACGCCCCATAGACCCTCTCGCTCACCTGTCAATCTCCTTCAGATATTTCCGATCGTGCGTATGAAGCATCCTTAATCACTTTCGTACTCTGATTCGCGTACAGGCCACCCCGCCTCTTGAATGCGACGTGGAAAGTTCTCGGCCTGGTCGCGGCCGTCGCGCAGACCCTCACCTCCATCATGGGCATCAAGCAGATCCGCCATGCCTACTACGAAGTATTCTACACCAGCCACGTCGTCCTCATAATGTACGTCGCGCGCCGATCGCTCTAGCGTGCCCTCCCTGATCTCATCCCTCGCCCGCGCAGCATCTTCATCGTCACGGCCCATCTCCACTGCATCGGCGAAGACTACGGGTTACTCGTCTGGCCGTGCTACATCATCTGGGGCTTCGACCGCGTTCTCCGCGCGGGCCGCTACGTCCTCTTCAACTTCGTCCTCCGCCCGAAGAACCGCAAGGCGCTCGTCGAGTACATCGGCGCGGACGGGCTCCGGGTGACGCTCAAGCGCCGGATCCCGGGCGGCTGGACGGCCGGCCAGCACGTCTTCCTCGCGTTCCCCGCGCTCGGCATCCAGTCGCACCCGTTCACCATCGGGAACGTCTACGAGAAGGAGGCGGGCGGGGACGAGGCGGAGATGCTCTTCATCATCCGCGCGATGGGCGGGCAGACGCGGACGCTCATGGAGCGCGCGATGCCCACCGGGCGCTGCGAGCTCCAGGCGTTCTTTGACGGTCCGTATGGGCACCCGGAGGACATCCGGGCGTTTACTACGTGTGTCTTCGTCGCCGGTAAGCCCCAGTGCACATCGTCTCGTTCAGCGGCAGTCTAACGGAGAGCGGCGCGCCGGCCCGCAGGTGGCACTGGTGTCACATACACTGTCGCTCGCATGCATCAGCTATTCAAGTGTGTACTTGGGCTTCCCGATTTTGCGACTAGAACATGCTGACACCTATTCCAGGGACATCCACGCATCAAACGCGCGTGCGAAGCGCGTCGTCTTCATCTGGGCCGTTCGCACCGAAAGTGAGCGTTGCGGTTGCGGTCCTCGCCGAGCGACCCACACTGACCTCTGCCGTGCAGCCGAATACGACTGGGTCGCGTCCGACATCGCAAAGGTCGTCGCCCTCGCGCCCCCGTCCGTCTCGCTCCTCGTGGAGGTCTACCTCACCGGCGAGCGCCGCGAGCGCACGCTCGACGCGCTCCCGGACCTCGAGAAGAGCTTCGAGAGCGAAAAGGGCGCGCGGACGGCGTCCACGGCGTCCGCTTCGCCCACGCTGTCCCGCGTGTCCAGAGATGACGGGTGCAGCGAGTCCGAGGAGAAGATCGACGCGGGGGCGTCGACGCCGACGGAACTCGCCCCGACGTACTACGCGGGCGTCGCGCGCAGGTCCGGCCGGCCGGACGTGCACCAGATCCTGGAGGAGGAGGTCACGGCCTCGGAGGGCGTCGTCGCTGTGGATGGTCAGTCCCCCGCCCGGGTCCCGTTTCTCTTCGCCATGCGTGTCGATTTCTCACTGTTCTCCGCTGCATTGCCCTCCCCCCCTTTTTTTGTTTCGTTTTTGCAGTTTCCGGACCGGACGGGCTCGTGGCCGCGGTGCGCTCGGCGCTCTCCCAGCCGTTCGCAGGCCCGGTGGCGACGATGAAGGGCAACCCGACCGTGCTGCTCAGCGTCGAGCAGTTCCGCATGTAAATGTTTGCGCCGCCCGACTTCCGCGCGCACCCTCACATTGCCCCTCCCGTCCCCCGCCCCGCTTGCCTTTCCTCGTGCACGACAACGTTTCGCCTCACCGCACCCATAGACGGCACATGCACATACACACAAAAGAAATCCTAACTAGACGCGCGCTGCGCAGCGCAGGGACACGAGCCTGTACGAAGAAGTTTACGAGAAGAGGGGCGCGCCCAGTGACGCACACGCTGTTACTACATGCGGAAGTTGCAAGTCCGGCGCATCATCATAGAGGACCTCTGTAGAATGTAGAATGTAGAGAGTAGATCGTCGTCCCCCGGTACTCCACGCTGTTGTCTGTGTCTATCTCAATGTAGCAGAATCCTTCCAGGCCCCCACTGGGAGAAAGAACGTCGCGGGACGCTATGGACAAGCGCACGAACGAGCATTGGCGTGTGCATACACCAGCTGTAGCCTCAGGCTGGCGGCGCGCGACTCGGAGTGCCTACTGGGCCAGGCTTGCGCGACTTTACGGCGTACGCATTTCCGACTCCCGACGACTGAGACACTGGCAATTGGACGACGGCGCCGCCCCGAGGTACTGCACGGCGCTCAGAGTCTCACAACCATTGGAAAGTCAGTGAGCCAGGCCGAGTCTGGGTCCACCCGGCCTGGACGCCAAGCGTCCAGCGCTGAGACTGGGATGCGTCTCCGACGAGACAGTATCATGATGCCGGGACTGCATGATCCTCAACGACCCGCATGCACGGGGGGCCCGGGATAGCAGGAATGACCGACTCTCGGCCCCCCATTGAGATCGACATCGCGGCGACATACATAGCTGAGCACCGAACGATCGCTGTCACGAAAAGCTAATGTCCATGGTTCATTGATTCGCTCGGAGTAAATAGGGCGGGTGCTAAGATACATGTATGCAAGTGCAATAGGGAGCGTGGTAAGTGGTATGCGTAGATGATACAGTCGTCAAGTCGTGAATAAGGATGAGCGGCGCCACGGCGACGGCAGGAGGGGCGGGACGATGAAACGGAGGGCCGGGGGACACCTGCCCCTGGGCTCATGACGAGTGCGCGGGCGCGGGGACGGGCACCTTCGCGAGCTGGTGGAGCTTGTTCTCTCGGTCCTCCTTCTCCTGCTCCTCGAGGATGTGCGCCCACGAGTGGTCGACGGTGCGGGTCTCGTGCGCGCTCTCGCGGGAGCTCTGGGTGAGCACGCCGGCGGCGATGAGGACGCCGATGGTGAGGCCCTGCGCCCACATACGGGCCTGCACGACCTTTTGCGGTGTGCTCTGGTAGCTGTGAATGGAAAGGGCGAGCGAAGATCAGCGGCCGTTTTATCGTGCCGCGCAAGGCGGAAAGCGCGGGAGACGTACCGGTCGCGCATGACGATCGCACCGGCGAGGGCCATGGAGGCGGCCCAGCTGCCGACGATGATTTTGTACTGGTTGCGGAGGGCCCACTCCTTGAGCTTGGCCTTTGTGTCGAGCATCTCCCAGTTGTGCTGCTGGATGCGCTCCTCACGGTCGAGCTCGGCCTTGCCGGCGCCGGTCCATGTGGACTTGTCGTACTCGACGCCGCGGCGCTCGGCCTGGATGGCGTAGCAGGGCGCGACGACAAGAATGACGCCGAGGGCCTTGAGGTGGGGCGGGAGGGAGCGGTAGTAGACCCAGTTGCGCTGCATGTAGAAGGAGGCGGGGAGGGAGAGGGCGAGGCCGCCGACAAAGCCCTCGATGGCGCCGCGGACGGTTGCTGCGTGGTGGCCGGCAAGTTCTTCCTCAGTTGCGAACTAGCGGGGTAAGGCAGGTAAGAATCCGAACCGGGTATGGCTACCATTGCAGGAGTAGCAGGTACGAACCTTCATGGTGATCTAAGCGGGGCGAGTGTCTAAAGTCTACTCGGGCGGGTCTCTAGTGGATTAGGAGAGGGCAGATGAGGCCTCGGATGGAAGAGGAGTGTGTGGTAGTGGTGGGACGAGAAGCGATGGATGCCGATTTATAGCAAGTGGAAGGAGATGGAGGAGCGGAAGGAAGGGCCCGGCGGAGGCGGAGTAAACCGGGGACGGTGATTTGTGGCTCGGCAGGAGAGATCTGAGAGAGTGAGTCCCGTGCAGCGGCTGAGCGTCTCGCCCGCCTCGAGCGCTTCAGCCTCGCCGTCGCCCGCCTTTCCACCCTCCGATTGGCTCCTGCCCCTTGCGTCCACCTACACCACCGGGCATCGTTCATGGCGGCGGCGAGGATGCTCTCCAGCCTCGTCCCCTCGCCCTTCATAGACCTCGCAACCCCCACAAAGCACAGACAGGCCACCCACAACTCTCGCCGCACCCTCTCCACCCACACCGTCGACCCGTCCAGTCCAGCCCTCACCCGCACCGCCGTCTCGCTCGAATATGCCGCCCTCCGCCACACCGGCCACTGCCCACTAGGCATGTACATCACACCCACCCCCGAGAACCTCATGGTCTGGGACGCCGTCTTCTTCGTCCACCAGGGTCTGTCGCGCTCGTCCCCAGCCTTCCTCCCGCTCACCCCCCTCCGCTCGTGCAGGTTACTACGCCGACTCCATCCTCAAGTTCAGGCTCGTCTTCCCCTCCGACTACCCGGAGCGCCCGCCCGCCGTCCAGTTCCTCACCGACATCTTCCACCCGCTCATCTCCCAGCAGGACGGCGCGTTCAACCTCGCCCCGCGCTTCCGCCCGTGGAGGTCCGTGTCCGCTCCCCGTCCCCTGCCGCCTCTCCCTATCCGTAGCTGACGATCCTCGGGGCATTCCACCCCTTCCCCCCCCCTCCGCAGACCAAAGGAGCACCACGTCTTCGACGTCCTGCACTGGATCAAGGCCGCCTTCAAGAAGCACGCCCTGGACGAGGTCCGCGAGGCCGACTGCTTCAACAAGGAAGCCTACCGACTGTAAAGCACGCCGTCTCCCCCCCCCTCCCCCCCCCTTCGCGTCCCGCGCGCATCGGCACGCTGAAATCGCTCTTTGTGTGTGTGTTTTGCGCAGGTACCACGACACGACGTCCTCCTTCGCCGCGCTCGCGACGCAGTCCTCGATGCTCTCCCAGTCCGCCTCCGCCCTCTTCGACCGCGACCACCCGTCCATGGCGGGCAAGGGCTCCCACAGCATGCAGTTCCGCGAGCTCAGGTCCGAGCAGCTCCACGCCCTCCGCAAGAAGCTCGGCCTGCAGGAGTGGGAGGACGGGCCCGCGGCGGCCGACGCTTGAGCGGCCTCATAGATGTACGCTATGTATGTTAGCACGGCTGCTTTTGCTCGAATGCGAATGCGCAACATCTGTCCTTCACGAAAAGCAAGGATGCGATGGTATACTAGCATTAGACACTGTACGTTCTACTCTAAGCTTGTCTGCCTCCTCAGGGGGCCGCTACTGATGTTTGGGAATGGATGTCAGGCAGATGCATTCTACAGGGTGTCAGTCTACGATACCAGTCGGAACTTAGGCATGCAGCTTGCTCTAGCGGGGCGTATGTCCGTGCGTAGGCGCGATGCAGGAGAGCGCGGGGATGCACCACGGCGCCCTCGCGCACCGCGGGTCTAGGGAGTGGCTTGCGAGGATGGGGGGAGGAGCGACCACATCCGCGTCGGGGGTCGGAGGTGGGCGCTGGACGGGCGGCGGCGGCGGCAGCAGCAGCACCGGGGTCGAGGCCAGCCGCGCGTCCGGGGCCGCTAGTCAGGGATCGTCGGCGAGCGTGGACAACGCGACCGGGGCCTGGAGTGCGTCGATCGTCTCGTACGGCGTGTCGGGGCCCGTGTCGTCGTCCTGAGCCGTGCGGCGTCAGCCATCTTCCTTCCGCGTCGCCGTCCACACACACAGAGAAACAAAAACGGGGCGCGACTCACATCGGAGACGCGGCCAAAGTGCTTCGAGAGCCGCTCGATGACCAGACTGTACGGGAGGTGCTGCGTGAGCTTCCGGCGCGGCTGGACGTTGAGCGAGTGGCGCGCGTCGAGCGCCGAGTCGAGCACGTTGGACGAGTGCGCGCCCTCGCTCAGCGAGAGCTTGATCGAGTACTCCTTGTCCGACTTCCCGCGCCCGTGGTTGCGCTCGTACAGCTCGAACCTGCGCGGGAACGTCTGCGTCAGCATCATGCGCCCATATCTTCCGGGCGGTGGGAAAGGGGCATGGCGTCATGGGAAGAAGACTCACGTTATGTGCGCCTGGGAGGATCGACCGGCGGTCAGCGGCTTGTGCGGGGAAAGCATGGAATGCGAGCGCCACTCACGCAGTAGTCCAGTTCCGGTATGCGGCGATTCGCGATGGGCAGTCCCGAGAGCAGGACGAGGTTGACGAGCGTGTGGATGTGGCTCTCCTTCGTGAAGTAGAGCGTGAACGAGCACTCCTCGTTGTTCCGTGCGCGCTCGAGGTCGCCCACGACGTTGCGCAGGAGCGGGAGTGATGTCAGCACACCGATCTCCTCCCTGTTATGGAACGGGTTTGGTCAGTGAATGTTTCGGTCTGCCGGAGGAGCGAGTACGCACTTCTCCTCGGGCTCGATACCGTACTCCTGCGGCGCGACCAGGTCGAACAGCGCCTTCGCGCGGCCATACAGCTCATGCAAACGACGATCCTGACCAGCCTGCTCGACACCGTTCCCATGCTCGCTGAAGATGGAGAAAAGGAACGTCCGGTGGTGGAGCGCGCAATACTTGATGGTGTCGTACAGCTCCGACACGCGCGACGGGTCGAACTTCTCCTGCTTCACGTCGCAGAAGTCCTCGAACAGCTTTTCCCACCGCTCGCGGAAGAGCCACGGCTCGTCGCCGCAGCACCAACGCTCCTGGATGCGGTCCACGTCCATCGTCTCCCAGTTGTGGCGCATGATGTCTCGGAACTGGCACAGCAACTCAATGACCTCCTTCACGACCTCGACCGGCTCCTTCTTCATGCTCTTTGGCCACGTCAGCTCCGGGCGTTTCTCCGGCTCGCCGGGACGCAGGAGGATCTTGAGACGCTTTTTCACGTCATCCATCAGGTCCTTCGCCGCGTTCGAGTCGTCCAACAGGTCCTTCCGTACAATAAGCTTGGGCGGCCTTTGCGCAGGGAGCGAGTTCTCGCGGCGCCCACTCATGTGGCTTCCTGCGGCGGGACCGCCATCGATGGAGGAACGCGAAGAGGGCGCGCCGCTGTTGGCGGAGAAAGCGCTGGAGCTCTGCGTAGACGTGTTGTTGTCGAAAAGTGCCGCTGCGAATATTTCCGCCGAGGCGACAACTCTCCGCTCGGAAGAAGTGTAGATCTGGTAACACGATCAGTATCCGTATCGGAACCTGCGTGTGATGAGTGCGCACCTTGACGTTCTTCAGGATATCCTTGTCTGCAAGACAATAATGTAAGCACCACCGGGCAATGGGGTCCAGTAAGTGAACATACTCATGATAGATATATCCTTCTTCATATTCTCGCCCAGATCGCGGGATTGGTAGCGCGCAGAGTGAGTGAACTGGGTCGGCATGAGAAAACGCAGCTCGCATGTGCGACGAGATGACGCTGCTTACCTCGCCGCCCCACTTGAAAACAAGCGTGAGCTTCGTGAGCTTCCGGACTTGGCCAGCTTGCTTCTTCGAGTACACCGGCTTCAGCTGCGCCTTCGTGCCGGGAAGGTCGATCTTGCTGAAGAGTGCATTGTTCAGTTGCGTCAACTTGGCAAGATCCTCGCCATCGGCGCCTAGACCCTTGGCCTCTTCCACGGCGGTAGCGATGCGGTTAAGCTGGGTACGTTCACGGAGGATGATCTCCTCGCGTTCGCCGTTGAGCAGCGTGACGAATGGCTGAGTCCATGTCTCGCCGATGGGGAAATTGAACTTGAGCTTCTGCTTTGGTGTGCGATCTGCGTGGCGGAAGACGGTGACGTTGGCTTTGAGCAGCCAGGTGGGTTCTTCCACCGTCGCTTCTGCAGCAGGAAGAGGCCGTTCGGGCGAAGCAGCGACTTTGAGGCACAGAGCAGCGAGGATCTCGGCAGCCTTGTCTGTTGATGCAATTTAGTACATTACGGCAGGGGTGTCGAGGACTGGAATTTACCATAGTATGTGTCATTGCCTTTCACGAAACTCCAGCCATTGACGTCGATGACTTGGCTTGTTCGCCCGTTATCGCAGCGCAGCATGTCAAAGCCACAGACCATCTGACCGAAGCCATCACTGATGCGGGACGCCCAACCTTTCTCTTCCTCGCTGAGATGGGTGATAAAGCTTTATGACGTCATAAGATGATTTGCCTCGGGCGCTCATGAAGAACTTTTACCGGATTTCCTTCCCCTCAGTGTTGCGACGCACAACACCATCCACGAAAGGAGACTTGCGTGTCTCGGCATGTGTGTACTCTTTTCCAACTGTGTACACCTTGATGTCCTCAGAGTTGTCAACATCCACAAACTTCTCGTAGATATACGAGCCATCCGTGCGCGGGAAGTTCAGTTGCGGATCCAGCTCGCTCGACTTGTTCCCCACCTGCGGCAAAGGGATTTAGAGTCTCTTCAGGTCATGACTCAGGTATATTGAGATTGTCCAAACGGACCTTGCGGAAGAGTCGGCGACCACCACCGCCTCTGAAATAGATGTACACGTTGTGGTCCTCTCCGCTGACGGGCTTCTCTACAAAGGGTTTTTCCATGGCTTGGCCGTCAATGACGATCGCATTTCCGTCTTCACTCATCGTGACCTCCGGCGTCACTTGAAAGCCTCCGAGCTTGATCCCGATCTTTCTCTTCATGAACTCGCGTAGCTCTTCGTCAACCTTTGGGCCACCATCACGAGAGACCTCCAACCGGCGCGGGGTAGGAACCTTCAGATGATCTAATACAGCGCCAACGAGACGACGGTCCCAGAGGAGGGCTTGCGGAGGGAGATCGTTGATACAGAGAGGGTTGCGCAGCTTCACATAAGATATCGCCTTGTCTAGCGGAAAGTCGGTGGAGAAGAACGATATAAGCACATCGCAGCGAGGCCAATTCTCGACATCTGGTAGAGGATGGACGTGTCAAGCGAGGGCGGAAAGCGCGTTAAGAATGCGTTCGTTACCTTCATCGAGTATGACCTTGTCACCGAAGACCTTGACTTCGATGGTGCCATTGGATCGTTCTACCAGTCGAGTGAGGATTTCACGCATGGCTTTGGAACGAGCTTTGATATCCATAGCACAGATGCCAAGGATGATCGGGGGCCGGGTATGGTCGGTGATTGCGGAGAGATCTGAATGAGAGCCATTTGGAGACGGGGTAGAAGTCCTAACGGCAGATGCAGAGCGCGGGGAGCGTTCAGGGGAGTGGACGAGAGAGCTCATGACGGGGATGCTGCGCTCCCAACGGCGTATTTGATGTTCGTTCATGTACGGTCGTCACGGAAAGAAGAGATAGCAGACGAGCACGAGAGACGCGTGTATGCGTCGCCCCGTGGAGGGAAGGGGACGGCAGACGGAGACGGAGGAGGTGGTCGCGTGCAAAGAGCAGACAGACTCCGCCAGGCCACCAGCCACAATCCGTATTCCCGTTCAGGCAGACTGCCTAGCGCCCGAGCCAGATCGCAGGTGGATCTGCCGACTGCGCGCTCGGCATGTGCCGGTGACGAGGGATTTGTGCGACCAATGACGAATGCGCTGTTGATGGGCGTCTATGCACGCGATGAGGCATTTTACGGAGAGCTGGATGACCAAGAAAGGGCAAGAGAGCGGCTACTTATACTCCCCCTCCGTCCCCGAGCCCGACAATTGCTCGACGTTTTCCTCCCAGGGCGCATACAGCGTCTCTTCAGATCATGGCCCACCCTATATCAGACCGCCGTCGCGTGTCCTCACGCCAGCTGCGCCCTCTCCGCCTCGCCCACCTCCCAGGCATGGAACCGCACTCCGAGTCAAGCGAGACCACGACCACCGTCTTTGTATCCAACATGCATTGCGGAAGGTACGCGCCTCGTTGCCTCCGCACCCTACTTTACCTAACCCTTCCTCGGCCCCCAGCTGCGTAAAGACGATCCAGGACGCCCTCGCCTCGCTATCGCCCTCCCCCTCCGTAGTCGACGTCTCCATCGTCACCCAGTCGGTCACCGTCAAGCACACACACGCACTCACCCCCGCCATGATCAAGTCCGCCATTGACGACGCGGGGTACGACATCCTCTCCACGCCGGTACTAGGCGAGGGCCCGTCGCATCCCTCCCTTTCATGGTCGGGCAGCATCGCTCGGCTCTCCGCTTTCGCAACGTCGAAGGGAAAGAGGCACCTCGACAACTGCGTCCAGTGTAGATCCGAACAGGCAGCCCAGGAGCAGCTACTCGGGGAAACTATGTCTGACAAGGTGAGTCTCAAAATAGTGCATTCCAGATGTACGCTGACCGGATGTTGTGTCAGGCCTCCTTGGGGGATTCTCTGGACGAGAAACGCGGTACGGACACCACGACTGCTTTGCCTTTGTCGCGTCATGGACCGCCTTCCGCAGCGGGACCTTCTCGGGTCTCTCTCTCCGTCGGCGGAATGACTTGTGCCTCGTGCTCAAACACCATCACCCACGCACTGTCAGAGCTGTCAGGCGTCTCCGACGTGGCCGTAAACCTGTTGGGAAACTCAGCTACCGTGGTCGTATACGATGTCGATGTGGTGCCTGCTGTGGTCAATGCACTTGAGGACATTGGCTACGAGGCGGAAGTCGTAAGTGTAGATCCAATTTCCCCGAGTCTTGTGCCGCGGCCGAAGCCTTCTGGGCGCTCGGGAGAGCCAAACGGTCCGCAGCACGTAGAACTGTCGGTAGGCGGGATGACGTGCGCGTCATGTTCCAGCACTATAACGCGCCTCCTCTCCGACATCCCTGGCGTCTCGGATGTAGTGGTCAACTTGCTCGGGAAGTCGGCCGCCGCAACCATCCATGACAAGAATCTCGCGCCTCAGTTGGTCGACGCAATCAACGACGCTGGATATGAAGCAGAACTCGTCAACATGACACCACTAGATGCGGCTGGGGAAATCCTTGGCGAGGATCTTGGTCCCCGCACCGTGTCTTTGCGCGTCGATGGAATGTTTTGCGCGTAAGCAACGCCCCTATATCATTGTCTGTCAACCTGTCTGATGTTTGTTACGAAGTCATTGTCCGAGCAAGATCATGGAAACACTGGAAACACTCAGCAGCGAAGTTGTCGTGTCGAAGCGACTCACTTCATACACCGATCCCGTTTTCACTGTCACCTATACCCCTTCTCCCCCCCACCTCACCATTCGTTCCATCGTACATGCGATAGAGAGCGCAGGAAACGCAAACGCCAAGTTCTCCGCGTCGATCTATCGGCCACCCTCTCTTGAAGATCGTGCACGTTATATGCAGCGGCGAGAGCAGAATGACCTTCTCATGCGGCTCGTCTTCTCCATCATCGTTGCCATTCCGACATTCATCGTCGCTATTGTCTATATGAGTCTTGTTCCTGCCGGTAACTCGATCAGGATGTGGTTTGAAGAGCCTATCTGGGTTGGGAACGCCTCTAGGGGAGAGTGGGCGTTGTTTATTCTTGCGACGCCTGTGATGTTTTACAGCGCGGGAACGTACCACCGACGGAGTCTCCGCGAGGTCTACGCCCTGTGGCGCAAGGGAAGTCGCGTGCCTGTGTGGAAGAGGTTTGTCAGGTTTGGGAGTATGAACCTACTGGTAAGTCGCAGCTCGTCGCTCATACCCATCCGAGTGGCACCCATGGAGTTTCATTAGGTTTCCACTGGTGTCTCCGTCGCCTACTTTGCCTCCATCGCTCTCCTGGCCATTGGAGCTACACAGGAACGTTCGTCTACCGGTCAGGGAGACACGACGACCTACTTCGACTCCGTCGTCCTCTTGACGATGTTCCTTCTTGCAGGTGCGTAGCAGAAGTGACCGATGCGGTGCAAGTGCACGCCCACAGACGCACATGACACTGACGGGCCGCGGTACTATCACACAGGTCGCTTCCTCGAAGCGTTCAGCAAGGGCCGCACTTCAGACGCAATCACCGCCCTGGGAAAGCTGCGCCCCTCCTCTGCGCTTGTGATAGTGTCCGCGCCTTCGCAACCTCTCAGCGCGGAGCTTTCGCGGACGACGTCAACTTACACCAGTACTGCGGGGGCTCATGATGTTGAGAAGGGCGCGGCGTCCACGGAGGAACACACCTATACATCGAAGCCCGGGACGAAGGTCGAACGAATCAACGCGGATCTGCTCGAGGTCGGTGATGTGGTGCGCGTGCTGAACGGCGCGAGTCCGCCTGCGGACGGCACGGTCGTCGCCGGAGAAGGCGGCGCTTTCGATGAGAGCTCCTTGACGGGCGAGTCGCGGCTGGTCAAGAAGCAAGTCGGCGAAAAAGTATTCGTCGGGACCATCAACAAGGCCGGCGTTGTCGATGTGCGCGTGGACGAGATCGGTGGCCAGACTATGTGAGCTGCGGTGCTACTAGTGCTCACCCGCGAGGATTTCTGGCTTACGACTGCACACCTTGCAGGTTGGATCACGTCGTCAAAGTCGTGCGCGAAGGACAGACCAGGCGCGCCCCAATCGAACGCCTTGCGGATCTGATCACTGGCTACTTCGTCCCAGTAGTCACGCTGCTTGCCATCATTACTTGGGTCATATGGTTGGGCCTTGGTCTGGGCGGTGCCCTCCCCCCAGACTATCTTGACATTGAAGTCGGCGGATGGGGTATGTGGATCTCGCCTGTACAGTCTAACCCATACTGATTTGGGATGTTAGCTGTCTGGTCGCTCGAGTTCGCCATTGCCGTCTTTGTCGTCGCATGTCCATGCGGCATCGGCTTAGCTGCTCCGACCGCCCTGCTCGTCGGGTCGGGGCTTGCCGCCAAGTACGGTATTCTTGCGCGCGGTGGCGGCGAGGCTTTCCAGGAGGCGGCCCAGCTGGACATTATCGTCTTCGACAAGACCGGGACACTCACAGAGGGCGGTGACCCCAAGGTCACGAACGTCGAACTTATCGATGATACCGCAACGAGCCTACGGATGTCGAAGCCGGATGTCCTGGGCATCGCCGCGGAGATCGAGTCGGCGAGCTCGCATCCCCTCGCGAGCGCCATCCGCGGTTACTGTGAGGAGAACCGCGCGTCCGCGCATGCATCATCGTCGGTGGAAGAGACCCCTGGGCGCGGCTTGAAGGCCACTTTCGCTTCCACGAAGAGCGTGGCGATCATCGGGAACGAGGCGTGGATGGAGGAGCATCACTGCCAGATCGACGGCAGACTCTCCGGGCTGCTTCACTCGTGGAAGTCCGAAGGCAAGAGCGTCGTTCTCCTCGCTGTTGGCTCGGTGAGCAACGATACTCCGTCAACGTTTGCCATCGTCGCTGCGTTCGCGGTCGCCGATCCTATCCGGCCTGAGGCAAAGCAAGTGCTAGCTCGATTGCAGGACCAGGGTCTGGGAACTTGGATGATATCCGGGGACAACGCGATGACTGCGAAGGCGGTCGCGAAGTCGGTGGGCATACCCGAGACGAATGTCATCGCAGAGGTCCTCCCCCACCAGAAGGTAAGATCGCAGCGCTGGGCGTCAGAGCTGGAGGCTGATGAGTTTGCTTTAGGCGGAAAAGATCCAGTGGCTTCAGCAAGTAGGCATGAAGAGACCCCAGCGAGGCGTGAGTCGCCTCTTAAGCCGACGAAGGTTGAACGAGCGCTGTATCGTCGCAATGGTCGGGGACGGTATCAATGACGCACCGGTGAGTAGCGCAGGTATGATAGAGCTGGAAGGAGTGCTGACTCGAACCCTGTAGGCATTGACCGCTGCAGACGTCGGCATTGCTATCGGTTCGGGCAGCGACGTAGCCATCTCCAGCGCGTCATTTGTCCTCGTGTCGTCGAACCTCCGGAGCCTGCTCACACTATCGGACCTCTCCCGGACGGTGTTCAACCGTGTCAAGTTCAACTTCGTAAGTGATTTTCGCCATCGAGAGTATGCCGGAACACTACTCAGCTTGGAGTTCAGTTTTGGGCCTGCATCTACAATCTCATCGCCCTGCCCATCGCCGCTGGGGTGGTGTATCCTGCTGGCCATGCACGACTTTCTCCCGTCTGGGCTTCACTGGCGATGGCTCTATCGTGAGTACCTCGAGCTCAACAACCCCTCTGCCCTAAACTGACGCTTTTCCACAGGTCCGTGTCGGTAGTGTGCAGCTCCCTGCTGCTGCGTCTGTACCGCGAACCCAAGATAACCTCACGATGATAGATCCGACATCTCGTGGCTCTGCATAGCTATTCATACTCCCATCTGGACCATATTACAACACCTTTGCCCGCAGTTCGCAGTAATGTACAACATATTCAGGCACGGGTCTGCGGTTCCTTCCGCGTCTTGTAGAAGTCGCTGAAGGAGAGTCGGATGCCCAAGAAGCGGCAGTCGAGGTCGGGGTGCACGGCAAGTGCCTGCACGATGGCTTGCACGCGTTCGGAAAATGCGGCGCCATATTCACGGACGCGTGCGAGAATGTCTGGGAGGGACTCTGTCGTATACCTGCGGTCCTCTGCAGTTTCGATGCGCGTGTGGACACCCTGTACGACTTCTAATGAGCAACACGATCAACGAGCGCGGTAGAGAATTACCCTAGCCGTGTCTTTCTCTGCGTCCCTGCGTGCCGACTCAGACAGACAGTAGTTGTAGAGGTCATCCTATACAACCCATCAGCGACCACGCTCTCTCAACCTCGGCGCCCACTCACAGTCGCCTCTCGGAAGTTCAGGATCATGATGAACACATCCCGGACCTGGTTCAACAGGTTCTCCTCCCTTCCCGCCTTCGGGCTCAGGAGGAGCACCTTCTTGACCATGCGGTCGAGATATGCGCGGTGGTTCTCTATGAGCGCGTCCAGATCGCCCTCCTTCTTCTCGACGAAGCACACGAGCCCCTGCCAGGAGCACTCGATGACCTCGAGGTTGCAGTACGCCTCCATCTGGCGCATGAAGTGGATCATCTCGGCCATGACGAGGCGAATCTGGTGCCAGTCGTATTCAAGCTCTGCATGGATGCATGAGCCATATAATTTCGTTCCATCTACTTGAGGAAGCTTACCGGGCACTCGAAGGAATGTCTTTGCGCCTCCGGCGATGCGCATCCAGCCGGTGTTGAGCGCACCCCCAACGCGCTTGACTTTCCAGAGGTGGTTGAAGAGTTTGAGGTACTTCATCATCGCTGTCGGGTCAAGCACAGTGTCGATCGGCGCGTCCACCTTGTACTCGAGCGTGAAGACGTCCCAGCCAATCTCGCCGTGCGAGTATTCGAGCATTCGAGCATCGAGCCGGCGAAGTATATCTGGGGCATCGTTCTGCGCGTTGGACGAGCGAAGGGCAGACTCTAATGTGGCAGTTAGGTTGTGCCGATAGAGGGTGTTAGCGGGACGGGAAAGGCTAGGACTGAGCGCGTGGCGTGGCGTCGTCAGTGGAGAGAAGGGACGAATATGCAGATTATCGCACCCAAGAGTGTCCATGAGCTGATCTGCGAAATCGCCATATCCAAGGAGGAGATAGTGCTTCAGTGCCAGGAGGTGGTCTAGCAGACGGTATTTGTCGAAAAATACGTCGAAAAGTCGCTGGCTGGCAATTTGATACGCAGTGTCTATACTCCTCTCGAGACCCACAATGTCGCTATACTTGAGCGCTACGGGTAGAAGACATCAGAGCCTAACAATGTGCACAGACTAGGTCCAAAACTTACTACCGCCAGTATTACTGAGTCTCTCGCGCGTGGCGACCCAATCGCTGTCGTGGCAGCTGTACCGGATGAAGTTGAGACTCTTGCCCGTAGAAAAGATCTACTCCATTGTCAGCATCATCTGCCTACTTCGTCGCTCTACGTGACCTCACCTTCCGGCCGAATGTTTCCCCAACAAAGGCAGGAAGCATGTCCTTTTGAAACTGGTACTTTTGCTCCCAAAGCTGCAGACCACCTGCGTGCCCTTCTGAGGTGTCTTCTACGTCGCCTCCGCCGAACCCGCCATCGCTAGCCAGTTGTCCGATTCCTTGCAATGAAGGTTGCATGTACTGGAGGTGGGCCAGTTCTGGGTCCACTGCGACGAAGAACTCTGAGAACGGGTCGTACAGCTCTCCAGAAAAAAGCCATTTGTGCAGAGTGACAAAAAACGGCTTAGACACCTGTAGAATGGCGGTGAGTGTCAGAATATAGGGGATGCACTGTCATGCTACCTCCTCAAGGAGCTGGTTGGTGAATTTGCGAATGAAAGGGTCGCCGTTCTCGGCGTATCCGTGTATGAGGTTAACGAGTGCGCCGCCAGACGCGTCTTGGTTTCATAGTCAATATCTTCTCGTCAGTAGTCAAGGGACATAGTCCTACCTCTAGCGCCTTCCACACACACGCTCATCATGCGCATTCTCAACCGCCAGTCCTCTATCCATACATCCAGACGTTTCAAAGTCAAGCCGGTCTCCTCACGAGTACGCTCTGGGCCCGCGTCATCTCCATCCTCATGGGAAACGGTAGACATTTGCGACTCAAGCACCGCAATAAGCCTATAGTATTCCGTAAGTTGTGTCTGCAGGTGGTGGCAGAGACTCTGCTCGATCATGCCCACCCCAACTTTCCCCTCGCGTTCGCGTACAAACGCGTCTACGCGTTGGTAGAGGTGGCCAACCTCCGCCAGACGGTGAATGAGGGCCCGCATTGGTGGGGGAACGTAGTATCTCTTCAAACTGTCAAGTACAGAATAAGTTCGCAGGTGAAATGCTTACAGAGTCTTCAGTAAACACTAGTTCCTTGTTCTGTTCGGCATCCTTCGTGACCGAGAATTGCACGTATTTTCCAGAGATGCCTTGTAGAAGGTATAGGGTATCCCGCAAAATGAGATGCTCGGGTATATGAGGTTGGCCTATACTCATTAGTGTTATGCCCGTTTCATGACAGCGAGAGGCCAACCTAATCGCAGACGGTACTCCCGGAGGATATCAGCTTTGGATTTGCCCTTCTGCTGACGACGTGGTGGCTGAGGATCAACAGGAGTTGGTGCTTTCGATGAAGATCGTGTGGGTGGTGGCGGCGCGAGGGCAGGAAGAAAGGAGCTTGCAGATGGAGCTGCAGGCGCGGATGCGAGGGTGTATAGGAACTGGAGGGAAGCATGTTTTCTTGATAACACCGACTTGACGGTGTTTAATCATCGAGAAGCACATATTGATTAATCACATACTTGATCCAGTAGCCTCGACAATAGATTCGTAAAACGGAGGGTGCTCGAGCTACCAGGAGCCGTCTGTAGCACTGCGGGGTTGATCAGAACAGTCCGGGTGTGAGGTGCAAGTGATACACACGGTGACGCTTTATGAGATCTGCTAGGTGCCCGATGTCCTTCTCAGCAACTTGACCTATGTGGCTTGGGAGAACAGAAGTGAGGGACAACTTCCGGGAAACAACGCCCAGATGGATGGGCGCAATTGGTGAAGCAACGGCGCGGCGGCATTACCTGCTCAGTATCTCTTCGGCATGCGTTATAAGCTGTCGTTTTAGGAGTTCATCTTGACGCGTTTTGGGTACCAGAGAGAGCACCAGAGACTCCAGAGCGTCAGACATGGTTGATCATCGCCAAGTGTGGCTGGAGGGCGCGTCGACGCGCGCGACGCGTTCAACGTTCAACGTTCAACTCAAGTGTATAACCACCCATGCGTTTCTTCTGACACTTTATCTTGATTTTTGGACGCAGCCTCCCGCACTAGTTACCTGGACTCTGGCATAAAATCGACTGAATTGTAGGTACTAAACTTTACCAATATTACATAATACTTTCTGGTACATTGGCGCCTGCCGAGTGCAGTACTTCATTATCATACATTCATCATATACATACTGCCATAGTAGCTCGAACCATGAATGTTTATGTGTGTGGTCCTCCTGATATCATGGGTTTGCTTGGGTCACAATACAGTCTAAACTGTCTCTGATCAAAAGATGACTGAATCAGAGCATGCGTGTTTGAGAACGCCTGCATAATGGTGGCTGGGAGAGATGGAGGCAGGAGGGTAAAGGGTTCCTGAAGCGGTCGTCATCTCAGCCACACTCGACCACTGGCGCAGATTCACCGGCTTGCCCTTCTCCGCCAAAGTCCGCACTGCTGCTCGTCTCCTTGTCTCTCTTTCCGCACCCTCTCAAGAGCTTCACGCCCACAAGCTGCACTTTTGAAGCCCCCGATCGCCCCGGGGACATCCCCAGCCGTGTCTCCCAGCCCGCCTTAACGACCCCCACGGGATGGACAGATCAGATTCCACCTCCTCCAATGGATCGGCTAGGGCGCGGCACAACTCTGCATTGGAGTCTGGTCAGTTCGCCTACCAAAGAGCGCTGCTCGAGCGAACTTCTTCTCGCTCCGGGACCCTTTCACGGACTGGCTCCCAATCGGCGCGCAACACAATCCTCAGCACGCCCACCGGTACCAACGGACAGAGCCCCCCCGGCGGTGCCACGCCTAACGCGACCCGGAAATGGACCCCCACGCACCGTGTTGGAGGCAGTCTAGACATAAACGCGGTGCGAGGAAAATGGGAGGAACGGGCTCGGACTGCTGAAGGGACATCCGACAGTCGTCCGCTCTCAGACAGAACGCGATCAGATGGACCAACCTCTTCTCCAACTCGTCCCTCGTATGACACACCAACACGCGCACGAACCACGGACAGGTTCGCCTTCCCTCAGGCGTCTCCGGCACGGCTGGATCTGGGGCAGTATGACTACTCTCCTAGCCCTCCGTCGAAGAGGCACACGATGCCTGCTCCCATCATTGCATCTCCTCTTTCGCCAAATACAACGGGTATAACAGTTGAGAACGATAATCCAGACTCTCCAACCTCGTATTCTTTCTCTACTCCGACTCCTCAGCGCATCCACCTCCCAATATCTACGCCTCTTCAATCATCCTCGATCGCGGCTGTTCGGAATCTGGGCACTTATGCGCAGACCTCTGACTCATCGTCCCACTCACCTTCTTCACGACTACGTCGCTCTAATACACTGGAGAGCATCAATCCCAGCTCGACAGGTTCTTCGGTCTCGTCGGAAAACTCTACGCGCTCGTTCGCGACGTCGCAAACATCTGTCCCGACCTCTCCGGATACTTCGACCGTTTCGCTGAGGCGAAGACCAACATCGCTCTATGGCGGCGATCGAGAGACAGTAATTCCCTCGCCGGAGCGACAGTCTCGTCGCCCGACCTCCAGCTCAGGAATATCGCGTACGTCTTCCTCATCTCCTGACAAGCGACCGAATTCTATGAGCGTCCCACCATCCCCGTCCTCCGCTTCTTCGTCCAATCCGATGTTCCCAACGCAGTATCGAAGCTCTTTCATGGCGAAGAAGCGTGGTCTAGACCAGTTGGGAACAGGTCAGTCCGTCCGACGCTTGGAGCGGATTGCAAGTGGCGATGCACCCGAAGATTGGCCTGGGACGGTGATTACGAACGACGAACCACCGCCGCCCTCGCCTGAAAGGCCGAGTCGCCGGGAGGCAAGGTCATATCGGACGCGAGAGTGGAAGCAGCCATCACCTGAGCGGCGAGCACCTCTCCCGCAAGTTGCGCCAGAAGCCAGGGCAGAACCCAAGCCAGAATTAGTGATACCCAGCGTCATGAACGCAGATGACGTTGTAGGAATACCGCGGCGAAAGCGGCTGCTTCGCGACACGATACCTGGCAACTCACCACTCCCGTCGTCTCGCTTGACTCGAGGCCTTTGGGCCGACGTTCAGCGCCACCTGATACAGGCGTACGAGTATCTGTGTCATGTCGGGGAAGCCAAAGAATGGATTGAAGGTTGTCTGAGAGAAGAACTTGGTTTTGACGTCGTGGAACTGGAGGAGCGCCTTCGGAACGGCGTCATCCTCGCGAAGCTCGTCCGAGTGTTCCAGGGCGAAGCAGCGGTGCGCAAGATCTACGACGTACGTTAACGCAAGGTTCTCTCATAGCATATGCGTTATACTTATCATGGTTTATAGGCGCCCAAACTCGACTTCCGGCATTCCGACAACATCAACCATTTCTTCGCTTTTGTCCGATATGTTGGCTTGCCCGAGGTTCGTCGAGCTGCCCAGAATAATGGTTAGGAAGGCCGCTTAAGATTGCAACTGCCAGGGCTTCATCTTTGAGCTGACTGATTTGTATGAGAAGAAGAACTTGCCAAAGGTGATCTACTGTATCCATGCTCTGAGGTCTGGTGACTGCCCCATATGTTGTGGAACAATACTAACAGCCAGGACAGTCATCTTCTGGCTCGTCGTGGCCTAGCACAGCGCATTGGGAATCTCGTTGGACATCTACAGTTCTCAGACGATCAGCTGCAGAAGACTCAGAAGGGGCTGAAAGATGCTGGGGTACCCATGCCTAATTTCGGGAACGTTGGTAGGGAATTGGCCAAGGAGATCAATGAGGAACCAGAGGAAGAGCCAGAGACAGAAGATGAACGTGAGTGACATCGTGTTGAAATCGCCTCCTTTCACACATATGTGCTTCAGGGCGCGACAGGCTGCTACTGGAATGCGAAGACTCTATCATCGAGCTACAAGCTGCGGCCCGAGCATTCTTGGTCCGCAAAGCGCAGGTCACTCAAAAAGCACGCATTCGGATGGCTGAACGTTATGTCCCAAAACTTCAGTCCGTCTGTCGTGCCGCACTCGTCAGAAGGGAATTGCGACAGAACAGGAAGCAAGTCGCCGATCTGCGACCCTGGGCACTCGCTCTTCAGGCCCACGCGCGCGGTATTCTCGTACGCAGGCAATGGAAGACCCACGTCTGTCGAATTAGAGCGTCGACGCCATTTGTGGTCAAGGTACAAGCCCAGTCTCGCGGCGTGCTTCAAAGGCGCAAGTTCCAGAAGTTGAAGGCGGCTATCCGAAGCTGCAAGGTATCCGTCGTGAAGTTGCAATCTATGGCCCGTGCCCGGATCGCGCAGCGCAGCCACAAGGAAATCGCGAAGGAGTTCGCACGACCAGTGGTGATGGAGAACGTCATCGCCCTTCAGGCCCACATGCGCGGTGCGATCCACCGTGCACGCATTGCTCGCCAACGCGCAATGCTTGCACGCGCCCAATCCGGCGTCATCGGTCTGCAAGCACAAGTGCGGGGTGTACTAATTCGGCGGCGGGTCCGGACCCAGCTTGCGAAGCTGGAGGACGTGACAGACATCGTTGTCCGCATCCAGGCCGCGGTCAGGACTTATCTCGCGAGGAAGCGCCTTCTGAACCTCATACGCAGTCTGCGTAGAGCGACACCAGCGCTGGTTGGTCTTCAGGCGGTGGCTCGTGCTAAACTTGCTCGTCAGCAGCATCAACAGATGCAACACGCGCTTTCCGAGGTGAAGGTCCTCCGAGCGGTTGGTGGATTCCAGGCCAGGGCCCGTGCTGCTCTCGCACGATCCCGTCATCAAGAACAGGTGAAGAAGCTTGAGTTCGTCGAACCAGATGTTGTGGGCTTCCAGACTACCGCACGAGGCTACCTTGTCCGTCTAGAGTGGCATGCTTGGCGGGATTTCATCCGGAACAGCCATCCTGAAGCCACCATATTGCAGGCGCTACTCCGCGGGGTGCTCCAGCGTAGGAAGTTCCGCGAGAAGATGACATACTATCGTTCGAACCTCGACAAGATCGTGCAAATCCAGTCGCTGTTCCGTGCGAAAGAGACACGTGAGCAGTACCGCCAGCTCACGCTGGGCACGAACGTCACCGTCGGCACCATCAAGAACTTCGTGCATTTGCTGGACGATTCGGAGGGAGACTTCCAGGAAGAGATCAAAGTCGAGCGCCTGCGCGGGGAGGTCGTGAAGCGCATCCGGGAGAATCAGGCCCTGGAGAGCGACGTCAGCGACCTCGACGTCAAGATCGCACTTGTCGTGCAGAACGTCAAGAATTTCGAGGACCTAGTCAAGGCACGTCGACGGCTTGGTACTGACAGTGCAGCCATTCACGCTGCGCGAGCCTCTGTCCTCGCTGCACACGGTGACCCGTTCGCAAGTCCTAGTACACTGGATCGTACGGCAAAGCGCAAGCTAGAGTTGTACCAGCAGCTGTTCTACGTGCTACAGACGGACGGCAAGTACTTGACGCGGTTGTTCACCAAGCTCTCTGCGGAGGACAACTGGGAGAAGAATCGCAAGCTACTAGAGCGTGTCGTTTTGACGCTCTTTGGTTACGGGCAAGCGCCCCGCGAGGAGTATCTGTTACTCAAATTCTTCCAGGTTTGTGGTCAGGATGTCTACAAGGATCTTCAGCTTATCTTTGCGCTCAGACTGCTGTACATGAGGAAGTCGCCGCTGCGATCACTGTTCAGGACGTCATCCGCGCTCACCCTTCATTCATTAACGTTGCGGTACATTACCTCCGGCCTAAGCAGACAGCCTACATTCGGGAGACGCTCCAAGGTGTCATCCGCGAAGTCATTAATGCTGAAGATCTTGATCTTGAGACAGATCCCTGTGTGGTGCGTGCTGCGAATATACCGAAAGCAGCGCTTCACTCAGTATTCGTCTTTACAGATCTATCGCGTGAGGACCGACCTGGAGGAGATGAGATCCGGAGCAAAGGGTAACAGGCCGCGAGATGTTGCATTCCATCAAGCGCTTCACGATCCTGACACCCGTGCGGAATATATTCGACGTAAGGGTGCTAGATGACCTTTCAAATTACAGATCAACTCACAGAGATCAACAGACCTGCAAGTCTTGCAATGGTGGACCGAGGAATTCGTACGGGCCATCACGTCCTCCCTGCAACGGATGCCATACGGCATGCGGTACATGGCGCGCGAGACGCTCAGTGCTGTCAGGGTAAGTGCATGTGGTCCCAGAGAGTTGTGCAACCATAAACATGAGGACCATAATATAGAACAAATTCCCCGATGCACCCGCGGAAGCTTGCGCTGCCTGTGTGGCACGGCTAGTGTACTACCGTTATATCAACCCTGCCATCATGTGCGTACTTTTCCCTCACGTTACTGTTCACATGTAACTCCAACGACTCTAGCACGCCGGAGACGTTTGACATCGTTTCCACGACTGTTGACATTGCTTCACGCAAGAACCTCGCACAGATCTCGAAGATGCTGACCCAGATCACGAGTGGCTCGGAGTTCGGTGACGATAGTCCAGCGTACATCCCCGTCAACGACTACATCCGGAAGAGCATCGTTCAAATCTCGACCTGGCTCATGGACGGTATGCTTTCATGGCAAGTGTTTATCACCTACCTTGCCTGATCACTTTTTAAATAGTTGCCAATGTATCTGACGCTGAGACTGAGTTCCACGCGCACGAATTCCTAGATGCCACCATTCAGGCAAGGCCTATATGGATCTCACCGAACGAGGTGTACTCCACGCACACCCTTCTGTCACACCATCTGGACCGTCTCGTAAGTACAAATGTGTTATCATACCACGTAAGCTCACATTGGTCACAGGCACCTGGTCGTGAAGACACCCTCCGTGTCATTCTCACTGAGCTGGATGGCGTTCCCAATGTGGGCAACGACGAACTCACTGAAGCACGCGACACTGCGATCGAATTACAGCTGTCTAACCGGTTTGCCCGCGTCAAGGGTGGGTGGTATATCTCCAGGCAAACGTTGACCTCACTGACCACCCGTACCAGACCCGGGCGCAGACGAGAAGGCACTGTGGGTCCAGGCGAAGAGGGCAGTACTCGCGATCCTGCGCGTGCAACCCGCAAAGGATCTCGTCGAGTCCCTCATGCAACCTGTCACGGACGAGCACGAGTTTGTGTGGGAAGGCATTCTTGAGGAGATGGAGCAAGACCAGCTCCGCCACCAGCGACGAATGCCATCGACTACAGGCGCGGATTCAGCCTACCGACTAGAGGATATTCGATCGTAAGTGATTCCTATGGGCAAGTATCTATGTGTCTAAACAGGAATATGTTGCAGCATGAATTTCCGAGAGGTGAAGGCGCATGCTATCTACTTCCTTCTTGAGCTAGAGAAACAAGGGAAGATCACTCGCATGGACGGGTACCAGGGTATTCTCAATGCTATTGCCGGTGATGTCCGGAGCAAGAACCGGCGCCGCGTTCAACGCCTACACGAGAAGGAGAGCCTCGAGGATTCGTTGAAGCATTTAGCGGAGCGCAAGAAGTACTTCGAAGAACAGATTCGCCAATACCACGACTACGTTGAGACAGCTATGAACACGATGCAGCGTGGGAAAGGGTAGGTGCCATATCGCTGGGTTATTACAGCTTTTTTTGTTTCTCATGCACATCCTAGGAAACGTCGCATGCTCCCTTTCACGCAGCAGTACTTCCATATGCGCGAGCTTCAGAAGGCGGGCAAGATGCCGCAATTTGGATCTTACAAATATAGCGCGCAGCGTTTCTACGACAAGGGTATACTGCTCTCGATCGAGAACTATTCTCCTCGACAGTTCGACAAGCTCGATATCGTGCTGTCGTCGAATGCTGTGGGCATCTTTACCATCGAGATATTCAACCACACGTTAGGCATCACGAATCGCATGGCCACTGCCGACGTGAAGATGGAGGAACTCCTGCAGGCGCAGTTTGACGACCGCGCCTCCTTCGCAATGTTCAACGGGCTCGCGAAGTTCAATCTCAACTTGCTGTTGTGGCAGATAAACAAGAAGTAAGTGCAAACGACATAGAATGTTTGAGCCAGGATGTTGACAATTGCGTAGGTTTTACCGGTAGTGTATATGGCTCCTTCGACCTCTCCTTGCTTTGCTTTACGAACCATGCGACGACCTCATGACGGCTCTACCATACTGCGTACTTATTTCGTCCCCTCACATTCGCATGTACCGATACTCTGAAGCACAACAACCCTCGATGTATCATGACATTCATTCACCTCTGACTTGGACTCTACTATACAAACCGCCTTCGCAGTGCTACCCCAACATCATCTATGCAGATGTTACCCGCTCAGAGTGTGAAGCGGAATTCGGGATGCCGGTCCCCGATAGGTGCGCGTGTCTTGCCCGCGTCCCACAGTTCCTGGTACTTGGTCAAGTTATCCTGCCTCCTACCCTGTGCGCGGGCACGGTTCTCCCAGATGCAGTATAGCCTGCGGAAGACAACGTTCAGTGATTAGCAATTGTGAGGAGATATCGGTCACTTACACATTGCACAGCATGGCCAGCCAGGCTACAACCACGAAGGCCAGGGTGATGCTGTGGCCGCGGATGTATGTTGGCGCTTGCGATGAATCATAGGTGAAAGTCGCGACAAATCCCCTACGATGACTGATTAGCGGCCCCTCAAGGATCTCGCGCTAGTAAACAACGTACCCGCAGTTTGAGATGGCGAGTTGGAGCGCAACCGCAGTTGCCTTCTTGTAGTGCCCAGAGCTGTTGTTAGGAAGGATCGACAATATACACGGTCCACATGGGTAGCTGGACGTATGCGCGCCATCAGTGTGCTATTTGTTAGCATGGATGTTGCACTTAGATGCTTACATTCCTGTTGCTATGAGGAAGACTACAGGAGAGTCAGCTTTCCCGCCTGACACACGAGGGGAACTTCGATGGACTCACCAGCCGCATAACGTTGATTGTTCGTCTGCGAAAACGAAGGTCAGACCTGCATCTTTGGGCAGCAATCATGAGCATACCTTGGCTGCGATGGCGAGAATATATCCTGTTGGAATAGGGATCAGCGATGTACAGATCAGTGAGCGGTCCGCGCGAGGCTACTTACCAGCCATGGTGATGGGCAAGAATAGCAGGATAAATGGCCCTCGCCATCTAAGCCGGTCGCTCGCAACCGCGACAATCACGGTTAGCACGACCGCCGGAACGTACGGCGGTACTGATGCGTTTGCGTGAGCTGTGTGCGCTGCAGATCAAGCGCAGCATGTTGAGCTTACCGGTGTGCAGCTGTGCTGAGCTTCCTGAATACCCAAGTCCGGCGACAATTGTGGGTCTGGCAAGGCGTTAGAGGAGCGAATATGTGAAATGTAGGATGGGCTTACAGGAAAAGAGAGAATGAGTAAAGGCTGATGATGATACCCATGTACGACACAGCAGTCATCCAGACTTGTGGGTCCTTCACGCCTGACGACGGCGAATGGGGTCAGACACTGATTGAGAAGGATATCGGAAGTAGTCACCTCTCAGAACCTCTCTCCACTCAAATTGCTCATCCTCTTGATTGACTACAAGTGCTTGTGTATCTTGTACTTCTATCTTCGTCTCATTCTCCTTCTCTGCAGGGTCAACGGCTTCGGCGGTGGTGATACGCTGAGACGGTTCGGACAGCGGCGCGGTCAAGGCGACACCCAGTGAAGTCCGGAGTCGACGCACTGAAGGTTGTGTGAGTCCAACTTCGGCTGAAAGTGATTAAGACACCAACATGCGAACTCGCGCTCTTCTTCCGTGAAGAACTTGGCCGATTTGATGTCCGCGGGGAGGAAGAACGTCGACGTGAGCGCGATCATCACCGTAGCGATACCCTCGAGGATGAAAATCCATCGCCACCCTGCAAGTCCACCAATGCCGTCCATCTTGATAATTGCCGTGGCGAGAAGACCTAATACATGGTTCAATGAGATTTTCATTGAGGTCGGTGCAGTAGGCATACCTCCGAATGCACCAGACAAGGAAGCAGAGGCATAGAATATACCGACTCTGAGGAGAGAAGCTCAGGCAATTAGACGTGGTATATGGAGTCAGATCACTCACCGTTGTTGCAATTCATGACGTTCATAAAGAGTACTCAAGTAGAGCATCTGCCCACGTAGGTCAGATTCTCGCTTGCCACTGATAGTACGAGGGGTTCACGCACGATTCCTGGCAAAAGACCTCCCTCACAAAACCCGAGGAAGAAACGAATTGCTAACAGCCCACTGTAGTTGTGGACGAGCCCGCTGAGTGTCGTAACGGTACCCCACACCGCGACTAGGAATGGCAGCCATCGACTTGGCTTGAATTTCTTCAAGACCCAATTAGATGCTGTAGCAATGTTAGTCAATCCATGTTTTGAAGTGAAAGTATAGCTTACGAAGCTCGACCAGGATATAGCTGCGCATGCTAATCAGTGACAGTCACTGGTGATAGTGCCCCGCGACGTACGATACATAGAAGACTGGGATGTATCAGTACGCGTTAGACCTGGCGGAAAGTTCATGCCACTCACTAGCCAATGCCACATTGAACTGAGTACCGTGTAGATGCGTGTCGCGTTCGAGTCCCGCAATTCTATTGGGTTGTTGGGCAATCGATACGACTTTTGCCATAGAGGACTTACCTTGCGTTACCGATGTTCGTTCTATCCACAAAGTTCGCTAGCCATAGCTATCACAGGAGCAATACTCAAAGTCAGAATAGCTTTGACTGGAAGGTAGGACCGCTATGTACCAATGCCAAAGGCGGTAAGACATGGATGTCTAGTTTCCACAGGACACGTCTAGTCAGCGCTTTCGTGCGCTCCTGGTCTTGAACAGCGGACATCGTGCGCGTTCGTTGGCGCACTCAGAGAAAACCTGTAGAGGGGGAAGTGCAAGTTGCACTCTCGTCCATGGGCTTCACAGGAGCCTAATTATATCCGGACCGGCTCGATCTTTGTGCCCTATCCCGCCTGCCATGAATAGGCACGAATCTCAGGCATGTCTCGTTTCGTAACAGGTGTCGCCTGACCCCGGCAGTATGCAAGGTCACAAGCACTGGGCAATAAGCTTGTCTTGATGTTAGCGAATCCCTACACTGCGGGGGCGTGCGCTAGAGGACACACACCTATCGGGGACCTCAGCTGACTTGCCATCTCCGTCAGACTCTAAGCAGAACTGCTAGAAAAGAGTGAAATAAGTGATGGCGCTTGAACCAAGGCGGCCGTGGGCAACGATGGTGGGATCCTATCAGTCTGGCTGCTGCGTGCCACAGAAAGGTCATGGGGCATAACGCGATGGCGGCGGCGGCCCCGCTGGTCTCAGGTTATCGAGACAGCGAGGCCTTACGATCTCCAGAGTGGTGAATGTGCGACGCCGCTGAAATTCAACCGGCTACCCGAAACTTAGCTTCGGCGACTCGACACAACTCCAGTTAGCCGGTAACTTGGTATACGAGGTTATACGGCAACGGAGGCCCGTGCTTCCAGTATCTGACGGAGTAGCGCCTCTTCCGAGTCGGGAGCCGCCCTGATCACGAGCCAAAGTGGCAGCGAAGCTAACCCGCGGATAGCGGGCACTCCGTACCTGGAGACATTTTCTGATGCAAAGATGAGCGATGTTGAATCGACGGTGGTGTCTAGTGTTGAGGCTAAGCGCACAGGGGCCGGGGCACACAAGTACCTTGGGTGCTGCAGTGCAAGTTATAGAGTTAAATCAGTACCCTTCGTAAGTGGAAGCCACACGTGATAGATCATGGTCCTGTGATATAGCGCGAATTATGATACAAATAGTACAGCCTGCAGATAGGGTAATGTACGGGAAATCGCTGTTGGGTATGGTCCGCGAGGGTATGGGTGTGGCAAACCGTTCTGGTCGGAAGGAAAGACGACAATAGGTAAGATGGAGCTGGCACAACGCGAAATCAAGTAGTCCCGTCAGTGTCACGACCAAGCGTGTGCATGAAGCCCGATGTTCATGTTCAGACTGATGCCACCTTCGGGGTCTCCTCCTTCTCCGTCCTTGAGATCGACCGCACACCTGTGATGATCTCCTTGAGCCCCGTCTGGTGTGACGGTCCACACCACCCGTCGGGGAGCCTCTCCTCGCCTAGCCACTGCTCGAGGAACGACTTCGGCACGACGAGGTCGTCCCCAAGCGTCTCATCGGAGACGAGGCTTTGTGCTGCGCCACTCGCGGCGCCCCGCACGCCAAAGACCTCCATTATTAGGTCGAGCTCGCCCTTGGAGACAATCGACTGCAGCGTATGGAGTGGCGGCGAAGACGCCTGGCGTGAGACCTGTGCCTGGGTGAGATCACGCAACGACAGGTAGTCCGTGGTGGACGTGTCGAGCAGCTGGCGGAGGAGCTCGGGGTCGACGTTCGTTGGCGCGTACTTCTGCCCCTGTGCGGCGTCGGCGTGGACGAGCGAGCCGTTGTGCTCCACGACGTTGTGCGCCGCGAGGTCGTGCAGGTTCAATTTCCCGCCCGAGCCGCACCGCGCCACGCCGCCGTACGCGAGGATGGTGGCGAAGACGGGCGAGAGGCCGTAGACCTTCTGAATGGCCTGCGAGAGCTGGCTTGCAGTCAGGTTGCGGCCATCGCGGGGTCTGGTTTCGATCGTCAGCGTACAGCACGCATAGGAGCGAAGAAGGTGACGCTCACATGTAGCCATGGTTGGCGAGAGCGTTGAGAGCGGGACAAGGGGAACGGCTATCGCCTGCGATAGCCGGGGACCAAGGGTGTTCGTGGTCGTGGGTGAAGCTTGTAGGAGACATGGAGGTCGTGGGGAGTCGTAAAAGTGGGTGGTAAAGTACAGACCTGGGACCCGCCGCGGGTGCGACTTTATACGGACAGCAGCACTGCAGGCTCGTGCCAGCTCCTGTAGGTCCACCGTGTGGTGGCATCAATATCTACCCGCGGCAAGCGCAGCAAGCACATCTGCGCATTGTGACAATAGGAGATGCTCCGGACATTGTGCCGGAGTGTTGGAGCACTACGTCGTGGTACGTCAACAAAGAATTTAGACACACGCAGCGCCGCGCAGCCGCCGCCGGGCTGTGCATTCCTACTTTCTCGCGATAGCCAATGACTGAAAAGAGGATACAACTAGTACGTCTGGAGTGATATCGGAAACTACGGTAGGCTACTTTTCTGGTACATGTACCGACAGGGTTGGCGCTGACAGTTGCGAAAGGTACTCCTGGAGGCGGCATCAGATTGCCGTCAGCGTACGACCGAAACAAACGCACCCTCAGCCACTGTTCCCGTTGCTCGGGGATGTGATTGAAGACGAGGTAGCGTTTGTCATTCTGGACATCGTGTGAGATTGGACGTACCAACCGGAGAGGCAGGCGATGCAGCAGGCTACTGACCTTCAAGACCTTGATCATCTCATTCAGGTCGACGCTTTTAGCGAGCGCCTTCATGTCGACTTGTTCCTCTTCGTCGTCATCGCCGAGGTCTTCGTTCTTGATGCTCACACTCACGCCCTTGCCACCCATCTTGCCGAGCCTTCCCCAGAACTCAACAAACGAGTTCTCACCCAGCATCTGATCGAAGGCTGCGCGCGCGTCTGTCCAGCGCTCCCTCTGCCATTTGTCGTATTCACGTTCGAGCTGATCCACATCGAAACCAAGCTTGGTTGCCGGAAGCGATGATAGAAGCGATGAGACCGGAAGCGCCGTAAAAGCCGTGTTGAGACCGGGTGCATGCGAGATGAACAATCCATGCAGGTTCTCCAGGTGCTTGACACGGAGCGCGCTGATGTGAGCATGAAACAAATGAAGTTGGAAGTTGGGAGGTAGTGGCGAATTGACGAAACGGGGATCTTTCTCAAGTTGAGGCAGGACGGTTTCCCAAGTGACCTGATGACGGGCAATCCGAGACCGTCAGCAATCTGAACCTGTTTGTACTGATAGCGTACCTGTGGGTCCCGGATCGCATCCGTCAACATCGTCCTGCAAGGTGAAATTAATGCGAAGCATGGTGAGTGGTGCGAAGTAACGTGTCAACGATGCGAGCTCCATTATCGCACCTGAATTCAAGCTCTCCTTCTTCCTTCGCAAGGCCAAGCTTAGAGCGATCGATATCTGCATTCACCTTGGTTCTTTCTGCTCTGACCTTGTCTTCGCGTTCCCTCACGGCGCGTTCTTTACGTTCCTCTTTTTTGCGCGCTCGCTCTTCCGCATCTTCTACAGGCGTCTTCTTAGACAGTTGCTCCCAAGCGTTTCCCAGCGACGAGCTTCTCGCTGCGTCATCAGATGCGCCCGCTTTTAGATATGTACTGAAGAGCTCTTCGCGCAAGGAAGATGATCCCACAGCGTCATAGCGGGGATCGGACACCAAATGTGTTTTGATCTATATCACGGTTAATGACAGGCGTACCAACAAACGCTTGCGATTCTCACCTCCTTCCATATTGCGCCAGGCTGAGCCAGGCCGCTCTCCTTGAGCAGCGCAAAGAAGTCTTTCTCTGCCTTCTGAGCTGCGGCTCGTTTCTCTGTGCCGGGAATACATTAGCTGCGAGGAGCTGTGGGAAGTTGACAGGTTGACAGACTCACGTTCACCAAGCTCTTTGAGGTAGTCTCTGAAACGCTTCTCACGTTCCCTATCGTCACGTCCCCAACTGTAGAAGCGGCGGTCTTTCTTCCACTGCCTCCGCCACTCCGTCCAGCTGGTCCGCGTACTCTTCACCTCATCCTTGAGCAGACGCTCAAAATCTTGCCGGGGGTCCGAGGTCTCCTTTTCAATCTTCACTTTGGATTCTCGGAGCTCACGCGCACGTTCCCGGCAATACTCGTCAAACGCCTCTCGCCGCGCAGAGACGGAGGGGAGTAACACATATCGGGGATCCGAGACGAATAGTGGTAGAGATGTGTCCCACGGATGGAGGGGATTAATGTTCTTTTCTCGGAGCAAAGTCTGTGTATTGCATTCGGTTAAATTCCATTAATGCAAGGATGTGATCCGGGCCCCACCTTGAACAGAGCTTTCGCCTCGTCAATCGACAGGTCAACGCGTGAAGGCATGTTGATCTGAGGCACGCCCTTCTGCTTTTCTGCCTCCTTGAGCTGGCGGGCTTCCTCCTCATGTCGCTTCCGCTCCTCCTCCTGTCGTACTTTCTCCTCTTCGGCCTCTTTGGCGAGCTGTACGGCCGCTTCTTTCTGCCATTCTTCCTCCTCGCTTTCCTCGTCCTCATCTTCGTCCTCGCCGCTCATGTCCTCGTCCTCCACCGCTTCGCCGTCCACCTTAGCCTTCTTAGACACCACGATCTCGTCCACGGGTACCGCCTCTTCGACCTTGCGCTTCTTGACCATGCCCCGTACCTCGCTCTGTATCCGCTCAACCTCCCTCGCGCGCTCCTCCTCGGCCCTCCGCACTGCGTCCTCCGCAGCCTTCGCCTTCTGCAACGCCTCCTCCCGCTCCAGCTGTTCCACCGCCTCCTTGAGCTCCTCCGGGACAGTCCACACGCTCTGCTTGCGCCCGGTGTGCGTATAGAACGTGTTTCCCTCGTTCGTGATGACGCGCAACCATTCTGTGCCCGGGATCGGGGTCTTCACCACCGGTTTCTCCTTCTTCGCCTTCTTCTGCACAGGTGCCGCGGCCTGCGGGATGACTGGGAACGCCGGAAGCGGGCGGACGTACGTGGACTCTTGCGTCTGCGCGTTGAAGTAGTACGGCTGGCCGTTCGGGCCTGTTCAGTGCGGGTGCCGTCAGCGGGTGGTGGGGCGCGTCCGGAGACTATCAATGACGTGCCTTTGTGTTCGGTCCAGCCTGGGGGCAGAGGTGGCGGTACGTGGAATACTGGAGGTGGTATTGCGGCCATGACTGCGGATGGTGGGCAACGATGGCTCGAGTAGTACTTGACTTTCAAGGTGGACGCGGTTCACGAAGCGTAATGCTCATGGGCGTCCAATGTTTGACTCTCTGGCGTCACGGATATATAAGGCTAGGCGTCCATATCGGTCCGACGGCACCGGGGTCCATAGGGCGCATCTCGCTATGCGTGCTGTGCTGCTCATTCTGTGCTAGTTTCAGACTGCAAGCTTATTGAGCTGCGCTGTGCGAAGCGGTGGAGGGAACAGATCCATGTTTATGCTGTTTCATTCCGATAAATTATGCCAATATTTTGATACATCTCAGCAACTCGAGGCCTGAGGCCATGGGAGGCCCTCCATCCTCATGCGGGACTTGCCTACAAGAAGTGCCTCGGGCCTCACAGCTCGTCGTGGCGCTTCGTGTCTACGGGCACGTCCTTGACGACGTTCCCGAACTCGTCGATCTCCTCAACCTCCCACGAGACCTTCCCCCGTCCGTCCGCGAACTCGTCGGGCTCCGGGACGTCCGCGTCCGCGGGCAGCTCTGGGTCGACGGGCGGCGCGGGCTTCACGGTCGTGTCTGTCGGCGCGGTCTCGGAGACGCCGAGCGAGCGACGTAGGATGCGGTCGACGCGGGTGAAGAAGCTATCGGGTGGGCACAGGTCAGCCACCGGACGGTTGCATGGGACAAGACCACTCACTCGTTTGAGTCGGTGACGGCAAAGCCGGAGCGCACAAGCGCACCATCGACGAGAACGGTGGCGACTTCCTTGAGCTCCTCCTCGGCCTCGGGGTCACGCTCCTCCTCGTCCGTAGGAAGCTGTTCGATCCGCCTAAGGAGGCCCTCGATGAGCGGCGAGCGCGGGTTGACCTCGAGCACCTTCTGCTTCTTCGCAAATTCCCACATGTGCTTATGGTTTGCCTGCGCGTGCGAAGAAGCTAGGAATATACAATCAGTACCTACAGCACTAGAGCAGTAATTTGACGAGCGATACATACAAATCAGTTTCTCGAGGTTCGCGGTGTAACCGCTCTCGTCGGCGACGATGGCGCAGGAGCTAGTGACAAGACGGTTCGAGATGACAACTACATGATGATGAGTCGCGTGTGTATATGACGACGAATCGATGCTCACCATCACGAGCAGCGCCTTTCTCGCGGATCTCCTTCCGGAGCCACTCAATCAAGGGCTGGAACTTCTCGGTGAGCCGAGCGTGCTCCTCTTTCTCTGCTTCTTCGGCATCTGTAGAGCTAGTCAGTGGTGAAGATGTGATCCTGCATTGAAAAGACGTACCTTCGTCACCAAACTTCAAGCCGGCCTTCGCAACATCCTGGAAGGGAATTTTCCTGCGCACATTATAAGCTTATAAGCAGCGCCTGGGTATGGTTCACTCACTTCCAACGGCGAATGTTGGTAATAAAGACCTCATCAAGAGGGTCTCCCAATAGGAGAACCTCGTAGCCACGAGCGTGGAGCTTTTCAATGAAGACGCTCTTTGCGAGCTCAGTCGCGCTCTTCCCCATATCCGCAAGGTAGAAGATTTGGTTTTGGCCCTGCTTCTTGTTCTCCAGGTACTATACAACTGTTTGAGGGACGTCCTGCTGCTCATACAAGTGGGTTCACATACCTCATCAAGCGATGTGCTGTTGCGCTGGTTGGTCGTGAAGCGCACCAGCGTAGCAAGCTTATCTCGGTTCTTGAAGTCCTCGACTGCACCGAGCTTGAACACGTTACCGAAGGTCTCTTGCACCTGCTCCCACTTTTGCGGGTCCTCAGACTGGAGGCGCTTAAGGAGCTGGAGGAGGCGCTTAAGGATTATGCCCTTGAGCTGTTTGAGGAACTGGTTGGACTGCAAGGTCTCGCGCGAGACGTTCAACGGGAGGTCCTCCGCGTCGACGACAACCTTCACCCAGTTCGCCCACTTGGGGAGGGCGTCTTCGCCAAGGTCGGACGTGATAAACACACGCTTGACCATCAGCCGGATGTCCTTTGTGATACTTTGGAGGGGGTTCTGCCAGTAGCTGTCATCCCTGTAGAACAATGCGTTAGAATGTCTGCGCTCCCTCGTGTCTACAGAACACTTACAGACGAGACGGCACGTAAATGATGGAGCGGAAGGAGACACCAGAGCCAGAGTCACCCGCAAAGTGGTACCACGCGAGCGGCTTCTGGTAGTCCTTGTACGTCGCTTGGTAGAAGGCCTCGTACTCCTCGTCCGTCACTGTCTTCGGGTCACGCATCCAGATCGGGGGCTGCGAGTTCAGCTGGATCCACTCCTCGACGGTGATCGGCTTCATCTTAGGCTCGCGCTTTTCCTCAACGGTCGGCTCTTCCTCACTGACGTCCTCAACGACTGCCTCGTCTTCGTCAACATCGTCCTTCTCTGTCTCCTCTGCCGTCGCCTTTTCGGCTTCGGCGGCCTTAGCAGCTTCAGCTTCGGCCTCCTCGTCGATAACCATGTCTGTACGCGTGGTGTACATGTAGATTGGGAATGACGTTGAGAAAGAGGAGTGCTTGCCACTATATTCAGGTCCGTCAGGTGCTTTATGTATGATGCTGGAAATATACTTACACCAATTCCGAGATGGTATGAGTGTCAACATATTCGACAGCCTCAGGCTTGAGGTAGAGTGTGATTTCCGTACCGCGCCCGAGAGTATCACCGCGGGGGTCCGGAAAGATCTCATAGGAGTTCTCGTCCGCCCCAGAACTGAAGACGTACTGTGCAGGGTTCGGGTTCTGTGAAGACTTTGCGGCGAGGGATGCCACTTCTACCCGATCGGCGACCAAGAAACTGAACACAATATGGATAAACAGTCGAGGCCTGTGACTGGTGAGACCTCACCTGCTATAGAAACCGAGACCGAATGCGCCAATCAAGTTGCCGTTGCTCGTTGTGTCGCTCTCCGCCTTGGTAAGAAATTCGGAAGTACCGGACTTGGCGAGAGTACCCTGTCATGACTTGGTTGAGGGGGCCAATCGAAGAAAAGGGGAAGCGGCGGCACATACGAGGTTGTTGGCAAGTTCATCGGGAGTCATGCCGATACCGGTGTCTGTGCACGTATCAGGGACTGTCTATGGGAGCTATGCTTGGTCACATACCTCTGATGACAATTTTGGCGGTACCATCCTCACTCTTCTCCCCCTTGATCGTAATGTTCATGGTCTCAGCACCGGAGAGAACCTCAGGCTCGGTGAGCGACGTCAGTCGTAGCTTCTCAAGCGCATCGTTCGCGTTGGAAATCAGTTCACGAAGGAAAACATCCCTGCAGATGTGCCAAGTTGGTTGCCTGCACGATGTTTACAACACACCGAACACACCTGTGCGAGTACAGACTAGAGAGCACCGGTTAACCAAAACGTGACGGGCTTAGCGGACTCGGAACATACCTATTGATGACTATCTTGCGAAGACGTGCGACGTCACTCTAGATCGACGGTGAACCTCGTGTTCGGTAAGAAAGCTGGAATACCGACCTGGTATGCATGCCTCTGCTTCGGCACGTCGGAAGCAGCCTGCGCGAATACATGGAGGGAGAGGACGGTGAAGGTAACGAGGAGAGAGCGAAGCAGCCGCATGGCTGGCGGAGGACGAGGGGACACTCAGCACTTGGTCGGAGAGGGTGGACGCGGGGGCGGCTGTGTAAGCGCAAGTTATAAGTCGCGCGTCCCAAAGTACTGACGTGTCATGATCCAGATCACCGTCGCAAAGTGCGCGAAACGCGATCACGAGGTCCAACATGCCTGTCTCGTGATGACCCCCAATCCGCTCGTGCGAAGGATTGGAATATAATACATATGTCAACGTCGGAGCCAGACCTCGGGCCTCAGAGCGAGCCAGAAAACACAGGAACACGGCCAGCAAGAGCTCCCTCCTCCCTTCAATGCACTGGCACTTCAACTATTAGCAGCGCGCACAATGATGCCTTCCAGGCGCGGCACCGCATTCCACCGACGCCCTCTGGCTGTTCGGGCGTCAGGACATGTCTCCGCAAACGGACTCGGACTCGGAGCGGAGAAATCGTGTGAAGAACCTGGCGCTCAAGAGTGCGGCAACCGCTGTACCCTGATAGATTCAGAGGAGTCTTCCTGGGGTTTAGGTGTTTCCTTGCGTGGTGGAAAGGGTCGTTTCGTACTAACCTCAGGCTCGTCACGACAACAGACGCGGATAGACGCCCAGGCCTACATCGCCGCGTGGAATTCCCATTCTGGGACCAGTGCAGGATCGCATGCAAGCGCCCGTCAGCAGCGGCCGCATTACGGTCGAGTCTCGACTTCGACCTCCCTCTTCCCGACGCTCTCTACGCCCGCAGGTTTCCTCCATCGTCTCTCATTCCTTCACAGACTTGCGGACACTCCCAACACAAACCCGCTCACCGATATCACAGGATGTCCGCACCATTCTCTCGGCTGCAGCTCGCTGCAGCTCTCATCGGTGAGCTGGACTTCCTTCCGGATTGGCAATGCACTCTGATATCACGGTTCTCCTTCAGAATACGACAACGACGACGAGGATCAATCCAAGCCGCGCAGGTCTGCTCAAGACAGCGCCATCTTTCTGCCCTTTCGAAACCGACCCATTCGGCCGCCTCCTCCGGAGCGCAGGAGCACTGATTACCTAGGTGTTTCTCTTCCAAGCGAGACGGGCAGTATCGCCCCCCGGGACTCTCTTGCCTTTGACCGCAAATCGCGCGCCTCAATTGATGCCCTTCGGAATCCCTTCGCACGCGAATCGACGTTCGAGGGAGGGCTTGAGGACGAAGAAGAGGAAGAGGATCTGGAGGTGGACTTGGCGTCATGGGGTCTGGACGCTCTCGTTCCTAAAGAGAAAGAGAAATCCAAACACTCGCGCAAGAAGAACAGGTCAGATGCCCTCCCAAACCCCTACCAGCAGTCCCCATCTGCACGAGAGGGTGGAAAACCTCATGGAAGGACTATGAGCATGAACATGCTGAACGGTCTCGGCGAAGGCGGAGCATTCCTCGACTCACAGTCCATTACACCCCCGCTCGGGCCTCGCCGACACTCCATCGGTGACCCTCTTGATCTCCCCACGGCATATTCTGCTGAACCCATCGTCCCTTCGCGCTCTCGCAGTCCGTCAGCACATGCTCTCATTGACAGGCTACCCCTCCACTCTCCGTTGCATTCCGTCCCGTTCCCAACGAGCGAGACCGTCCGCTCCCCATCGCCACAGGCGGACGGCCTCGATCGACGGCCACCGTCGTCGCTTAGCATGGGGTCTCGCGCACTCCTGAACGAAGACGTCCGCTCTGCCTCCCCGAGTTCTCGCTTTGATCCCAGGGCAGCCCGCGGCCGCACCTATTCCAATGGTTCCATGGGGAATATGCTCACGACCGAACCCCCGGCAGACGAAGATAACCCGTTCGCGGTTCGTCCCCCGTCCCCGAGCCGCATGTCGCGCTTCGACCCCAAGGCGCAGCGTGCGCGCACACTCTCTCATGGCACGATGGCGACCCAAATGATGCTCGACGACATGCCTCCGGACGCAGCGCCCCCGCGCGAGCGCCGCTACTCGCGCCTAGAGCTGATGCGCCCCAAGGTGCTCATCATGCCGAGCCCGCTGCAGTCCGCCCAGACAGCATCAGGTTCCCAGCCCGCAATTCTTGCCCGCGAAGGATTCGAGCTCTCGACGGACGGGCGACCACTCCCGCCTGGGGCTCGCGCGGGACGCCGTGTTTCGCAGACGCTCTCTGTGCTCGAGCCCGGTCTCAACGCGGGACCTGTGGCGTCGAACTCGTTCACGCCGAACCCGCGCAGCAGTCTCACGCTGTCGCAGCTCGTTTTCCGTAACACGCTCATGGTAGATGGGCAGCGCGATGTCGCATACGCTGATATTGAGGGACAGCTCAAGCGTGCAACGGAAGATGGGGAGAGGGTCGAACCTGAGCCTGAGCCTGAACCTGAGCTGCAGCCGGATATCCCGATAGTGCAAGTGGAGGAAACCACCGGCCCCAAGAGGGGTCCAGGGAAGTTGTACGGGCGAAGCCTGATTGACGACCTTGAAGCCCGCAAAGCCGAGATGCGCGGAAAACAACGGTAGGTCCTCTCTCCGAACGTGCCGCTTGAGTCTAGCGGCTCATTGCGGTATCTAGTGTATTCCGAGGTGACGAGCGGCCTTCCATGATGGCGCGCTCCAGCACCCTGATCAATCCCGATGAACTCAAACGGCCTACGTCCCAACATCTCGCCAGCTTCAACTCCCAACCGAATCTTGCTCGGCGCAACTCCGTGAATGCGAAGCCGCTCCTCGACTTCGAAGAGGAGATACCAGGCGCCCCACGCAAATCTCTACATCCCGGGGGAGGCGCGAGCAACACACGAACCGTGTTCGGCGTCGACACCCTCTGGGAGCGGGAGCTCTCGAAGCTCAGAGCCATCGAGGAGCAGGAACGCCAGGCGGAAGAGGAGCGCAGGAAACGCGAGATGACAGAGGAAAGCAGAGGTCGCAAAAGGAAGGGAAAGAAGAAGGGCAAGGGCGAGGACCTCGAGCCTTCCCCCTCCCTCGCCGTTTCCGAATCACTGTCCCCCGCTGTCTCCGCTGACGCCGTCAGCAGGCAACTCACCACGCCGCCGCACATTCTCCCCGAGATCCCCAAGACGGTTCGGAGACGGCCGCCGCCCCCGGCCGCTGGCGACGACGACGAGTCCGATGAGGACAGTGACTCGAGCGACGCGCCCGCCCCCCAAGTCGCTCAAACCTCCGGCTGGCACTCGGACGAAGAGGACGCAGGGCCCCGACGGACGACGGGCACCGGCCCGCGGTATCCGCCCACGGGCCCCCCACGCCTGCCACCGGTCGTCAGACGGGCAGACGACGAAAGCAGTGAGGAGGACGTGCCGCTCGTCGCGACGATCGGGCGTGCGGCACAGCGTCTTACTCGACGGCACACGGGCGGGGCCGAGAGCTCGGACGAGGAGAAGCCGCTGTCGGTGCTGCTCGACAAGACGAAGCAGAGGCTGCCGTCGATCGCCGGCGGCAGCCTCTCACCGCTCTCCGCGCGCCCCGGGAACGCCGGCGACGAGGACGAGGACGACGAACCTTTGGGCCTGCGCGTCTCGCGCATCCCTCCTGGATTTGGCGGCGGCGGTGGTGGCGGTGGTGGCGGCGGCGGCGAGGACGAGGACGACAAGCCATTGGGACTGCATCCCGAGCAGCTGCGCAAGTCGCAGTTTTTCATGGCCGCGCAGCAACAGCAGCAGCAGCAGATGCTCGCGCAGGCGCAGATGGCACAGATGCAACAGGCGCAGATGCAGCACGCGATGATGTACGCCGCGCCCCCGTCGATGATGGGCTCGGGCTACTTCGGCCCGCCCGTGCCCCCGCCGATGATGGTGTACCCGCAGCTGCCGTCGACGCCGCCCCCGATGCAGGATGCGGTCAAGTTCGGGCGGGTCGACAAGTGGCGGCACGACGTCGCCGTCGAGGGCGAGCGCTGACGTGCATCTATGTAGCCAAGCTCATAGGACTGCTAGGATTTTCTTTCGCATACCCTCCTTTCTTTCATTCACTACGGACTCGGATCGCTTCGCTCGCCCTCTGGTAGTACTTCTGGTGTTTTATCCTTGCTTTGGCCGGCTTTCGCAAACCCGTCACGACTCATGCCCCTCGCTCCAGCTCTAGCGCACTCATTTGCCCTAATCGTTCGCTCTATCAACCATCATATCATGCACGCCGTCGTCGCGCCCGATGCATGTACGTAGCACACACCGCATATCATATCCTGCAGCAAGAGAGAATACAGTATAACTTGTAGAATGTCCGGAGAATTATGCGTGCGTGACTACAAGTTGGGGAATGAAGAGTGCTCCAAGGATGACTGGTATCTTTGGCATAAGAGAAATGCGACGAAGGGTGGGGGGAACGTGAGTGGGAGGCGGGGAGAGGGAGAGGCAAGGGGGGGGGGGTGGACGGGGATGAGGAATAACAAGGCCGGGTGAAATGTCTCGACTACACAGGACTTCCAATATGGGTGCATAAGACATAAATAAAACTACCTACGTGTGCATGGGCGATGGCAACGGCGCGAGAACTACCTCAACGCGGCTGCGGCCGACTCCTCCGGCGGATTGGGATTGAGCACATACAACCTGCGCTTCGGAACGGTGACAATCGACACGTCACGGCGGCTGAGCTCGTCCTCAATCCGCCGCTGCCGCGTGTCTTCGTCCTCTTCGTCGTCGTCGTCGTCTACATCGGGCGAGCCGTGTCCATGAGAATGAGAGAGCGACATGGGGTAGTCGGGCTCGACGGCAAGCGTGGCACGATAAAGTGGCTGGTGGTGCTGGTACGGGCCGCGACCGTCCGACGGGAATGGGACTGCGTCAGGTTCATTCGTCGACATCGGCCGCGAGCCGCTCGGTGAGCCTCCGCGGGGCACGGGCGAGAACGTGACGGGCTCCGCGCGCAGACGGCTGAAGATGACAGAGAGGATGGACTTGCGTGGGTAGCCGTTCCATGCGAGCGTGATGAGGATAGCATAGAACGCAACGGTCCACGCTAGAAACACGCCAAACGCTGCTTTTGGGCCGTGTATCCATAGCGCTACCAAGGAAAGCGCGGAAAGCGCGAGGAGAAGGGCGTGGAAAAGGACATGAATGAACCCTTCAAACGGTGGGGGCAAGACGGGGTGCTCCACGGGGCTCTGGTGACCCATGAGCCCGTTAGTGCTGGTGATCTCCATAGGCGTCGTGCCTGGGGTCCACGGCTCCGGACCCCTACGCTCCATCGGACTAAGGTTGTAGCCAAGCTCGCCCTAGACAGTCACTATGAGCCGTAGTGCATGCGTAGACCGAGGATAAACATACCATCCCATTCGTGCTACGCCTTCCGTCGAGCCAGCTCATATCACTGAGGTTGCGCGGTGTATGTGTGGGGCGTGGGTCGGAGAAAGCGGCGAGGCTGTTGCCGCTGGCACGGCGCTGACGCGCGGGCCTGTTGGTGACCTCGAAGGATCGCTGTGAGGATGTGTGCGTACGATCTTCAGAAGTCGTCTCGTTCGATCGGCGGCCCGTTATACCGGCCCAAGTACCGATGCCTGCCCATGATCTCACCCGCCTCCTCGTCTCGCCATTTGGCGCTTCGTTCGACAGCAGTTCGGACCTTTGCGAGGGGCTCATCGCACGACCGTTCACGCTGGATTTCTCCAATGTCGAGTCTGCGCGCTGTCGACCTTCAACTCCCTCCGAATCTCGACTACCATCGAAGCGCCTGATGGCCAAGGCAATGATAGACAGGAGAGGCACGAGGCCGTACAAACCCGCGAAAAGTGCCAGTCCAGCTTTGGCATGTGGAGTCTGCAGGTCGATAGATGATACCGAGCGCTTTGTGATGGTCGTGGTAGTCGAAGTCAAAGACGTGAATGCAGTCGCCAAGCCTGCGATACCTAGGCCATATGCAGCGATGCCAACAACAGCACCGAGGTAGAAAAGAGCTAATTGCCGTTCTGCCGGATGAGATATGCCGACAGAAGGGAATGCAAGCCGGTAGAATACCAAGGCGGGGAAGAAGAGGGCAACCGATATTGCGGCAGTGGACTTGTGAATGGTTGAAGTGTCATATGCAACAGCATTCGTCGGTGACGATGGGGGAGATGTTTGATCCGGGCCTTGAGATCCGGTCCCAGTTGGAGACGTGCTGGTAGGAGCTGGGGGAGACGTAGACGATGAAGACTTCAGGGCTGTCGCGCATTGCGTCAGATACTGAACGCTGACGCCTTGTCCGTTTGCGTTGAAACCAGTTGTCAAAGTGCCGCTCCCGAAACCCGACCACTTCTGGTTCGAACCGGTTATCGTTGCATTATATGCCCTGAGCAGCCAAACATCTGCAAGGTAGTTCCCAGAGGCATCACGACCGCCAAATACGATCGTATCGGAAACAGCGACGTCAGGCTGTCCAATCAGTGCCCCGGTCCATGATAAAGCAGCAGCGCCCTGGCGAGGAGAAGGGTATGAAACCTTTCCATTAGTTCCTGGATCACCCGCAGGCAAGACTCTTGCCCAGGCAGCTGATGCAAGGAAAGTCAGTATTTGCTAGCAACAATCGCCACAATCGTGAATGCAGACCTGTTCCAACATCAAGCACGGCCTGCGGAATAGTCCTCAGAGATAAGCTACGACATTGCAAGGCCTTACACTTACCACTTCGCCTCGTTGCAACCCACCACCGTCATTCCATTGTGAATCGTTGAACGTTCCGAACAACACAAAAACTTGGCTGTTGAAGCTATGAGATGCTTCGCACATGTTTGGAACCACGGCCGGATCGATACGAGGCGCTATGCAAGCCCCAACGTCGATCACGTTTCCTGTGGGTGTGTCGATGATATGTGTGTCTTGTAGCGCGCAAGAAGAATCCAGAAAGGAACTTTGAGATGATCCAGGCGAACAACCTCCGACAGCGATGATCTTCTGGCCAACCACAGTGCCTCCTGCGGAAAGCCTTGCGCTGACGTCAGAAGACACGCTAACGCGCGACCAACTGGCGGTCACACTAGACGGCAAGTTGGAGGAGAGGGTCCCCGAGACCTCCATTTGCCATACTTCGGATAGCGGATAAGCCTGCTTTCCGTCGTAGCCACCGGCCATGTAGAATGTATTGTTGGGCGTAGTTGTTCTGGGATCGGTGGAGAACTTGACACGAGTATCAATGCCACCTACGGCGCCCCATCTTCCGGATGGGCCACCTGGTGACACCCCAACCTTGGCCCAGAATTGGCTGGTGTAGTCGAATTCCTGCATGGCGCGATAAGTTCAGCACCACCGGCCGGTCGGAAGGCACCTACCCAGACATCATTTGCAGGACTAGTACTCGAACCCTCCCCATCAATGACTACATGACCATGCCGGCTACAAAACATGAGAAGAGAACGAAAGAGAACGAGCTATGTAGACTCACTAGCTAGCGGCGGAATCGTCGCCACCTATTGGGGCAGCCCTGATGGAGGGTGAATCGGTCAAGCCCGAGGGCATAGCGGCAGTGGTCCAACGGAGGTTCCGAGTATCAATACTGCGTGCATTCGACTTGAGCAAAGCTCGTACAACAAGAGAAACATGCATCACAGGCGTACAGATATGTTTGTGCCGCAGGGATACCCTGCTGCGACTCTCCGCCAAAGATCAGAATAAATCCGCTCGTATCGTCGTAACCGATCGTCGCGTCTTTGAGGGGCGGGGCGGCAGGACCATCAAGAAGCTGGGAGAGGTTGATCCACTGGAGAGGGGGAACAGGCATAGAAGAGGAGATGGCCTGGGCATGAACAGAAAGAAGAGAGGTAAACGAGAACAAGAGACCGAGGAAAACATGGCGAGAGCGAGACGAAGGAGAGCAAGACATTGCTGGTCGTCGAGGGGCGTGAAGCGAGGGGCGTGGTGAGCCCACGCTCATTGCGAGCTGGGAGGAGGAGAGGACAAAGCCAGCGGATCGATGTCGAACGCGTTGTTCAGCCCCCGCGAGGTCAGGTCAGGTCAAACACCCGGCCCTCTCGGCATCCCCGTCCACCGCCGGGCGTCTCTCTGCCTCGCCTCCTCCGAGCGGTCTCCTCCGCCCGACGTCCATATTCCTCCCTCGTCCTACTCTCATCGACACCCACAGCCTCTCGTAGCCCAGTCTCTTCCCTGCTCTTGCACAGCGAATATGCTTAGCCTTTTTCCACCGCTCTGTCGAGCTCGACCGACGCCACAATCTCAGAGCGTCCCCTGCCTCCCATCTCCCAACCGCACCGTATCCCGTTCGCAGGCGGACTGCGGATGCCGCTCTCTATCGGCGGTCCCAATTCCAAAGGTCTCGCACATGTCTGATGGGTCACAGCAAATCTAGGCCTGCCATGCGTCCGTCCAGCCCGCATTATGTCGACCTCTATGACGCCCGTTCATCGCCGAGTCCGACTCATGTGGCCGTCTCCAAGCACAGTAACAATACCCAGCCGCACGTTGTGCACCAGCAGCATTGTGGCGGCCGCAGTCACCATACGACCACGCAAGGCCAGACGGGGTAAGTATCTATTTATGAACCTAAGCCGCGTCGCTCGGCTTCCCGAGTTCACAGCCATTCATTTCACTCCGCTGGTTTTTCCATCCGCACCCGTTTTGAAAGGTTCAAGCGTTGCCCTGCGCGAACATGCCGTTGTCCCGCATTGTCTTCCACGCGACGTTCTCTCACACGTGAAAAAATTCTTACGTTTATATCTAGCTCGTCTGCCGCAGCGATGGAACCTGACCCAACAAAACCTTCTATTGCCTCCCGCCACCCGAATGCTCAATTTTCTCTGCTTATCCCCGAGCAGACGATCGCGTCAATAAGTCCACCGACGTTGTGCGCCTGTCGATTCTCAGTCCAGTCAGCCTTGTTGCAGATGAGCGGCTGATCCAGTCCGCACCGGACATCCAACTGAATATGCATCGAACTCAGCGCGGACCACAACCTGTGCGGTCTAGATGATCAAGGCGCCTTGGGGCCATAGCTTCGTGCAACAAGCTGCGAAAGTAGAACTACGACCGCTCGCAGCCACTAAAATGATGTCGGGTGAGAAATTCACTGTCAAAATGTCGCTGCTGGGACAGAATGGGTAACAGATGACTGATGACACCAAAGACATCACCTCCCGTGCATGAAGTTAGATGCCAATCAGCAGTCTTAGACCATCGCGGCCACTGATAATTGAATTATATTCATGTAAGTAAAGTACTTGATGGCGGCAGCACCATGGAACGAGGTATACCCCCCAGATCGTTCATTCGATCTTTATGAGCGGACGTTGAGAAGGCGCTCATAACGAGAGGAGGCACTTGAATGTGGTGTTCGCCCAATCTCAAGCGTTCCCCACCTCGGTCAGGGCGGCGAGGTCCCCTGCTTTCAGTCTACTTGTAACCCTATTACAAGTAGATAGACTCAATCGTCTTGTCGGAGCATCACGCGACGACACTTATTGCTGAACTATTGTTGGACTGGCAACGCTGGTCCATGTCAACTCTCCGGCGGCTCCCGAGCAACTCGGAAGAATGCGAGTAGTGTTCGAATTCAGGGAGGCCACTGTACGTCCCTTATCCCCGATATTGCGTGACTGCGAAAATCACTTAACAAACTTTCCTATATCGTATCCGCTATGTAATCCTGCTTCTTCCACACGGTGCAGCCCGCAGCGCGGTGACATCCAAACCCAGTTTCTCTTGCTGCATCTCAAGGTGTATTGTACAAATTCGCCGTCCCACCCTGGTGGTAGGGGCCTCGCACGAACATAGCCCTTCTCGTATCAAACCCCGCGCGCCAGGGACAACGCCTTCTCTATGTTCCAGCGGTGTGCTGCGCGACTCCAACAATGCCAGGCTCACCATTCACATCGTGTCTCCACTTGCGCCGAACGATTGGAGGCTCAAATTCGGAATGCCGGGTCGCAAAGAAGTAGATCCAGGTGGTAGGGCGGCGGGAACCCATCTCAGTCAACGCCGCGGTGGCGCACGGAATTTAAGATAAGCCCGCCATCTCATCATCTTTGGTGGCTGAGATCGTTATGAGTAGATTTGGCAGACTCCGCGGGGACTGGGGCAACTACAAGGCAAGGACGTTTTCGGCGTCGACCGGACAGAGTCACAGGTGTTTGTGAGGAATTTTTTAACTCAAACCGGAGGAGCGGGGCTGTATCTTTCAGGCTCAGGCAAACCACATGAATGGGGCACCGTCGGTCCTTTCAGGGCGCCGACGTTAGAACGCCACTGCTCGTATCAACGGTGGCATTCTAGGCTATTATATGGGTCATGACGCTCACGCTCGGTATGTTTGTTCATCGCACCACTGCAAAACAAGTATTCGTCGGGAGCACACTATGAGTGTAATGCTATCCCCCGCAGCCACACCAAAGTATCGAGCGCTGCACAGACGACAGATACTTGACTACGAGATAGTGCCGCGATCGATGTGCATACGCTGCTCATTGCGCGCTCAGGCATGCATTTCGGAGGTTTCTAGGCTTCTGATCTTCTTATTGATACCGTCACAATGGTCACCGCGTGCATCCACTTCAATACCAAACGGCATGTTTCTTCTCTCCTGCGATATCATGGTACCCCGCAGCGTAAGGAGCCTTTAGGTATTTGTCTTATACCCTCGTACAGCCCCACATTGTGTTAACGAGGTGGCCATAAGATGTGATCTCGTTTGGCACCCAGACCGCGCCTCCTGAAAAGAAGCATACGCGTGAGAGCCGTATATGGCATTTCAGCGCTGAGCACTGAAAGCACCATGGGGTGGTGCGAGAACCCTGAACCCGCTGACGTCTCAATGTGAAGACGCGCCAAGTAGGGTATCGCCGCGTATCGCCCCGGGGTCGATATAATTGTACCGAACGCATTCTCCCCCGGACCGCTCGCTGTCGGGAAAATGTGCTAATCGACTAACAACTCCCGCCGTGCACGATATCTCTGTCTGACGATTCCGCGTATTGATGCCCGCCGGATACCAGGCGTTTCGATCGAGGCGCGATTGAGGCGCGCACAGAAGCAGATGACTGGTGGGCATTGCAGCAATGGAGGTTAACGATGTCGTGCATCGATCACCCACTATTCAAAGATGATGCAGTGTCGTCGGTGACAAACGACCTCCGATGTTACGGCATGTAGAGCGTTTGCGAGCTACTCTCAATGCCGTACGAAGACACTGACTACTGACCTCCATACTCCCTGGCGAGTATCGTCTTGATATGCAGATCGAGGCTTATTAATACGCCTATGTGACAACAAACCCACCCAGAGCCAGAGGACCTCGTCTCAAGAAAGGAACCTCGTCAACACAAAACATCACTCTGGCATCCCTTGAACTATCAAAGAACTTGTTCTATTGCCCAGAGAACGATGATGCTCTCTTCGGCCCCTTTTGACTGAAGGGGCCTCCCACTAGCTCAAGATGGAGACGGCGCGCCCGTGTGCCAATAGCGTTTGCTATCACGCATGAGAGAAGAAGGGTTTGGATGGACGGGTCACCGCCGAAGACCTGCCACGCGAAGGACAGTGAACCCTGATTTTGAGCGTTTGATCAAACGGCATTACCGGAAGCGCCCCTTTGGCGGCCCAGGCCTGGAAAAGTCCCAAGCCCGGAGAGTTTGGCGCGGCTGGAGGAGCCATATCTAGTAGCGCCCTAACGGGATAGGCTAGGATGGGCCATGATGTGATTAGCGCCCATTTGTTTGGTTAGGCTTTGTCGTGTAGGCGTGCTGCCATCATGCGAACGTGCCGTTTTTCGCACTATTTACGGACGCCGCCCCGCCGGCCGCTCCCAGGCATTTTACACGATTCCCCGAGCGCCATAGCAGGACGGCATCCACAACCGTCTTCATCGACCCGTTGAAACGGAAGGGCGCTTGCCGCTAACGGCCCTCCCTGCTGTGTGGTCGATCTTGGATCGCTTTCCACGCTCCCCTCAAGCGCTCATCTGAGAGTTCAGATGCCGACAATATTGGGTTGCGCGCCAGTCTTAAAGCCTCTGTTTCCCTGCACTTGCCTGTACCTTTCCCCCCACCCCCCACCCCTCCTGGAATACGCATTATATCGAAATTGCATTTCTCCTTCCTCTTTGTTGGTCTTCTCAGTTCCAGGCCATCTTTGCATCACTATGACTTCACGCCGAGGCAACACACTCCATGGCAGCTTTGCGAGGTGAGTGTGGCGTACTACCACATCATGCGCACTTCCCCCGCTTGCAGTTCAAGCATCGTATATAAGTGTGCCATCAACGACCATCTTGTCCCCGCGACGTCTCTCGCACTCTCGATCGTGCAAACATGCGTTGTAGAAGACGTTGCTGACTTACGCCACATTGACTTTTCGCAGTGCGCCCCCATCCCACCGTAATCAAACTGCCTATGACAGCTCCAGGAGCCATCTATCATCCGTTCCGACCAAAATGAAACCTCCTCCCGATCCGTCGGCCACCACCCTCTCGACGCCACCTCCTCCACCCCCGGTTCCCACGCGGTAGGACTCATATCCTGCTTCAAGTGTAATCGATACTAAATTCGCGCCGTAGTACGGGCGAACGCTCTATCCTTGACGACCAGGCGATCGCGCGCTATTCTTCAAACTTTGACCCAAGAGCGTTGAGCCTGTCGGTGTACGAGCTTCCAACTGCAACCTTCATGTGGCCCCGCTTTGGTGTGAAGACAACGAATCCCCCTTCCGACGATTCTATGATATACGTCCAGTATAAGCAGTCGAAAGAGGGAACGGTCCGAGACAAACGCGACCCTTTGGACTCTTCTCCGAGTCTGTCCGCGCTCGAGTCTTTTTGGTGAGTGGCTGTTGCGTACCTCTCGTCATGGCGTATCTGATTCCCGGCGCCATCAGGTCTGGCGGATCGAATGCGACGCCCCCTTCCACGCCTGCATCAACACCACCTCGCGAACTTCGCAAGAGGGAGTCTTCGTCAACGATCGAGTACGTCCCTTGGACACGACGCCGACGCCACCACACTCACCAAGTCTGCCATCGTAGCGAATGTCCCGCGAGCCCCTCAGATCGCTTCTTGAAGCGCCCTAGGTGAGATTCAAGCTATCTCGATCATTTCTGTGGTTTGAACTCTCCGCTCCAGGACTGCGGGCCAAAGCTCTGTTGGGGACACGAGCTCGGAGCGCAGCACGGTGGCGGGCACCTCTGCGGATCATGCGCCGCGTCAGAAGGAGATGGAACTCCAAAGGAGCTTCCATTCTCTCGGTATCGAATCTGACGGGAGCGATGTCGAGATCAGGAATGAGGCGGCTGTCCACAGTGCCAGTCATTCGGATCTTGAACGCTCTCCCAGTGCGAACGCGCATGCGGGCGTGGACATCTCTTCTGTCTGGGATGTTTCTCCCAAAAGAAGAGCGCATGAGATGCAGGACGAGTGGTTCCGGTACCTGCAGAAGGTGCCGGACGAACATGTTGAGGAGGGTCGCGAGTGGAAGTGCATCTGGGTAGATGAGGAGGGTGCAAAGTGCACTTACCACGCGAAGAAGCATCTTATCAAGCGCCACGTCGAGGCACTGCACTTGAAGTTGCGGTACGTTTCGTGCATCCTCCCCTTGGTAGATGTCGAGCGATGGTCCTAATTGACACGCGTCAGTACTTGGATCTGCCCAATCTGTGGGAAAGGATGTTCTCAGAAGAGTGCCTTGAACACCCACTTGAACACACAGTAAGCGCATCTTTCTCTTCGCGCGTTCGCCGTTTCTCAACCCCTGCCACAGCACCGGAGCAACGCCGCACAAGTGTAACTACTGCGAGCACAGATTCAAGGACCCTGCACGTCGCCTGAGGCACATGCAGAGGGCGCATGGCTACCAGTCATGCCGGCAGTTGAAGAAGGCTAAGGCGGCCGCTCAGGCTAGGGTAACCGCCAAAAAGCGGGCCATGAATGCCGCCGAAGGAGCGTCCAAGGCGGCTCCTAAGGCGAGGGTATCTGTTCATGGGACTGTTAGTCCCAGAGGTTCAGAGCCCAGTCCTTCACTCTGACTGATGCTCACTGCAGCACGTCATACAACGCCCCTGCCCACCTTCTCCTGCCGCCGTTGGTTGTGATTGTGGCCGGTCAGGACTCTCTCTTGCTATCAACACCTCTCCATATCTGTACGTTCGTATGCGCTCCGTCGGAGCTTGTTTTCTCTGCTCTACCTTGCTATTGTCTTCCTCTCCCGTTATGCCCGTGATGATCTGAACCAGGTCTGTTAGTCTCCCTGTTGTCGTTTGTCTCAAAGTCATGTTCTGCAGCGCAGTATGCTTTCTCGTGGTCATCGTACTCCAAGTTAACCTCGCGCCTGTCAAATATAATCTATAGCCGCGCGGTTTTTCCCGCTCAATCAAATTCTTTTCTATGTGAGCGTAGCAACTATCGTAGCGGCGCGACCTCAGCGTTCGGGAAAAGAACGATGATATTAATAGTTACCTATCGTAGCGGCGCGACCTAATGTACATGAGCGCAATGGAGCGATTAAGTAGCGACCGAAGCTCACCTCAGCGTTCGGGAAAAGAACGATGAGGTGGGCGCTCAAAATCGTCGCGCAAATCTACGATGGGCGCCTAACTACGATATGGGGCGGAGTAGCTTTGAATACGAAAACAAACGAATGTATTTACGTGTATCGTATGCGTGGTCCGAATACAACATGGAGCACCTCTTTGCTCTCTTCGGGCTACGTTCGCTTTGAGGGGGCGTGTTGTATTCGGACCACGCATACGATACACGTAAATACATTCGTTTGTTTTCGTATTCAAAGCTACTCCGCCCCATATCGTAGTTAGGCGCCCATCGTAGATTTGCGCGACGATTTTGAGCGCCCACCTCATCGTTCTTTTCCCGAACGCTGAGGTGAGCTTCGGTCGCTACTTAATCGCTCCATCGCGCTCATGTACATTAGGTCGCGCCGCTACGATAGGTAACTATTAATATCATCGTTCTTTTCCCGAACGCTGAGGTCGCGCCGCTACGATAGTTGCTACGCTCACACTCCAGACGTGGGCGCGGGAGTGCCTTGGTGAACAAGTCAGCCGGCATGTCCTCGGTGCGGAGGTGTTCGAGAGAGAGTTTGTTGTCTTCGACAGCTTCGCGAATAAAGTGGAAACGAATGTCGATGTGTTTAGTACGGGGGTGGAAGGCGTTGTCCTTGGCGAGCGCGATCGCGGAGCGGTTGTCGCAGTAGAGCGCAAGCGGATGTTTAGCGACGTCGGGGTGGATGATGTCGGCGAGAATGTACCGTAGCCACAGCGCTTCCTTGGCAGCGTGAGTGAGCGCGATGTATTCCGCCTCCGTGCTCGAGAGCGCGACGACGTTCTGCTTCTTGGCGGACCAGGAGATCGCGCCGCCGTCCAGAGTGTAGACGTAGCCGCTGATCGAATGGTGATGTTCGGTCGTCGAGCCCCAGTCTGCGTCCGAGAAGCCTTTGATGCCGTTTCGTGTGTCGCCGTAGATGAGCCAGAGTTCTCGCGTGCCTTTGAGATAGCGGAGGACGCGCTTTACGGCGTCCCAGTGCGCGCGCCCGGGGTTCTGCATGAATTGCGAGAGCGCGGTGACTGCGAACGTGACGTCCGGTCGCGTTCCCATCGCGGCGTACATGAGCGATCCGACAGCTTCGCGGTACGGTACGTCGCGCATTTCCTCGAACTGGCGCGGGGTAGCGGGCGATTGGTGTTTGCCTAGTGCGCCCCCTGGCTGGAGCGGCGTGGTCGCGGGGTTCGCGCTTTCGAGGTTGAAGCGGGCGACAATCGTATCTATGTACGCGCGCTGCGAAATTGCAAGCGTTCGAGCGGCGCGGTCGCGTTGGACTTCGATTCCGAGAATCCAGTGCATGGGGCCGAGGTCGCTCATATCAAAGTGCGACTTGATGTCCAACTTGAACGTAGCGACGAGATCGGGTGTGCCTGCGATCGTGAGGTCGTCGACGGACGAGGCGACGATGAGTGTCGAGTCGCCGTCGCGTCTGTACCACATTGCGTGATCGGCGGCGCAGCGCGTGAGGCCCATGGTGGTCATCGCTGCGGACAATGTCTTGTACCAGCCTCGACCAGCTTGCTTGAGACCGTAAAGCGTCTTCTTGAGACGGCAAACGAGGTGCTCTTTTCCGGGAGCAGCTGATCCGGGAGGTTGGCGCATGTATATCGTCTCGTCGAGTCGACCGTTAAGGTATGCTGACTTGACGTCCATCTGCTCGAGCTCCCAGTCGTAGCGAGCGGCTAGGGCAAGGATGGTGCGAATGGAGGAGAGCTTGGCGACCGGCGCGAACGTTTCGTTGAAATCGAGACCGGGGACCTGGGTGTGCCCTTGCGCGACCAAGCGCGCCTTGAAGAGCGTGATATTGCCGTCGGCGTCGCGCTTGATGCGAAAGACGTAGCGACATCCGACAATGTTGACGTCGGTCGGCGGTTCGACGAGCTCGTACGTGTCATGCTCTAGGAGATTGGCGTTCTCCTTGTTGATCGCGGCCTTCCAATGCGCCCAATCGGGGGACGCTTGCGCTTGCGCGAGGGTTTGGGGCTCCTGCCCGGCCTGAATTACGAGAGCGTGCTCGAACGGGTAGTGGACGTTGTAGACGTCTTCACTCCAGATGTGTTCGGCATCGTCCGATTCGTCGGCGACGACTAGGGCTGCGGCGCCCATTAGTTCGTCGGCATGGATTCCTTTGGGTGCGGTGGTGTCGCGTCCGTCGGTGGTGCCTTCGCCTCGCCTTAGTCGGAGAACGTACTCGGACGGCTTGCGGATGCGCTGGCCTCAACCTAGCGCAGGCTCGGGGAGCGCTACTTCCTCCGATTCGTTGTCTGCGACAATCGGCTGCGGCTCGCAAATCGGAGACATTGGCGGAGACGGCGCATGCGTGGGTTCGAGCGAGACGGGTATGGGTGGCGCGGGCGGCTCGGAACGTACGGGTGGGTCGCCCTTGTCGGTCGTCGCCCCCTCGAGCTGCTCGTCGGCGACCGGAGTCGGCTCGTTCTTGACGAAGCGAACGTTGCGCTCGACGCCAACGGTGCGCTTGTCGGGCCAGTAGACGCGATAGCCTTTCGCATTTGGTGCGTATCCGAGGAAGCGACCTTCGCGTGCTTTGCTGTCCATCTTCTCCGACTGCTCCTTGCGGACCCAGAGCTTCGCTCCGAAGCGGTGCAGGTCGCGCAGGTCGGGAGGTTCGCCGTACCGCTGCTGATAAGGCGTTAGGCCACCTAGAGCGCGAGTCGCTGTGCGATTTTTCAGCCAGGTAGCGTGCAGGATAGCGTAGCTCCAGAGCGATTTGGGGAGTCCCGAATCGATGAGCATGGCGCGCGAGTGCTCCGCGAGCGTACGATTGACGCGCTCTGCGACACCGTTGTGCTCGGGAGTGTCGTGCACGGACGTGCGATGTTTTGTGCCCTTCGCTCGAAGGTGCTCTTCGAAGTCGTGGCCGCAGAACTCGCCGCCGTTGTCGGTCTGGAGTTCTTTGATGCGACGGCCCTCCTGCGTCTCGAGCTCGGCTTCGAGCTGCTTGTACGACTTGAACACCTGGCTCTTCTCCTTCTGGACGAAGGTGTGCGTCCAACGCGAGTGGTCGTCCGTCCACGATGTCGTGTACTTGTTGCCTCCTAGCGAAACGGTACCGGCGCTGATACGGTAAGAGGTACTCTGACGGCCGATAGCCGAGGGGTAGAGGACGTCTCTAGGAAGGGGTGAAGGGGAGTAAGGTCTCGAGCTCCCTGGGATCGTCACTAGACCACTGATGATGGGAATTAGTCCTCGAGCGCGGAGGTAGGACGTGCGCGCGCGATGCTAGGCCCAACGCGCGCAATTCGCAGTATCGATGTAGCGCGCGGGGTATAAGCACGACGCTTGCCGTGGGACGCAGTGTCGCAGTAAACGCAGTAGAACGCAGTGAACGCAGAGGAACGCAGTAGAACGCAGTGAACGCAGAGGAACGCAGTAAACGCAGTGAAAACGCAGTAAAACGCAGTAAACGCAGTGAACGCAGTGAAAACGCAGTAAAACGCAGTAAACGCAGTGGACGCAGCTGACTTTACGCTGTCAAGGCGGAGAGCTTTCCGGACACGCAAGTGTGGGGGGGGGGGGGTGTGAGCTGCGCGCGATATTCGTTGTGGAGCGCAAGGGACACGTTCCCAAAGACGAGAGAGTAAGGGGTGGATTGTCTGGGGGGTTCGAATGCCCCCCAAAACGACTATGTACAGGAATGCCCGAAGGCTGAATCAAGACACGTGCTACAAGGCGGGAAGTACTCGGAAACAGGAGCCGAAATGTCCTGCGCGCCGATCGCGCGCTTGGCGCGCGATCAGGTACGGGAGCGCGCGGTTCGCGCGCCACTGATGCATAACTGATCGAAACCCGAACGCCGCCGGCGCCGAGAGACCAGGCGGCTTCCGGAGACACGGAGCGTCCCCTCGGACGGAGACCGAGTGCGTTTGCGCAACCCGCACAGATGGAGGATGGAGGAAGGACTCGGACAGTGACTTGGGGATGCGTGGGGGTGCGCGCGCCTTGAAGAGCTAACGCACGGAGTGCGCGCGCGCGCATGCGGAGACGCGAAAAGCGGGGTTTTCTGGTGTGGTACGCCGGTGGTGCTCATCATCTCCCCCCCACTAAAATCTTGACCGTCCCCGGTCAACGCGATCGAGGGGGGGGTGACCGTCGAGATAAAAGGGGGCGCTGGGGACCTGGCGCGCGCGTCAAAGCTTCCTTGCCATGAACTTGACACTTGAACAGCTCCTGCAAGTCGGTGCGGAGCTGCGCCGCCTGCATCCTGCCGCTACCGTCCCCAGGATTGACCGCGCCATCCTTGTATTGCGTCGCGCCGTCGAGGGAGGCTTAGCGTCCCGAGACGTCCTGCGCGCGAATGTCGCGGCCGTGGTTCGCGCCTTTGTGAGTGGTCCGCGCGCGTGTGCGCTCCCCCCCGCTGACGAGCCAGGCAGGAAGCCCACTACGTTGTGTACCCGCGTGGTCCGACCCTAGCGGAGCGTGTGGAGACCGTCGAGGAGATTGTAGCGACCATACCCGCCGAGATGGACCTCGCGCGCGTCTTCGAGGACGAGTTCTATACCATGCGCGCGCGAGTCGCCCCAATGATCTTCAATCAATGGCTGCCCATCCTCGCACTGCTGGAACGCCGCGCGCGTGAGTACCGTGACGCCCTGGTGGGATTGCGCGTCCTGGATCCTATGAACGCGCCCGCGCCCTCGACCTTAGTCCGCGTGGACGGACACCTACACGATATCCAGGACCTGCAGCGCGAGCTGATGGACGCGCAGTTCGCCTATGGGGAAGGGGACCTCGAAGTATTGGAGAACCGCGAAGCGCAGGGGGAAGCGCGCACCCTGCCGCGGGCCGCCGGCGCGTAGGAAGGCAGCGCTTGCACGACGGAGAGAGTCGGGAGCGCGCGAGGAAGATTCGGAGTAGGGACTTGGAGATTTGCGAATGGAATTGGTGACATCACCTGCACATGACTTCCGGGCCAGTGGCGCGCTTGCGCGAAGGAGGCGCCGTCGCGTGACCGGCCCGCGCGTGCGTTCTTCAGCCGGCGCGCGTGTTGCTGTCATAGCCGCCCACGGGGGCCCAGGCGCGCGGTCTCTGCAGGGTCGCGCGCAACGTCGCCGCACGCCATTGTCCTGGCCTCAGGAAAAGGCCAGTCAAACCTTCGCCGCGCTCTTTTGCCTCCCGCTCTTCACCTCTCTTTGCACTTACTCGCTCTCCCCCCTTACTGACTACCGATATGCCCGCACCCCCACCCTCACAGCAAAACTGGGGAGGCCGCGACGCTCGACTGGTGCGTGCGCTCGAGACTGCCATGGGGCCCATCTGGGCTGGAGAACCGGAAGGGTACGCAGAGGAAGAGGTACGCCAGCAGTGGGCTCGACGCGCAGCGCGGGTCTTGGTACGTCCTGCTTTTCTGGCTTCTTGATCTTGCGCTGACTACCGAGTACGCCTGAAGGATGCCGCGGGGGAGCGCCTCTGCCCCCCGTTTGTCCTTCGCGCGCATGCCGATGCCGTCTGGAATGTCGTGGAGGGCTACCTCCCGATGCTCGAGACGGATTGGCCGGTATGGGCGCGTGGACAGATCCTCGCCGCGCGCGGACGCGCTGCCGCCGCCGCGCTCGCCGAAGAGGACGAGGAATCGGACCCCTTCGGGGCCGCCCTTGAAACTATCGCCGCCGACGATGTGACGCCACCCCCCACCACTCCCTCGCATTCCACGCGCAGCGCCCGGTCGCGCGTGAGCGTCCCGTCGGTCGTAATTGAGACCCACGGCCCCCGCGCTCTCCGCAAGCACGCCCGCAGCCCTTCGGCCGATGTGGAGCGCGACGACGCTGAAGAATCCGAGTCCGAGGTGGGCGGGCCGATAGAGGAGTCCGACGAGCCGGTGGAGGAGTCCGATGAGGAGGAACCGACTGGCGCAACCTCAACCCGGGCCCTCAGACCTCGCGCGACGCATCCCGCCCCTCCCAAGAAGAAGAGGGCCAAAATGATGGTCCCGCGCGCCGCTCAGGCCACAGAGCCGGTGTTGGGAAAGCACTGGAGGGTAAGTTCGCCTCCTCTTTACGCGTGTACCCCCCACTCTACAGCTCTCCTCGCTCCAGCAACACACGCGGTGTGAGAACTGCCGCAAGTCGGCTCTGTTATGCGTCCTGGGCGAGGGTGCCTCCAAGTGCCATCGGTGCGCGCGCCGTCGCCAGAGGTGTGTCGCGCAGGGCGACGCGCCATACGCATCCTGGTACGACCAGCAGGGCTTCGAGCGCGGTGAGTACACTTGCCGCCGTGCCCCGCCTTACTGCTGATTTCTCTCGGTCCAGCTCGCATTGTCACCGATTCGGCCGGCCACGTCGCCAGCGCGACCTTCAAAGGGCCGCCCCCGGTCGGCTTCGTTGCCGCGCCCTCACAGCCTTCGACACCGCGCCACAAGAAGGGGCAGGAGACCGCTGCCACTATCGCCACCGCGGCCATCCTTGCGCCTGCGCCCCCAGCCCCGACGACGGCCTCCTCGCGCACAGCGCGTGCCGCGCGCATGGCTGCCACCCCCGCCGCTGTTACTCGCGCCCCACCCCGTCCTCGCCCCGTCGCTCGCGCCAGCGCGCGCACGGTTTCCGCTCCCCTGACGACATCGGACCTCCTACCTCCTGCCGCGCCGGTTGGGTTCCCCCCGGCGCGGACGGTGTCCTCGCGGTCCAACGACCCGCTCTCTGCTGCAAGCAACCCGGCCGACCTTGCCTCTGGTCGGCGCGCGGCGTTGGAAGCGGCCCGCGCTGAGCTACACGTGGTGCGCTTGCGGCGCTCGACGCTGCTCGGCATAGATGACCTACTTACGGACTATATCGCGCGCATTCTGGCCGACCCCTCGAACGATGAGGTCCCAGAGCTGTGGACAGCCCCGCGCAAGTAAGAATGTTTTGTCCTCTTTGGCCAGACTTGTAGATAGGTAGACCTTCTTGAGCTCGATCACCTGTACTTAGTGGTCATTATCTTGCGGAATCGAATGTGCGCGTAGCTGCGCGCGACGAGTCTTTCCTGCCCCGTGCTCAGCCGGGGCCACTAATGAACGACTAGAGTTTGTCTTGAATAATGAAAGAAGGTGAAGGCGGGCCGCGTGACTTTGTCCCTTGGTCAGGAAACGTGGTCGCGCGCGCTACTGCCGAGCGCCTCTACTCCGGTGTGTCTTCGTCCTCCGCGCCGTCCTCTTCCGAGCTCACGAGCTCCTCTAAGCGCCTCTCAGAGATGTCCGCGAAGTTCGGAGGAAGCGCGATGTGCTGACGCGCAAAGTATGGGAGGAGTCTGAACGCGCCGACGGGCCGGTGGAAAACCGTGCCGTCGAGCTCGCAGACTACATACGCGCCTCCGCGGTTGCGCGACACGACCACGACTGGTCCGGTGTACCGCGCGCGCATCTTGCGGTTGAGAGACTTCTCGATCTGGGTATGTCGCACCAGAACCAGCGCACCGGACGCGAAGTCGAAGTCCCTCATCGTGTGCTGGTGATCGCGCTCAAACTTCTGGGCCGCGCGAATTCGCGCGCTGTAGACTGTGGACTGTAGTCGCGCGACGTCCTCCGTGCGCCGTTGTAACGCGATCGCTCTGCGCGCGATGAGTTCTGTGGTAGATATAAGACCCTGCGGCGCAGGCATGAGGTAGGTGGCCTCAGAGATGTCGAAGGGGAGGATCGGATGACAGCCGGTGACCGCGAAGTAAGGCGAGCAGCCCATGCGTCGGCGTATAGTGACACGCTCCGACCAGAATACTGAGTGCGCGACCTGGGACCACTTGGTCTGGTCGCCGTCCGCTGCCTTGAACAGGGCCTGGCGTACATCGAAGTGAGGACGCTCAACGAGTCCGTTCGCGCGCGAGTTGTATCCGCTGATACGGATGTGGTGGACTCCATGCTGTTGCTCTATTCTGCGCATGGCCTTTACGAATGCCGCGCCGTTGTCTGTGATGATCTCCATGACTCCACCCCAGCGACAGAGGATGTCCTGGTAGATGAAGTCAGCCAGGGTCTTCTCCGTCTCGCGGCGCAGCATGCGCCATTCTACATAGGCTGTGAGCGCGCAGCGCGCCTGGACTATGAGCTTGAATCCGCCTGAAACTGGCATAAACATGGTGTCGATATGTATGCGCGCGAAGATGGCTGCTGGCATCGCGACGGTGGGCGGGATGACAATCTGGCGCACTTGGCGCATCTGGCAGAGATGGCAGGTCCGCACAAACCAGGTCACATCGTCGCGCAGGGTAGGCCACCAGAAGCGCTCCGCGATGGTCTGTAGAGTCGCGTATCGCCCGCGATGACCTAGGGAGTCGTGCGCGACCCGAAGTACCTCGTAGCGGCCTTCGTAGTGTATGACCAACTTGTGCGCGCCCTGAGGATCCTTGCGCCAGAGTCGTCCGTCGTGCAGGAAGAACTGCTGCGCGTACTTGATGAAGCGCGCGTAGGCCTCGTCCGAGATATCCAGGGGTCTCTGGAGAGTACTCAGCCAGTCCTTGACATCCAGTAGTCTTGCATCGCCGCGGATAGTGTGCTTGGACTTTGGGATCTCAGGTGGAGGCTCCTGCGCGTCGCCCTCGTGTCCGCTGCCACTGTCTTTGCGCGCGTTGTGGTCGTTCGCGCTGCCTGCGCGCGATGGCGCGCGCGATGTAGTCCTGTCTTCGTGCGCTGTGTGTTCCGTTCCTAGCTCTAGCTCCTCCCCCCCACTGAAATCTGTGCCGTCCTCGGCCAGTGCTGGGAGGCCTAGCGCAAATAACGGGGTAGCGAAGGCGCGCGGTGCGGCGCGGTGTAAAGGCGCAGGGGGAAGAATATGATGGATGAACCCATGCAAGTTGTCGATCCAGTCATCGAACGCGTCCTCATCATCCACGGGCTCGGGGTCTCCTGGATGCCGTGGCCGCCTAGAGAGTCCATCCGGCCCATGCAGAGTTCCTGGGACGTGCACTAGCTCGAAGTGAAATGTGAGGATGGAGACGATCCAGCGATTGATGCTCGCGCTCGGAGAGATATCGGGGTTGTTCAGCATCCCTTTGATGTAGCGCGCATCGACTTCGATGACCAGGTTGCGAACTCCAATGAGATACAGCTTGAGCGCGCGCAGCGCACGGTAGAGCCCGTAGATCTCGAGCTTGGGTTGGGAGAATCGCGCCTCGCGCTCGTTCAGCGTGATTGAACCAAAGCGTGCGTAGTAACGCTTCCGAGGGTCCTCTTCGTCGCACTGGCAAAGGTGAAAGCCCGCCGCAATGTACGAAGTGTCCACTGCCAGGATGACGGGCGCATTCGACTGATAGTTGAGCGCGCGCAAGGCCGGCGACGCCAGGAGAGCCTCGATGAGGTCGCGCTGAGCCGCGCGCTGTGCATCGCCGAACTCAAAGGGGACGTCCTTGCGCGTGAGGTGGACCAGTGCGTGCGCGCGCTGCGCGAAGTTGCGGATAAAGATGCGCGCGACGCCAATCGTGCCTAGGAACGCGCGCACTTCGGAGAGATCCTTGCAAGGGCCCCAGTTCTTCACGACCTCGACGCGCGACTCTTCGGGGAGCCTCCCCTCCGGCGTGCAACGATGTCCGACGACCATGATTTCTCGCCGGCACACCATTGACTTGGTCCCGGAGAAGGTGCCGCCCGCGTACTTCATGCGCTGTGTTATGCGATTGACGTCCTGGAAGTGCTCCCACACAAAGCGACGGATGCCCGGGTTTGCACTGATGGTCTCGTAGCTGCCATTCGCGCGCCTGTAATCTGTTGCTGGCCCTTTGACTGGGACGTCGTCAATGTACGGGATTGTGAGATGGGGGATTTCGAGGCGCAGGATATATGTGACGTCGTCGTGGAAGATGGGCACCGAATTACACCACCCCATAGGGAGGGTCCGATGGCGCAGCGCGCCGAAAGGAGTCTGGAAGGTAGTAAGGTCGCGCGAGTTCACGGAGATGAGCCGCTCGTCATAGCCCACATAGAGATCGAAGATCGAACCGCACGGCCGTCCTCCGAATTGTTCTGCAAGGTGGTCTGGTGTGGGCGGGACTCCGCTATGCTGGATGGTGAC